>JBAMCK010000954.1:0-63758 GCA_037075185.1 Drosophila pseudotalamancana | reverse complement strand
ATTGCTCTGTTAAGGAAGTTCAGCAGTCGGGCAGTTGCCTCCCTTTCCGCCATTTTGGCACAGATCAGTTCCTTTTTGAGCTTCTCCGTTTCAGCCTCGCGTTTGTCGTTCTCCACGGTTAGTTGCAGCATATAGAAATCGGCATCGCGTATCTTCTTTTCCAGATCATGCTTCTCTCGCTCCACTTTCATTTGCCGTTCCCGCAAACGATCCATTTCCGTCTTAAAGTGATTTGCCTTGCACTCCGTCAGCTGCATTTGCTCCTCGTTAACACGACTCTTCTCGAAGTACAGCTCCTTGGTCTCCTCGGAGCGGCGCTGCAAGGAATTTAAATATGAATTCAGTTCACATTTGTGATTATATAAATCGTCTTGACTCACCAGCGCATCGCTAGCCATTCGCATCTCGTCCTGCAGATGATCGAGACGCTTCTCCAGTTCGTAGCGTTCGTGCTCGGCCTTTTCGCGCAGCTGCTTCTCCCGGATGAACTTCTTTCGTTCGATTTGGCGACGTTGTTTTTCTTCTTTTGCCTGCGCCTTCATTTGCTGAATCTCCATGGTGTCCGGTTTGCGTCGTCTCATGTACAGATCATGATTGCCCTTGCACAAATCAAGTATCTGCAGGAGATCAAAAAGTGTGGTTAAGTCACATAAACTAAGCTTAAGTCAGAGTCAGGTTATTTTTCTGAACCATGTTTGTAGGTTTTACCATTTTATTAATGTGCAAGTCCTGCGAGTAAAATATAAAGTTCGACACTTTGGCATCCACTAAACGTATCGTGAATTTTTTGTCATCAAAACTAACGTGTCGTATTTCGTTCCATTGGAACGTTGTCTTTGGAGTAAGCTTGTCCCGCTCATCATAGATGTTAAGTCCCACTGCAGTAACGCCTAGCCACAATTTGGTTTTGTTCTTATTCTATGAAATAATCGAGTATATAAAAGGTCTGAGGTTAGGTTTGGATTACCCACCGTAATAGGAAAGTAGTTAACACCATACATATCCAGATCTTGTGCTATCTTCAGATACTCCATTTCGACCTCGTCTCGGGTCATTGGCTCATGGTCCATGTACCTAGTTTAAATGAGATTTTGATTTGGATGAGATTGCAGCAGTACGGATTTGTATAATTTGGATGTAGCTACTTACCACGTCTTGATGCGCTCCTCCCACATCTCGGGCGTCATTTGATACTGATCGGTTACACCTTTGGGCAGCAATTCTCCACCGGCCAACATGCCATCCTTATAGGTTTCGTAATCGTAGGGTCCGTACTGGACATGGACCGCATACGAGGCAAGTAGTACGGATGCTTCTGGCCGGCAATATATATCCATAGAAAGTATGCTCTGTTTCACTTGCAAGAAAAACAGATGCTGGGTTATTTCCTGTATTAGCTCCTCACTGACGTTTTCCGGAAAGAATTTCGCATAGAAACTAAATACGTAAATGCAATTTGCATGCAGCTCGACCCGCTGATCTTTGACCTTCTTGTCCATTTTAAGCCATGAGACATTAAGCTGTGTCGACATATTGCAAACCGAAATACCACGATTCACGTAAGCCAATGGTACGGCAAACCAGATCAAATAACTCCTGCCCAGTGGAACGCGTCTCCAATTCAAACTCCAGTTCCGAATCAAAGGTGCTCACGCGTACCGGCAATGAACGGCTCTTCTTTGAACCAAATGGCCTCATCATCTATGGGGATCGCGACGATTCCGATTGTAGTATCGATTTTAATGTATTGTCTAGCTATAACTACGTATACATATATATATATATGTGCATGTATATTTATATATATATTTGGGTTTTATATGCGGCTGTTGTGTTTACTTGTTGCACTTCTCAAACATTTTCCACTCCGTTCGCATTCGCAATTGCACATTTTGTAAATACTGTATTGGCACGAAAAAGGCACTTAATTTACAATTTTATAACTACAAATTTAACAATATATTACAGCATTTTTACGTTGTCAAAAATAAATTGCGAGCGTATAAATAGCAACAACAAAGAATGAGTGTGCCTGCATGCTTGTGTGCGTTCGTGTGTGTGTGTGTGTCAGGCGTAAATACGTATCAATGTGAATGAGAGAGGGACAACGAGAGAGCACGCATTGGCTGTCAAGAGCGAACGATTTCTACATTGTCTCAATTGAGACAACAGTATTAGGCATGCGAAGGCACAGTGGTACACTGCTATAATAATGACTCACCAATTCAATTCTCAAAATAAATATATTACAAAATTTCTTATAATACTTTATTAACAGTATTGCTGCTTCATACATGGCTTATTTATTATAACCTTAGTTAAATATATATTATATTGAAGTAAACACACCAAGTACACTATTAAACATAGTTAACAGATATACATATGTGCAGTGCAGTGCAGTTTGAAGTCTTATTTTGTTTATGAACGTAGGTATTTCAAAATCACTAGCTAAATTTTACGGTTTTTAGAGGTCTATGTTAACAGGTGTATGGTTAGTTACAGCCTATTTTTATGCTACATCCATATTTCGAACACATCATTTTGTCTCAATTTGAAAAAAATTTGAGAGTTAACAATATAATTTTTTTTTATTATTTACGAACTGTTATCAATAAGAGCAAATTAACGATAGAAGATCGGCTAAGTAATCCATCTGAGTTATTTTCCTTGAATTATTGGCACTATCAGCTATCATATTGCTATTATTTACTCTGTTAACAAATGGATAAGGCAAGCGAGTTATGTTTCGGTTTTGATTATTCCTTGTTCATTTTGTATAAAAATTTAATAATTATTTTTTATGAGATATTAATATTTTTTTTGTTTGTATCACTTTAGAGTAAAGCGTGTTGCATGAACATTTTTTTTTTTTTTTTTAGAATTCTTGCTTCATTACCCTCTATATTATGTCTTTTTTTTTATATAAAAACTCAGTGATTGCTGCGTTTCACACGTTCAACGTGCAAATCATACAACATCTTGTTCTTTTCATAGTAATAAGGGTTTTGATCAGCATTTAACCTGTAGGATTGCAATCATATATGCCGCCCATCACTCCAGCAGGACCACTTCCACAACCAATTCCTCCGGCAGTGATAGATGGTAATATATAATTATTGTTTTCATTGATTAAATTTGGTATGCTGCAATTGCTGCTGCTGCTGCTATTGCCATCATCGAAGTTTAAATGCAGATTGTTTATACGCTTGGACAGTGGCGTAGATTCGCAAGGAAGATCATCTTCGCGGCTACGTTTTCTGTAATCAAATCAGTTATAACACGTTCATTATTGATGTGTACGTGTCTGATATATGCAAGTTTACAAATCAAACTGCAATTTGGCCATGAAACAAATAAGCTGCTGGTCACTGTAATGGTGTTCATATGTGCGTTTCTCAATTTATGCATGCGCATGACTGCATTAAGTCGCAATTGGATTGTTGAATTGCTTTTATTTGCTAACACAGGGCTATTAAATCACGTACCTGGTTCTTAAAAATCCAGCCATTTCGATGACATACCCTTCGGTTCCTTTTTTCTGCTAGGTGATTGAATTTTGGTTGCCTACTTTGTTGTCGCTGCCACTCTCTTGTTCTTGTTCTAGGTGACAGATGAGAGTTGCATTCGCTCGAAGTGGCAACATTGTAGACAATATGATGGGTGCTGCCATTTGTAAACGTCAAAATTACGATAGCAATTGTCGCAGTGGCAACCCTGTGCTTCGTCATTCGCACGCATACAGAGTAACTATTGCTGTAGAGAACGAACACACAAAAGAAAAATAGTAGTTTTCTATACGAATCGACGCCCAACCCAGCCCAAAGAAATAGTTAAAAATTAAACAAATTTGTTGCTGTTTTCAATTCAAATCAGTTGTAAGTAAAATAGAGCAAACCAACGGCTCGGCATGCAGTAAATAATTGCAATAAACCAATACATCTGGTGCGCCAAGAAAGAGAAAATTCTGTAGTGAAAAGTGACGAAAAATGTTAACGATGACTGCTTTAGCTGCTTGTGCCTGTTTTCATGTCAGTGTGTGTGCGTGTGAATGTACGCCGAGTGTACGTTAGTGTTAGTGAAAACGATTGGTTCAATTTTATTCTTGCTGCTAGCGAATTTTCGAAATGTGCCTATAATTTGTGCATTTCGCTTTGCCTGGCTTTCTAATAATTAAAAAGCCCTCATGTGTACATGTGTGTGTGGGCGATGCAAAACATATGCGCATATTCGTGTACATATGTGCGTGTATATTTATACACAAGTGCATTTGTGTCAAAATAAATTAGCATATTGACTGCAGCAAACTGCGTTTAAGACCCACACGCTTGCACATAAACACATATGCACACATACGTTGAACATGTGTGTGAGTTCGTTATGACAGGGGAGCTGCATATTCCATTTAGAACTGACTGAGCTTATCTAGCCAGTTTGTGTTTGTGTGTGTAAGTGCTTAGTGTTGTTTTTTTTCGTCTTTTTCTTTTATTCTGCACGCACACATACACAGCTTGAGTCATCGCCTTCGCCTGTGGCTCTGCTTTATGCTCCACTAAAAAGGAAGCCGGCGGCGACGGCGATACCGCCCGGCAGTCAGTTATGTATATATATATATTTATATATATGTGTGTGTGGTCTGTGTACAAAGTTCCACAGATACAACTCGCACGCATAGATAAGACAATAGTTGAGCAAAAAGAAAAAAATTACAAGCAAATAGCAATTTGCGTCTCGGCGCTGATATGTGCACAAGTATTTTTGCATATATATTTGTGTATGTGTGTGTGTTTGTTGCGATAATAACAAAGCGCACTCCTAAATGCGTCTACACTACCACCCTGTGGGTGTAAACTGAACAATCACTTGGCCGGGTAAGGGCCTTGCCATTCGTCCACACCCCTTGCTCTGCTTCTTTTTTTTTTTTTTTGCAAAAGTAATTAAGGCATATGAGCTCGAATACACACGCGGACACACACACATGACTGCTTGACTACAGTGAGGTCTGCGAAATTCTATGAAGTTAATGATTGACTTAGGTATTTTTTTATTGCATGCAGTCTGTTTTCTATGCATGGCTTAGAGAGAATTAGAATGAGTTCGAACGGTTTATTAAAAATAACTTTGGAACTGTTATTCAGAGGTGATCAGTGAACGATACGTTCTCTTGAGCTGTGTTCACCTTAATGAACGAATTGTTCATTGATCTATTCAGCTGTCGTTCATAATCGACTAAATAACTGACCAACACAAATCGTTCATGAGCGTCTGAATTAAATGTGTATCGTTTATGGAACTACTAGATAAGTGAACTAGTGAATCGTCGAGTCGGGAATGAACGATTAAACTAGAATTTTCAACAGTAACATTAACAAATATTTACTTTTGCATGCTAAATAAATGTTTATTATGTTTTTTAGAAAACGTTCACATAACTCGTACGGAATGCAAACCATCAAGTGCGTAGTCGTTGGAGATGGCGCAGTGGGCAAGACCTGCCTGCTGATATCGTACACAACCAACAAATTTCCATCAGAGTATGTGCCAACTGTCTTTGACAATTATGCGGTTACTGTTATGATCGGCGGTGAGCCCTATACACTGGGTCTATTCGATACGGCCGGACAGGAGGATTACGATCGACTACGTCCGCTATCCTATCCACAAACGGATGTCTTTCTCGTCTGTTTCTCGGTAGTTAGTCCCAGTTCATTTGAGAATGTCAAGGAGAAGGTAAGTAAAGAGAAAGCCACAGGAGGCAAGGTACTGTGTGTGTTTACCGTTCTATTTCGATTACAGTGGGTGCCAGAGATAACGCATCATTGTCAGAAGACGCCATTCCTGCTGGTGGGCACACAAATTGATTTGCGCGACGAGACAAGCACATTGGAGAAATTGGCTAAGAATAAGCAAAAGCCAATCACATCGGAGCAGGGCGAAAAGCTGGCCAAAGAGCTAAAGGCGGTCAAATATGTCGAATGTTCGGCCCTTACACAGAAGGGTCTGAAAAATGTATTCGATGAGGCAATTTTGGCCGCTTTGGAGCCACCAGAGCCAACCAAGAGGAGGAAATGCAGATTCCTCTAATTTCTTTTGTTTCCCCACCTTTTTTTTTTTTTTGTTTTTTTCGGTCGGTTTTTTTTTCTTTTTCGCTCTCAACAAAAAAGTAAATCCCATGCTATATATATATATATATATAAATTATATATATATATATAACTATTATACTAAATATGTATGTAACTTTTCTGTAATTCTTTTAAATTGTTCTTTGCTTTTAAACGATTCGACTGTGTCTCCTCTTCAGATCAACGCCACTTCCCAGTAATCAGCCAATCCTTAAAATTTCCAATTGGCATAAATTCTATTTTTCTTAATATTTTTTTATGATTTTTGTTCTAAATTTTTTGCAAATCAAAATTTTATGTTATTAGTCACCCCCTCTCCCTTTTTATTTTTTGTGTAAACAAAAAACAAACCAACAATAACAAGAATAACAATATAGCAAAAAAAAAAAAAAGAAAAAAGAAAACAAACAAAAAAATTATTTATATATATATATACATATATACACAATGAAGAGAAGAAAAAGAAAAGAAATCAAGAAGAAAACTGAAAATATGCAATTAAGAGTTGCATAAATATATAAATATATGA
Organism: Drosophila pseudotalamancana; assembly: GCA_037075185.1. Taxonomy (NCBI): domain Eukaryota; kingdom Metazoa; phylum Arthropoda; class Insecta; order Diptera; family Drosophilidae; genus Drosophila; species Drosophila pseudotalamancana. The sequence continues at coordinate 57,104 of JBAMCK010000954.1, read as the reverse complement.
ACATATATGTATATATAAATATTTATTTATATATATGTATATGTATAACAATTATAACCTAAAAATAGGAGCAAAAGAAAAAGTGAAAAACTGCTCACAGCAATAGAAAAATCGGCGAGCAGAGACAAAAATTAATATAAATGAAAATTAGAAGAAAAACAAAAAGCAAACAAATTTTATGCATATATAATGAAAATAAATCAACAATACGCATGTGCATATGTCTACCATTTGTTTACACACACACACACGCAATAATAAAGGTACACAAACAGAAATAAATAACTAACACTTTATAATAATAAAGATATGCGTAATGTATGTAACGCAATTATGTAATAAAAGTAAGAGTATTGAAATATATAAGTAAAAGGTTGCAAACAACAACAAACACAAAAATAAAGAAGAATTAAGGAAGATTAGAAAAACAACTAAACTTTATATAAGTATAATCCAAACAACAACAAACGACAAACAAAATAAGAATATAAAGAAAAATTGTATTGTAGTTCAGCATAAAAGAAAAAAGGAAAAAAAAAAAACAAAAAGAGTAGCAGAGAAGATGTAAGAAGAACTAATGCATTTTTTAATATTTTTATATGTATACATTATCAATTTTTACATTTTTTTTTAGACCTTAGACATTTGACATTATTGATTTCAGATAATATAATAAAAAATCTTAAAACAAGAAAAAAAAAATACATATATAATGAAAAAAGAATTTTAACAATTTTGGGTTTAAAAGTCGAGTTGGGTGGAAACATTTCTTTTTAGCATTTCGATCTATCTTTATATCCCTTTAAAGACATCAAAATCTTGTTAACAATTTTTACCGAGTTATATAATATGTATGGAATCAGAGGTTTTGGGGACCCACTTAATAAATATATTTGATCTGTAACGGTATATATAAGTTAAAATATTTGAAACAATAGTCGAATCAATATAGCCGTGCTTGACTGTACTTGGGTTCCCATGAAAATAAAATCCTAAGAATCTTCCTTGCCAACTAGTTAACCAGATTTAAAGCAATATTTATGGAACTATATATCGCACTACTATATCTATAAGTTTTGCTATTAACAAAATCGTATTGCTATCGAAGTACTTTATAATATAACTACAAGTATATAAATTAAATTGTATTATATATCTATCAAACCGCTGGAAGCATATATATACATATACATTCATATATATGAGCGTAGGTCAAATCGAACTGTTTTATTGCCAGCTTTTCAGAACTTATTGGTATCGAAGTATTACATATAATATAGCTATAACAGAATCGATCGGCATGTCTTGTATTGCAAATATATAGTATATTTATCGAACTGTATGATTGTACTTCCTCTCTTAACTAGAGGTATTTGGAGTTCCACTTTTGTTGGTTAAAGCGTTTTAATCCACTTGCATTTAATGGCCGAAAGCTCCACATCGGCCACTGACGAGTGTTGGAAGCCTGCACTGCCTGCCATATCAATATGATCGATGTCCAGACGCAGACTGCGTGCCCGATCCTGGAGGAGCTGCTCAATGCCATGCCAAGCAATCATGACGCCGTTGTCGGAGCAGTAGCGCTTCGAGGGTCGATAGCACTTACAATCATACGCCTTGGCCAGATGCGTTAGATTCTCAAAGATAATATCGTTGTTGGCCACGCCTCCAGAGACAACCAAGGTGGGCGGCGAGTCCTTAAAGAGTTTGCGCTCCAAGCAGTACTCCAAAGCGCGCTGGGTGCGATTCATTAGATGCCGGCTAATGCCGCGCACTAGACCCGCACAGAAGTCTCGATAGTTGCTTATAATCCCATCCGGTGGCGTTCGTTCCGTCCGCTCTTGTTTGCGTATGGCACGAAAGGAGTTGTTCTTGATCCCCGCAAAGCTAAAGTTGCAGTTGCGCTGTTGCGACAGTGGGAGCGGAAACTCAAATGCATCCGGATTCTCGGCAGTGAGTGCCGCATGCTCGATGGCTCGACCACCGTTCCACAGTCGATACTGGGGCAGCACATAGAGACGCAGACGTCGTGCAATCTTATCGAATGCCTCGCCGGGCGCGTCATCAAGCGTTTCGCCGAGCAGGGTTAGCCGCCCGGGACCCTCCACTACGGCCAGCTGGCTGTGGCCGCCACTGATGAGCAGGCACAGATACGGAAATAAAATCTCTGTTGGATGCTCCATGCGCGCCTGTAGCGCGTGCGCCTCCATATGATGCACAGACAGCATTGGGATCTGGTGCCGGCGCGCCAGGTGACGTGCAAACCGCAAGCCCACAATCAAGCTCAAGGGCAGCCCCGGCCGAGTCGTCACCGCAATAGCCTCAATTTGTTCCGGCTGCAATTGTGCATGTTCCAAGCAGCGCTGGTAGGTGGATTCAATGCGCGCCCGATGTAGATCCTGAGCGCGTGGTGGTATAATGCCACCATAGCTGCAAGTGATATTCACTTTTATTTATATATGGATATAAATATGATTTGTTTGTTTACATTTACCGCGTGTGAAACTCTTGCTGGGATTCGAGCACATTGGCGTGCACTCGACCAGTTGTGTCGACGATGGCAATTCCGGTGTCATCGCAGGATGTTTCGATGCCCAGCACATAGCTGATCAGACGTTTGCCCAGTCGACTGCTTACGGCCGGGCATTTGATCTGGTGAATGGCAGCCGCATACATAACACACAAATAAGCCGGCTTTTTAAATAATGCAACAACAATACATGGCATTCACTGTCAATATCTGGCAGCGCTAGCAGCAAGCTTTCTGGCAACTGGCAGCGCTCAGCGCAAATGAACAGCTGTTAGTACAAGCTTTAATCCATAGTAATATGTTAACATCTGGCAGCGTTGGCCTTAAAAACATCTGATGGGTGCGCAATCAGTGGCGCTGCATTTAACTTTTGACCACCTCAAGGCTACACTTTTTTTTTCCTGTATTTGAAGTCACATGCAATAAAGATATTGTTCTGTTCTGTTGAAATACATATTAATTTATTTTGTATTTTGAAAATTATATAATAAATAATATTGATTTAATCAGCTTGCAAATGGAAAAGTGCAGTTCCTAAACTGTTGTAAACCACATCAAATCGCAACACACACACATACACCTATATCCTTTTTTTTTTTTTAATTCTTATATGGTAATGTCTAATATTTTGGACTATGCACACATGTATATATATGTATATTTATATGCACTTAGTAAGTAATCCAGTTCGATAGAACTGGATATTTTTGGCCTTATCGTTCGTAATAGACGCGATAATAAAGCGTTTTGGAACGCCAAATGCTGTAGCTATTGTCAAATTTAAGAAGGTAGACACCTTCGCCCGGATACGAATGGGAACCGACATATACCTCGTTATAGCATTCACGCCGATAGATTGGCACAATTATTGAAATTGGAGGCTTAGCAGCAGCAGCTTCGCTCTGCTCAGCCAACGCATTACGATCCTGGGACAACGAACCGGACTCCAGATCCTCGTTGGTGGACAGATAATCCTCATCCACACAATCGTCGTCGTTATCGCTGTCGCTCACGTGCACCGTTACTTCGTTGGTCACGGGTTTCGCCCACTCAAAATAGATTCCAAATCCGACATCATAATTATCCGTGGCAAACTCCCAGAAGATGCACTTCCCATTCATATTAGTGGGTACGCGCACCTGCACGAGTAACAACAAAACAAATTCAATCCGGGCGATTAATTTAAATATATATATGTATATTATACTCACCGTAACCGTATCGCCGTGTCCAATGGTAATGACACCATCGCCATCGCCGGCAGATACTTCAGTCTTGAACTGTTCGATATCGGGACGTGTCCAAATCTTTGCCGGACGTATCATCACGTAGTCATCGTATTCATCGCTGCCCAACTGCTCCTGCGACTGGGTCATATACTGTCGGCTCTGCTCCTGTAACTGGCTCTCAAAATCGTTTAACTGCAGTCCGTCCATGGCATGGACGAGGTTTGGACTGCCCGGACAGTTGCTGCTGTTTTCGCTGCTATTGTTGTTGTTGCTGCTGCTGAGTATCTGATGCTCCTGCTCGGCGTGCAGCAGCAACTCCTTGTCCTGTTCGGGGATCTGCTCTTGTGGATTCTGATTCTGATTCTGATTCGAGTGTGCCTGCAAATGCAACTGCTGCATATATTGATGATAGTGTTCCCGCTGCAGCTGATGGATGAGCACCGCCTGCTGCTCCGGATTGCCAGGGAACTGTTTCTCCGCGTACAACTGCAACGGAAGGCAGATATTTATATACTTCTTATCCCTTAATGTTCAGTCTCGCCTTGACCCCATTTCTTGGCTCTGACCTCATTCAAGTCGCTGTCCCCGACAATTAAAATTTATTATTCAACAACAGGTGCAGCCGTCTGTGTCTACAACCCACTTTTCTTACGCTGCTCGACTGCGCAATACCCTTTAAGAAGTTTCATTCCTACTCAAATACAAATTTATGTTCACACATTTAAATATTTCCTGATATACATATGAGTACTGGTTGACATTTTGAACCGTTTTTAAGTCAGTAGTTCCCAGCTCACTAACGATAAGTTAAAGTGTTCTCATTAAACTAAACGGTTAATTTTAATTTAACGATTGAACGTGATTTTCATGAACAACTAACTCCCTTAATGAACTAAGAAAACAATTAAAAACATCCGTATAGTTCATTGAGTCAACTGTTCAATCAAACTAGTTCCAAACACGACTATAATTTCTACTAAATATCGTTTGAAGTTATATAAAATTTAGCGGTAGAAGTCGACTGAACACTTTAGTTCATTGATTCAGCTTTGAAATCGAACTAGTTCTTAGCACAGCGCAAATACCTACAATTGATTTTCCTGCAGTATAGTTTACAGGCACAACGCCAGACACAAATGCTGGCATGCCCGCTCGAGTACATGTTTTGCGTACGTGGTATAAGAAAATCGATTGCGTGTCCGTCCGGTGGGGTATTAACTTACCTTAAACTGCTGATAGGTTTGCTTGTTAAGCGCATCCTGCAGCTGACGCCTTTGCAATTCCTCCTTGTAACCCTCCTCGAGCATTTCCTGCTGCTCGCGTTCGCGCTTCTGTTTCGCCTCCTTCTCTAACTCCATGCGACGCAGCTCGGCCTTCAGATTCTCGTCGCGATTCTGACGCACCGCCTCGATGTACGGACGAAAGGCGCTGCACATTGTGTCCAGCAGATCGATGAATCCCTCCATTGCCTGTTCTCGTGTTATATCCCCCAACAGCTGCCAGTGCTGCTGTCTGTCCCGTCCAATAACGTCCAAAACTCCCAAAGCCGGCGCATGATTCGTATTGAACGGGCCTAGTGCGGCCTGTTGCTTGAATGCAATCAGCTTGAGGTTGTCCTCATAGGACAAGTGTATGGCCTTGCCGGAGTTCTCTGCAATGCAATGTCAATATTATTAGTGGAAGCCATACGAAATGGAAAATATATCAATATTTTGTACGTTTGTAGAATGTGAATGCGAGACGATAGAGTTCAAGCAATGGGAAGCCCCATTTTTCTAAAGTAGTTGTACTGCCTGGTCTGTTACTGCTGCCGCTGCTGTTGTCCATCATCGTTTATTATTTGTATATTTCTATAATATAATTTTAGAAATATCTTTGGCGCTACAAAATTTTAGCACAGCAGAAAACAAAAATAAATAATAAAATTTGACTATGTGTGTGTGTGTGTGCGTATTCGTGTATGTGGGCGAATGTATTCGAAACAGCACTTATCGCACTTTACCGATAGTTCGATAAGCGGCACGACTCGAATGTGAAACTTAATTTGTTTAGCGTTAAGTCTTTAAGTTTAAGTTATTGGTTTTTTATTTGCGGATTTATAATATAAGAAGAAAAAGGAACTTTTTATGTACTTTTTATATATTTTTTATAAATACGGGAATTGCTAACATCCTGGTTATCCTGCTTATGGCAAAAGAATTATAGTTTAAGCTCTGATTTTCAATTGGTTTTTTAAATTGTTTCTTAACTGAAATCAATTCAAATCACAGGTTATAAATAATTTAAGATTTAACCAAAACTTAATTAATTTTTTAATTCGCGCTCGTCTCTATTTTGCTCACATAGAAATTAGCAAGTGCTGACGTCACAAACTCAATATTCTTACTGGCATTTTAGAGCACTGGCTGCAAACAGCTGTGTGGTAGTCGTAGGATTACCTACACGTGCGCTTATATATTTATATATATGACAATTTTTTTTTTATAATTAGTTGCTTTGTATGAACGTAGTACAGAAATATGGGCAGTACGCGTTTTTTCCTTGCCGACTTGCCGGCGAACACCACAGAGCAAGATCTGCGTGCACTGTTCCAGGACTACGGCGACGTGGATCGCGTGGAGCTGAAGTCGAAAGAGCAAATTGTTGATTCGGGACAGACAATAGCTAAAGTCATAGCCTTTGTCACGGTGTACACGGAGGATGCCAATTACTGTGAGTCAGAGACTTATGAAAGACTTTTAAACAAAAAAAAAAAAAAACATAATTGTAACCTTTGAATTCAATTGCAGGCATTAACGAGCTCAATTGGCAGCGACTGCATGGCTCAAAGCTGAAGGTGTCGCTGGCCAAGGAGTCCTTTTTGGATCGTCTTAAGCGCGAGCGAGACGAGGGTCAGCAGCAAGCCGCACAGCCGACACACACCGACGTAGGTGAACACAGCTCCCGGCTGCTCGCGCAAAATACCCAGAATAAGCGACGGGTCTTTGGAGAGCACGAGGAGATTAACGATGAAGATGTGGCGCCCGAGCTGCTGATAACCAAAAAGCGTGCCGCACACTCCATTCACAATGGCAAAGTAAATATCTGCACGTTGCTTTAAAAGATTCCCTCTCTTTTATACATTCCCTCTCTCGCTCTTGCAGATTGTTATCCAGCAGGAGCAAGATGTGAAACCGCTGCACATCATTGAGCAGCATAAGAAGCCCAGTGCTAAGCAACTGGATGCTAAAGGCTCAATTGCGGACCTAAAACGCAAGGAGTCGCTAAACAAAATGAAGCAACAGCATGAGCAAAAGAAATCGGCTATACAGCAGGCTTTGGCTTCCATGGGATCAGGTCAGGCCAAGCGCATCAAGTTCAGCGACGCCGAAGAGGACGAGGACGATGTGGCGCCACAGTCCAAAAAGCAACAGCACCCTAAGAAGGATCTCTTCGATGATGGGGATGACGAGGAGCCGGAGCAGGAGATTTTGCTGCCGCAGTACAGTGGGAAAAAGGGCGAACGCCTGGTGGAAATGCAAAGCAAACAAAGTTTGGATCCCAGATTTCGCATAACGTCCAATTTTGTAGCCGAAGATGATGACGAGGACGAGGCGGAAGAGGAAGCGGCACATAAAGAAGCGCAAGCGGAGAAGGAAGGACAGAATAGCGAGCGCAACTGGCAGATGGGCATACTGGAGCAGGTGATTGGACATAAAATAGACACTGCGAATTCGCCAGCTACGAAAGCGTCAAAAAATAAGAAAATGTTGCGTTTCGATCCCGGCAAAGAAGAGCACCAGAACCTGTTGCGTGTTAAGGCCAATAAGAATGACCTTAAACCCAAACAGCAGCCGAAGGCTGGTAAAAAAGATGATGAAGAAGACGTCGATAAGCCTGCGCCGGTGTCGCAGAGCGCTTTCTACGTAGTCACAGATACGCTAAAGCAATCGCTGAAGACTCGTGGCGAAGGTTTCAGCCTCTTGGAAATGTTTGGCAGCAGTCATGAGGAGGCGCTTGCCGAGCGACAGGGTCAGCTGGAAAAGTTGGGCCACGAAAAGATATTGGTGAACAAGTCAAACAAAATCAGCTTGGGCCAAGTGAATCCCTTCAGCTACGATTCCTCCGACAGCGAAGATGATGAAAAGCAGCAACAGGAGCAGCGACAGCAGGAGCTGGGGCAGGCGGGGGCCATGGAAAATGAGGCACCTGCTCAGAAACCTGGTAAACAAAAGCAAAAGAAGCCGCGTATTTTCATCGAATCCTTCTTTATACCCAAAAACGATTCCAGGCTCAAAGGTAATTATTAAAAACAAATATCAACAATGAAATATATTCGTAGATCTATATAAATAAAATTATAATTGCAGAAGGCGCCAAATTCTTTAAGTCTGGAAAAACGGAACTAGAGAGCGAGAATTACGACGTGATTAAAAAGCGCCTCAAACACCTCATTACTAAGAAGATTGCAAAAACGCAGAAAGATAATCCTGTCAAAATTGTCAAAAAAAACAAGAATAAAATGCGGAAGAAGTTGTAATCATGCTAAACAATAGATTTTTTTTAGCCCAAAATGTAAAAGTAGTTTTTTGTGTAGCGGTCTTTTAGGCTGGTGATAATTTGTGGCAATGTGGTAAAAAAGTTGATGTTAGGAATATATCGATAGTTAGAATTAGTATACAGTGTACTGGACGGTACAAGACGGCAAATATCGATATTTATCCAGTTGTTAAATACGGGCACTTTGCCTACTTGTGTCAGCGCTAACTGAAGGTATTTATATTATGCAGGGCTCGGCAGCCATTATGAAAACGTCCTCACAAAAGATCTTTGATTTTTATACAATTATTTTAACTATAACATATTTTATAGTGTTATGTTTTAATTAAGATTTATTTGGTATCCGTTTTGACTGCGCTGTAATTCAATGATTTGTTTTATTATAACTTACTAGGTGGAAGCACTCTTGTATTTGACTACTTACCCGGAAGCCATTTTGAAATTGGACCATTTAAAACAAAAACAAACAAATGCATTAGGAAATGATTTTTTCTCTCAAAATTTGGTTTTGTGTATTTAACTAAATTAAAAAAAAAAAATTTGGTGTATACATAACATACACACACATATTAATATGTTCCTGCACAAATGCATTTGAGCCCCATTTTAGCTCCAAACTTAATTTAAATATAATTTGGTTACAAACAATAAAATTATATGAAAACGGATTACGGATTACGTAAAGGATCGGCACAAAACGCAGACCAGTTAACAGAGGAGCTATCAATATATATATAAATATAATTATGCCTATGTAGACGAAAAAATGAATCAAACAAATATTGAAAAAAAAAAAGGTTGGCCACGAATTACATTATATAGAAAAAAAGATATAATATGTATATATAATTAGGATTTGGGCTTTGGGGTCTGCGTCTATAAACTAGAGGATTCACTGAACCTTAAGCTAGGTAAAAATTAAGTTAGTGCTGGCACAAATATTGCGTCTGCCGAATATATATTGGAAAACTTAGAAGGTTGAATAAGTTTCTCCATTAAGTTTTCTATTGAATTTCTTTTCCGATTTTGCTTAACTAGATGCATCCGAGTCCTTAAGCACATGGGCTATACATTAAGTAAACGTTGCAAATCTCATTTAGATTCGAGGCAAGGCTCGTCTTTGGCACTGCGTTCATTCATTCATCCATTCCCCTCCCGCAAGGATTTCCGGTTTCCGGATTACTACGTTTGTTCCGCGTCGTCTACGGTTTCGGCCAGCTCGTCGGTCAGCACCAGAACCGAATCCGATTCCGATTCCTCGGCATTGGCAACTGTTGCGGTGGGTGTTTCGACACGATTTATTGTTGGCTCTGTCGCCGGAGCAACTGCACCCGGATTTGTGATTTCTGTTTCCGATGCTTTGCTTGTGACGACATCTGCCGTGGCTGGGGGAGCTCCCTTGCCCGCTGCCAGCTGCTCTATCGCTATTACTGTGCGTTCCAAAAGATTCATGAAGCGCTCCTCCCGTGCATCCATCCGCTTGAGCATCTCCTCGTCCCGCTTCTCCCGCCGCTTTAGATACTCAATAAGCTCGTAGTTTGTGCTGTCGCCATCTGTCGATGTGGACAACTTCCGCTTGCCGCTCTTCAGGGATGCGGATGAACTGCAGTCGGACAGATTATCCGTATCCACAATTACATCCGGATGCAGTATATTCTGATCTATGCTCGGCGAGTAAAAGTTCTGCGCCCTACAAAAACGTCAATTGCAATTAAATTATGTTTCCATTTTTGTTCGACAATTTGGAATGCTTTCACTCTCACCCATTGTAGTTGGTCTGCATGAGCTGAATGTCATCGGGATTGAATTCTCCCTCGGATAGCGGCTCGGATCTGTATGGATAAAGATATAGTTGAGTATGCTGAGTGTTTTATCAGTCAATCAGTTGGGTAAGAAGCAGACAGAAGCAACCTCTATTCAAATTGAAGCTAACTAGCTCTAACATCTTCACTTCTACTCATCTCATCAATTATCAATCAATCAATCAATCAATCATTGGGAATGGAATAGAGAGGCACACACTTTACGTTTTTTTTATCCAACGGCTAGCGTTGCTTATAATTGCAGTCAGTTAATCAAGCTACAATATGCAAGCCTATCATAAATTTTGTCAATATGTCAATATGTTAATATATGTTGCTTGTTCTGTGAGCTGCGTATCAGTCAGTCAGTCAGTCAGTCAGTCAATCAACCAGTTAAATGAGAAACAGATAGATTGGAACTTATCTTAGCTCATCAAATAAAGCAACCTCTACTAATTAACTCCATGTGCTGGTTCCATGAACTACAATTCAATCCGCCAATTCAGAAGCGAATAGAGAGGCACTCACTTTATGGAGAAGGCAACTACTATGCATGTGCCATATATAACTCTTTCTACTGGCTCTAGTTAAATGAGAAGCGAATAGAGAGGCACTCACTATAACTCTATCTACTGGCTCTATGAGCTGTTAATCGTTTAAATGAGAAGCGAATAGAGAGGCACTCACTTCATGGATATGTTGTTTTCGTTGGCCGCGCTACTGTTGTGATGCAAGTTAAGCGGCCCGTTGCAATCCTTGTCAAAGTCGGATGACTCCGTCGGCTCCCGCTCCAGCAGGCCGTGTCCGTGATCCTTAAATGCGGCACTGTGATTGTGACTGTGACTGTGACTATGATTGTGACTGTGATTGTGACTGTGACCGTGCTGCGATTGATCCACCTCCTGGCCATTGACCGGCTGCTGTTGCTGTTGCTGCTGCTGCTGCTGCTGCTGTTGTTGTTGCTGCTGGAGCTGTGGTTCGTGTCGCAGCTGGGCGGCAACTGCGGCGGCGGCTGCGGCCACGGCGTTTGCCAGCGGGTTGTCGTCATAGACGTTGGCCACGCCTACATTGACGCCCACTGGGAAAGAGGGATCCCGTTCGCTGAGCTGAGCTTCAACAAAATGATTGGGCAAAAAGCGTTCCAGCTTGCTGGCTCCGCTCTGCGAGGAATCCGTCGAATGGGCGTGGCTCAAGCTCTGGAGCAAATTGTGCTGATGGGGAGTAAGGTTATCCTTGGTTAAATGGACGCCCAGCTCGGCCTGTCGCCGGCGCTGATAGTAGGACAACTCGTTGTGGTTTTTAGTAATCAGGGCCATGCGCTTTCCATTCGATCCCCAGCACTCGCCGCGCTGCTCCTCGATCTCCTTGAAAAGGAACATGTACGGCCAGTTGCGACGGACGTGACGTTCCGGATTCTTTTTCAGCTGGGTGTAGATCTTTTTCAGATTCTCGTACCGGTTGCAGCACTGCTTGGCGGTTCGCTTACGTGCGCTGAACCGGTTCAAAACCTCGGCCACCATCTCCCACACGCTCGCATGATTCTTGCGGTTCGATTGGAACGCACTTTGGATCCGCTCCGACTTGACGATATTCAGCAGTGCCACCGACTCCGGCACATTAAAGTAGCTCTCCGGAGTGCGAGGCGCTCGCTGGTGATGATAACTGCTGCTCACCGTAGGCGGGTGCTTCGTCTCCTGCGGGCGGGTAGAAAGCGAGAAAGACACAGGTCGAGAGAGAAGGAGAAAAAGTGATTAAAATAAGACAAGATTCTGCAGTTTAAATGGGGGATACCCCATAAAGAGGACAAGCCAGGGAAGAAAATGGAAACTTAGTGAGATATGAAAGGTGGACAGGTGGAGAACTGCCAGAGGCAAACAAGAGAGAGAGAAAGAGAGAGAGAGAGAGAGAGAGAGAGAGAGAGAGAGAGAGAGAGAGAGAGAGAGAGAGAGAATAAGAGAGGAAGTGATATCCTGTAAAGGAGACAACCATGGAGAGACAGCGAGAGAGAGTGAGTGAGATAAACTGAGATAAGAGCGGTAGATAGACGAAAGAGATAGTAGAAAAATAATCAAAATATGTGAAAATTGTGCTGTTGGGGAAAGGGATACTGCGGGACAACCTATGAAAGTGATAATAGAAAAAACGAGAGGAAGAGAAGAATATGCGAAATATAGAGAGAAAGAGAGAGAGAGAGGGTGAGTGTAGTGGTGTCAACCTATGAAAGGGATAATAGAAAAAACGAGAGAAAGAGATGAATATGCGATATATAGAGAGAAAGAGAGAGGGTTAGTGTAGTGGAAAATGCTGATAGTGCTGTAGGGAAAATGTTCAACTGTCACCTCCCTCTCTCTTTCTCTCTCCCTCCCTCTCTATTTCGGAATGTTGCATATTCCTCTCTTTATCTCTTACTTCCATTTACAAAGTGATGTAACAAACATTTTAGAAATCGTCTTCCTATTCATCTTTAATTTCATTGATAATTTACCGTTATTAGCACTTCTAACATCGATTAAGTGTGTGTAATTAAACAAAAAGTCAATAAGTTAATATTGTATTTTGTTTAAGACAGTCTAGATATACCCAATTAGAATGGCAATAGGGTATAACCAGTTGGAACTGACAAGTGTAATCGGAAACGATCATTCGCCAGATTTTGAATCGGAATCACAAAACTAAACTACAGTAAACTAAATGAATTGATATGATCCATGGCTCGGTAACCGATTTGACCCTGAAGACCTCTACAGCTGATAAGTGCTGCGAGCTTCCCTTAAACTATGAAGCAGACCGACTGGCCAATATACTCTAAATTCTAAACTGTAAATATAATTTATCAAATATGTAATTGAGCACATACATAAGCGATTTTCTCACATTATAGATTTAAACTTAATTTTAGGAAAAACACTTTCGGGAACCGTTATTTGACGCCTCGAAAACGATCAAGCAGTGAAAAAAATAAAATTTTAAAAAACAAACACATTAAAGAATCTTCCAAATTGCATGAATATGTTGAGATACTTGAACTGAGCTCGTGAATACCCCTGATGCAGGCAACTCGAATTGCCGCGCGCCAATTGGTGCAGTCAAAATAAAACATTTATACATAACTGTAATTGCATAGCTCTGCCATGTTTATATGCGAGAGAGACAGAGAAAGGGAAAGAGGGGAAGGACGGTTGGCTAGGAGTAAGCTTTCGGCATTCTCGCACTGCGATCGTGCATAACAGAGAGAGAGAGAGAACGAGCGAGAGAGCGAGAGAAAGGCGTTCGCACGATTTCCCGAAGAGATTTGCTGTTTTTTTTTTTTGTAATTTGTATTATTGTTGTTCTTTCGCTAGGTGCTTTACTTACCATTTGAAAATTTTGTTTGAGTCAGCAGCTTATTTCACAGAAGTGACGGCGTCGACGTCGACGTCAGCTGCTACGCTGCAGCAGCAGCAGCAGCAGCAGCGTTTTGTGCTGAGAAAGCGTTACGCGAAGATTCGCTGTATTTCTCTATTATAACTTGGTATCCGTTTTGTTGTCTTCTTTGGCTACGGCTGCTGCAGTTAGCATTTCGAAAAAAAAACCATACATATACATATATATGTATATATATATTTATATATATATATATATGCATATGTAAGTACATATATATACATATAAATAAAAAGGAACCAAAACAAAAAGCAAAGAAGCAGAAACCCGATTTAAAAATAACGCACTTCTAAAATGGTGTGTACACACTGTAAGTATTGCATATGCTAACTTACACAAATACAACGGCGCTGCATGCACATGTGTGTGAGTGTGTTCGTACGTGTGTGTGCGTGCACTAACCAACGGCAGCAGAAATACAAAAAAGTACACTTGAATTGCTTGTACGTTGGGTTCTTTTCTCCCAATGTTTTTATTTTAAAATTTTAATTTTGTTGTTAGTCTTTCCTTTTCTTGTGTGTCTGCATGTGTTTTTGTTGCTGCTGCTGTTGTTGTTGTTGTTGTAGTTTTGGTTGTCAACAAAACGGTCGTCGACGACGGCGACTATTAATATTTAGAAGTTAACCTTTTAGCCCCGCGCTGCGGCTCATCGGCTACAGTTGAAAATAAAGCGACACAAAAACAAAAAAAAAAGTAAAACACAAATTTATATACATTTGTATGCATGCATGTGTGTGTGCGTCTATTGATACACATGTGTGAGTACATCGCTAAAACGAATATAACTGACGGCGGCGCTAGTTGTTGTTGCTGCTTTGTTTTTGTTTTGCATATTTTGTTGTTGTTATTGCCCCCTCGTTTCCTTCTGTTCGTATGAATAAAACGCTTTGGCGCTTTACAGGCAACAAACAACTCACGAGCACGAAACACGCTCACGCACGCCCGTTCACTGGCCAACGGTTAATTCTTGCACTTGCACATTGTTGCATATGTATTTATTATTATAATTTGTATTTTTCATACATTGTATCTGATCCGTTGCACTCTCTCTCGCTCTCTCTCGTTCTCGTTCTCTTGTTTTCTTATTGGTTTGCTGCTGTTTACAGCTCCATATATGTATATATGTTTGTATGTATATATATGCACACGGACACGCTCACTCCCACTCGCACACATATTCATGCACGGCCGTGCCAAATGTCCGTTTCGTGGACTTTTGTAATGGAACTAACCAACACTTAAATAACTAAACGTAATGGCAGCGGCAAAGGCAAAGCAAACTAAACGACACGTAAACGGACAACGAAGATGAAACTGAACTTTTCGTCGCGATCCCGTTGCCGATACTAACGGCGGTCACAGACACAGACACACATTCTGCCAAGTTCTGCTACGATCGTTAGGCAGACGGACGACGCTCGCGATCGTCGATTTGCTGCTGCTGCTGCTGCTGCTGCCGCTCCTCGGAACTGCGTGCCTCTTTTTCTTCTTCCTCTTCTTTTTCGACTTCTTGCTGTTGTTGTTGTTGTTGTTGTTGTTGGCCTGTGCTTTAACTTAGTAGATTGCGATGGCAGTGTTGGTGTTGGTAGCGACGACGGCAGCAGCGGCAGGGCAGAAGCGCCGCGCTCTCACTTTTTCACATGTGTTCAAATGTTTCAAGTGTGCGTGTGTGTATGTGTGTGCATATAAATATACATAAATACATATGTATGTCTACTTATAGAATCGAACGTAGAGACAACGCCGGCAGCGACGGCGGCAGCGGCAGAGCAACGGGAATAGCAACAGTTAACTGATGCGCCCGGCCTGGCGATTCTGATTCTGATTTCGATTTCGATTTCGAGCCAAGGAAGCACACACACACACACAGCTATACAGCTGCATCTGTGCATGCCACTGTGTGTGTGTGTGTCTCACTCTCTGGGGGCATGGTGCATGCTGCAGGCAGAAGGAATCTATGGGTATTACTGTGCAACAGCCGCAGCAGCAGCGAGTGGGAAAAATCGTAGACTATAAATAGATGCAAGTATGCTCGATATATACGTAGAACATACTACATATGTACATACATACATATCTACATGTACTATATGTATGCACAAGTAGGTGTGTGCATGTGTCTGTATGCATATGCACCCCAAAGACTCGGTTGATGATCTCTTAGTGAACAAAAAAAAAACTATTAAGAAAACAGAAACTGTAAATGTAATATGAAATAACTGTATATACAGTTCAATCTTTAACCTAACTGTTCTATCTAAACTGATGCTATTCAAAACTCTGATCGATATTTCAGAAATGTGTTTAGGGATCTGATTCTTATTCGAAAATATCTTTATGTAAAAGACTTTTATCTTTAATCTGATATTCTTATAACTAAGATTGCAATCTAGACTCAAATAATGCCTTTCTTATTGCATATACAACGTTAATATACAAATTTGTTCTATAAAGGAAACTTTGGAAGAAGAGATCCTCAATATTTTGAGATATGATGCAAATTAGTTTCTCTTTTGACTAGGTTTGATTGGCGAGAAGAGTACGTGCAATATATTTGGAAATTAAATAGATTTGAGTAAGATAATAAAATGTTTACAGTGGATTTTGGATGACATATGTATGAAAAAAGCACTTAGCTAAAATAGATTTGGATTAAGTTCTTTTTAATGGATCAATTATCATAAAGTTATGGTTTCTTATTAGTAGTTTAATTAGCAGTTAAAAATAGACGACGAATTAATATTTGATACAAAAGAATATTACAAATATCTATAGATATAGATATAGATATTCTTAAAGATTGAACCCTTTATTTTAAAACGTTTAATGATTTGTTTTTCTGCTTTGTTCAATTTGAATTGAATTGGAACAATGTAAAAGCTTGGTAAGGTAATGCAAGAATTCTGTGTTTTCAAATTAAGTTTCTAACTGTGAACCGAGTCGCAGTTTAAAGGTTGATATTCAAAAATATGCTAAAAATATGCGCGAGTTGTTTGTTTTACACGATGGAAAAGAAATCCGCTTCCAACCAAAAGTCGAGACGGCGCTTGAACCCTGACCCCAAATGCCAAATAGAGCTTACGACACCGCTACATAATTTTTCCGTATTGAAATTGAAGATTTTCAATAATTTGAATTTCGATTATTATGGAGAATATACTTATAAAGATTATCAACTAACTAACTATGTATATATAAGTTTGCTATCTATATATATATATGTATATACATTTATATGTATGTGTATATGTGTGTCTGGCCCCACCGATATTTTTAATTTATAGTCTGTACATAAAATTCGTACACACACACACACACACAGATAAAAGATCGTATTCTATTTGTAATCGAAAAAAAGTAAATGTATCTGCATCTGTGGTCGTAAATGTAGTTGTAAATGTATCTGCATCTGTAGCCGTATGTGGTTCACTTTACGGTCTCTCCTGCCCACTCTCATTCTTTTTTCGTTGTTGTTGTTGTTTCTGTTTTTGTGATATTTTTGGTACAGCTGCTGGAGCCGCGCTGTAAATGATTTTCATTCCGTTATTCGGATTCGTGGCGATGCCTCCAAAAAGAGGAGAAAAAAAAAACAAGTAAGCGACACAAGCTATGGGGCATTTGCGACTAATTGGTTACTCTATGATGCATGTGAAATAGAGGGAGAGAGAGAGGAAGAGTGCGAGAGAGAAAGGGAGAGAAAATGTGGGTATGAGAATTACTCTCTTTGATTCTGAGTGAGTATGAGAAAGATAGAGAAAGAATGTGAGTATGAAGGATAGGGAGAGAGAGAGAGAGTGAGTATGTATGAGAAATTTGGATAGAAAGATAGAGAAAAAGAAAGAAAGACACAGAGAGAGAGAGAGAGAGAGATTTAGAGAGAGTGAGAGAGAGAGAGTGAGAGAGAGAGAGAGAGAGAGAGAGAGAGAGAGAGAGAGAAAGAGAGAGCGAGAATCTGAATAAGAGAAGCATGAAGATCAGACAAAGTGATGTACATACCTTATATATTAACAGTATGATTAAGTTCTTTACACACATTCACACACATTCAATATACCCACGCCTAACCGTTTTCAGCTAGTGCAGAGAATGAAAATGAACCAAATCGCTTTCATTGCGTCCCTTTACACACACACACACATACATTCGAGAGTACTTTGGACAGTTCCTTCTAGTTACGATAATGCAGAGCATTTGGGTTTATCTTTGGCCCAGTAATTGTAGAGAAGCCGACAGCAACCCCCACCAAGGAATCGATTATCTTTATAATATATCTGCATAATATATTATTATTACAATAAGGAAGTCAGTCCTTTCTAGAGAAACGTCACTAAAAAAACACTTTGAAAGATCAAAGGATTCTTTTTATCTGTACAAATTTGGATAGCAATTTAGTGAATTACTTAGTTATGGGATTAAAGGGAAAAAAGTTAAGAAATATATTATTTTTGTATGGAATGTAGACAAAATGCTTTTAAACAAATTTTGATTAGTTATATGCTCAGGAAATACTTTAAAACTTTGATACTTAAAAAAAGTTAAGATCTTATTTACTTCCAATTAAGCTAGTTGCTTATATTCTTCAAATATGATACAAAAAAATGCATACTTCTTTGCTTTTAAACATATTTCTATATACAAATTATAAATAATAAATAAAGGAACAAAAATGATTAATATTATTATATTAAGATAACTTATAATCAATTTCAGTGAAACATAATAATAAAATTGATGTAACTAATGTAACTTAGAATTAAATACTTGATTGTATAAAAATAATGTTTTTCGATGGAATCTTTCTGCGTAGTTAAAGATTCGCGAACAATGCGAGAAAAATCTCCATAAATGTGAATGTTTATGTATGAAAAACTGTATGTGTAGTAGACATACATATATGCAGTAAATATACATTTATACATATACATATATTCATACACCTTTGTTCGATATAGAGAACGGTATTATTCGAGTATTTTGTTGGTATCTTTGCATTTAATTGCTATTGTCTTTGCTTTTGACTTTTGTAGCTTCTTCTTCTTCTCTCTTATTTTCTTTTTTTTTTTTTGCCGTATTTTCTTATATTTTCCCCCGTTGTTTTTCATTTTGGTTTTTCTTTTTTGCTGTTTTGAAAGAAAATGAGTACAAGAGTTATTTTTAGAATATTCTTCTGATTTTTACTCGTTAACATTGCTTCGTTTTTTTTTTTTCGTAGTAGTTGCTGCTGCTCTTCTTCTTCTTGCTGTTGTCATCAACATCATTGTTGTTGTTGTTGTAGCTGGTGACTGTATCTGTGGGGGCCTCTGCTTTGGTTTTGCTCTTCGTCGTAGATTTTAGGATTTTCTTAAGTAACATTTCTTGTCAATGTGTGCGTAAGTGTGTACACGCGTGTGTAAGTGTGTGGGAGTGAGTGAGCGGGTGTGAGTGTGAAGTGTGAAGGGGCGCCATGAATGCGATTTGCTTGATTTTCATACCCTGCAATATATGTGAATGCAATATATGAATGTATCTGGATGTATGTAACAGGTAAGGTTAAAAAAATACTATTTATATTGTTACTTGGAAGTTCTATCTGAGTTCTCAAGTCGATATTTGGTTAATCAATAACTATTTCAAGGAAAAGATTCTGACTGTTTCTCTCTCTCTCTCTCTCTCTCTCTATCTCTATTTCTATTCCTCTTTCTCTATTCATCTTCATTCCTATACCTCCCTCTCTCTCTATTCAATTTCATCTCCTTCTTTTCGCTTCTCCCTCTCTTTCGCTCTCTTATATAACTGCTTACTCTATTTTTTTATCTATATATTTCTCTCTTGAACTTCCTCTTCTTCTATACACACATATATATATATATATATATGTATATCTATGTGTGTGTAGGCAGCTGTGTCACGAATTGGGGAGCGATTTTCGGAGGGGCGCGGAATAGGGAGGGTTGGTTCTATAGTTAGGTTTGGTTGCTCGACTAAAGAAACGAACGAAAGTTGGGTCTGGGCGAACGAGACGCTCTATAAAGATTTATAGTTGCTATTTTTAAATACTGGCATCTTAACAGCCGTAGGGATCGCGCGCACACACACACACACACACACGCACACGCACACTCGTAAAATAGTACACTTGATATATATGTAAGTAGTATACATATTTATATAACCACACACATGTCTGGCATTTACTTGGCCACTCAGATCAATTATTGTATTTGTACATACATTAAAAGCAAGTAAGCGCCCTTTGCTCAACTACTACATTCCCTTTATTTTTATTAATCATTAATTTCATAAATATATCTTTGTCATAAGTAAATAATAATTTATAACAAAATGCAAGGGGTTCTGAAAACCGTTCGTTTTTGCTTCAATGCACTAATTATACCTATATATAATAAAATTGTATTGTATAAAGTATAAGTATTACAAAATATATGATCTATCAAATTACAAGATTCTAGATCTCATAGTTCCGGAGGTCAATACGAATATTTAATGGGCAAGTCGCTTAGGTGAGTAGAATACGACAGTTGGACAGACGTTTCGCTCACCTCTTTAGGCTTTTATAGTCATTCGCATACTATACACTGCTTAACACCCTGTTTAGAGCTTTTAACATGCTATCTGCTTAACTATCGGCTTAATGTCTGCATAACTGTAACACTTAAATAGCCCTCAAAATGTAATTTGTTGGAAAAATCGATTATGCGTGCAGTAAATCTTTAGCTTTATATTTATTCTTGTCACACCAATATGCTCGTTTGCTCAGTGTGAGCAGGGTATTAGAAATGTAAGTGAAGTAAGTTTTGTGCGGTTTATTGAACCCGGAAAGTGGGCAGAAAACATATCTAAAAGGTAGAAGCAGTTAATTAGAGCGTCAGAGAGAAAGTAGAACAATGAAGATGCAAGCAATTATAATGGAGATATTAATCAATGAAAGCGCCATCTAGCGTGCAGTAGACGCACCGCCTTATCGACAAGGCCTCAAGAAGAATCCGCATATTTAACCCTGAAAATTGATACGCATAAAACGCAGCAAAAAACCGACACACACACTCGCACACACCCGCATACGCCGAGCAAATTGCGCTGCAGGAGCTTTAATCATATTCGAATCGAATAATGTGTTGAGGTGAGCCGCCAAATGTGATAACAGGTGTGCACACAAGCTTTTCCCGTCTTATGACACAATTCGCCAGCATTTTGCATATCCTTGAGGGTGAGCCGCTGGCGATAAATATAAAAAAGTGAAAGTACACGTCGTTTGTGTGCGTGCGTGTGTGTGTGTGTGTGTGTGTGTGGGCAAAGGGAGGGCGCAAGTTAGACGCTCGTGCGTCTGCGCGATTGGTCGCTGCATTTGGCGTTGCCTACTTTCGAGCGTCGCTTCATTTCTCTGCGTGTGCGAGCGAGCGTATGAGACGGATAGAGAGAGAGAGAGAGAGTGAGTTTGCATTGAATACAGCAACACACAAGCAGACAGAGCAACAACAAATTGTCACAGCTTTCGCCCAACAACGAACTCTGTTATAGATACACATGTGCACATTTATATATGTGTGCGCGCGGGTGTGTGTGTGTGTGTGTGTGTGTGTCTGTGGGAGGCCAGGAAGTTGGAAAAGCTTTGCTGGAGTTGCCAGATCCTGTCGTTTGGTCAATGCAAAGCATGCTCGTGCGCGCACCGACTGGTCTGGCAACAACTTGTTAAGCAACGCGCAACAAACTTCGCTATCTCTCATTCGGTCGCTCGCTCGCTCGCTCGCACTCACGCGCACAGTTGAAGCTGTAAAGGGCAGCAGCGAAAGCTCTTTCACTCTTCCTTTTGCTATTTTTCCTTTTTTTTGTGTGTGTTGTTCCTTGTGTGGGAAGAAGAAGAAGCAGCAGCAGCATAAGCAGCAGCAGTAGTCGCCGCAGCAGCAGCAGAAGCCAACGACGACTCGAACGAGGAACTGAAAAGCGTATCTGTTTTTCCTCGAAACAAAAAAAAAAAAAAGGAAAAAGGAAAGAGCAAAGCAAAAGAAAAAAGAAAGTTATAGACACGGAAATATTGCAATCATTCATTCACGGAATAAACGCCGCTGCGAGTTCGAGTCCCGGAATCCAAAAACTCTAGTTGAAAAAAATTCGCGCGTGCAATAACGGCAGAAAAATACACAAAAAAAAACGATAAATAGGAATTCAATGAAAAATTCAGATTGAAAGAAAATTGCGCTTTGCTGCACGCCCAACTGGAATTTTTTTTTATACCTGTAACTGGTTTTGTTTTTTTTTTCTTAGTGAAATTGTGTGTGTACGTGTTTGTGTGAGTGTGTGCTCCTTTTTTTTTTGTTAATGATATTTGTCATTTATTTGCAACAGTGTGTGTGTGTGTGTGTGTGTAATTATTGCATTTGCATTGCTGCAGTGTGTGGGTGTTCCCCCAAATGCGTGTGTGTGTGTATGTGTATGTGAGAGTGTGTGGGCCACGTGAATCAAATGCGCGCAACAACACCAACGCACACACTCATACACACACACACACACACACACAGACAGATACACATACACACAGGCATATATACCAATATAGACAAAGGTAGAGAAAGTGACAGTGTGGCCCTAGCGAAGTCCGAGTTTTGGCAGTAGGGCAGCTTTCTCGACGTCGGCGTCGGCGTCGGCGTCGGCGTCGCTGCTGCGGCTGCTACTGCTGCCCTTTTCAATATCCGTGAAAGTGAAAGTGAATTTTGTGTGATTGTGTCTGTGTGTGTGTATAGTGTGTGTGTGTGTGCAGGATAATGTAATTAAAATAAAAAATTGCAGCTATGTGAATGGCTGACAGCACCAACAAGAACAAGAACAACAACAACAAATGATTTAAAGCGACGCCCTGCAACAAATTGCCTTAAAACTGTTGAATATAGAATGACGTTGCAGACAAAAATCAATGTAAAATATGAAGCGATAAAAGCAACAGCAACAGCAACAGCAACAGCAACAGCACCACCAACTACAAGAACAACAACAAAAGCCAGTCTGCGCCGCCGTTGACACGCACGCACCCATACAAACAAAACAGACAAGCCAGACACACACACAGACACAGTACACGCACGTACAAAAAACTCACATACACACACACACACAGACACATACACATACACATACACATACACAGAGGCTTAGTGCTGCGTGTGGGCGTAAAAGGAGCAGCAAATACAAATTGTGCACAAAAACAACAACAAGCAGTCGGGAGCAACAGCGCCAGCATTAGCAGCCGCGTAGCAGCAGCAGCTCAGTAGCAGCGCAGTAGCAGCGCAGCAGCAGCAACAACAGCAGCTTGGAGCTGTGCATTAACAGTTAAACAAAAACATTTGCGAACAACAAAAAGTGACATTCACACACAATGAAGCCATCGGATTTGCTGCTGGTGTTGCAAAAGGTAAGCAGAACTGTAAATGATCAAAAAGGAATGAACAAAAAAACAACAAGAAAACAACAAAAACAAAAGAACAAATGAAAAAAAAAAACAACAAAACGAAATCAAATGCACAGCGAATTGTGCTGACAAGTGACACTTGTCACGCGGCGAAAAATGGCGCATACGTGTGCGTGTGTGTCTGCGTGTGTAACTGTGTGTGTGTCTGCGTGTGTGCGTTCAGACAAATGAAGCATTTGCCTAGGCGAATTTGCCGTTAAATGGGCATTACAATAAACGCCCACGCCAGCCGTCGCTTACATGTGTGCTTGTCTGTGCGTGTGCGTGTGCGTGTGTGTGTGCGTGTGTGTTCGTGTGTAGACTTATGCAAATCCATTTTTGACTGCGAAGTCGCGCTGCTCACTCGCTGCTCACCCACACACATAAAAAGCAAGTACGGCGACGACGAGCGTTAAAGCCGAAGCAAAAAACCAAAAAAAAAAGCACAAAAAAGAAAAGGAAAATAAAACACCCTGTGGGAGCAAGCGATTCGGGGTTAGGGCATCCGGAAAAGCGAGAAGGGGGGGGGAAGGGTAGTTGGGGGCTGTGTTTCTGTTACTGGTGAGGTGTGCAAGAGGAGGGGGAGTTGTAGAATGCGTTTGTATGAAAGTTTCAGCATTTTGACTCCGCTGGGTGTTATCTTTATGGCTGAGTTGCCCAGTTACCCAGTTTTAGAGTCCCCCAAACGCACAGTGTTACAGCTCACATATTTATACAGCTCGTGCTACACATACATACGTACCTAAACACACACACACACACACACAGACACATGCATATATGTACATGTATGTATACGTGTGCAGGTGTGCACTTTGGCCAGCCATCGGGTCGTCTGTTACACTTTTTTAATGCTTCACTCTTGCAAGCTATTACCAACAACAAGCATAAAGAAGAAGAAGGCGAAAAAGAGTGGAGTAAGTAGCAGCCGATTTTTGGAGTGTAGGGAGAGCATTGTTAGTAGCTGAAGAGATGAGATGAGAAATATTGACGTGCGCGCTAATCGTCAATCAGTTAGCCATTCAGTCAGTAACTGAATCAGTCGAATGAGAATCGGATAGAGCGGCATCTATGCGTAAAGTAGCTGAAAAGCATTGAAATTGCTAGCCGATGAGATTGAATATTGAACTGAGCGCCGATTATCGTTTAGCCAAATCATCAATCAGTTCAGTCAGTAACTCAATCAGTCGAGTGAGAAGCGGATAGAGCGGCGTCTATGAATAAAAATCATCATAAGGCGCAACTACGAGGAATAACCACTACGACAGTATACATTGCACACTGCTCGACAGCAAATCAGTCAGTCAGTCAGTCAGTCAGTCAGTCAGTCAGTCAGTCATTCATTCATTCATTCATTCATTCATTCACATATGCATACGCCCTTTGTCCACTTTCTACCTGTATTTAATGACCTACTCTTGCAAAGGCTTTGTTTGACAATAAAGTGACAGCTGATTTTTATCAGTGTAGAGTAACAGCTCAAGGGGAAACTCTGGCAAACGTTTACAGTTAGTCAACAAGTAACAAAAGAATTGCATGTGGGTATGCGTGTGCGTATATCTACGTGTGTATGTATGTATGTATTTTTTCTTTGTTGTGTGCCATTCTTTAAATAACACTCATACGAACATTACGCATACGCCCCACAGGCTCAGAAAAAAATCGAAAATAGAATCAAATTCTGGAACAACAAAAATTCAAATAAAAGAGGGTCTTCTGTTTGTTTAGTTGATTATGTCACATATTCTTTATAAACCATATAATCAAGTATTTCACAAATTTGATTAAAGCAATTCCTTATCTTGGAATATAGTTTAAATAGCGCTCATAAACTCAGTTTATGCAAAGGAAATGCGCTTCTTGAGTTCCCTCTTTAGCTTACGCTTTCCAACACTGTTCGTGAGCTAAATATTAAGCTTAGCTCTTAAATAAGTATTATTCTAGATTATATAAAAAACAACTGGTGTCTGTTTGTGTTTTGCTTGGATGCACTCGAGAGCCCCTGCTTAAGTGCCCCTCTTTGCGCCCTCTTTGAATGTGTTTGTTTTTAGATGCACTCGTAAACCCCTTCTCAATCTCCCTCCTCCTTAAGTCTACATCTTCTTTGCAACTATCTTGAGCTGAAAGTGCGGCGGCTTTTATCTGCCACACAATAAATAGTTAGCTACTTAACTACTTAACAATAATCTACAGCATTTCAAGATAAATTTAAATATTTATGCGCTGTTTATAAATTCCAAGATGGGGTGGATTAGTTACACCTTGAGCTTGAAACTATTTTAGGGCTATTATCGGTTTTCCTAGCGAGTTCTCTTTAGTTTTTTGTGTTTTTTGGGTATTTCTTAAGGGTTTCCCTAAGTGGTTTCCAATCAACTTTTCTAACTATTCTTTTCCTTATCCTTGAAAATTGCTCGATTTTGTTTTCTTACTAACATATTCCTTTGGCTAGAAGGCTTAAAAGTTTATTTATTTATTTAATTTAGTTTTTTTTTTTTTTTTATTGTTCTTCAAGGGTTTTCCTTGAAG
The DNA here is from genome assembly GCA_037075185.1 of Drosophila pseudotalamancana. Taxonomy (NCBI): domain Eukaryota; kingdom Metazoa; phylum Arthropoda; class Insecta; order Diptera; family Drosophilidae; genus Drosophila; species Drosophila pseudotalamancana. The sequence continues at coordinate 31,616 of JBAMCK010000954.1, read as the reverse complement.
TTTTTTAAATTTCTTCTTTACCCATTTTTTTAATTTATTCGTTCTATTGTATTGCACTCCATTTTCTTTTATACCAACTTGTTCTTCCTTCGAGCTCTCTTAAACCCATTTTTAGAGTATTGCGCAGTCGTTCCCATTGGCTTGCAGTGCACTTTCTGCCAGCCTTGAGCTCAGTCAGCGGGCAGCTTGGCTTGAATTGAGTTTCCAGTTGATGGCATTTGAAGAGCAGCAATGCGGGAACGCAGGAGGCCGACAGGAGCGGTTGCTGGGGAGGTGGGGGAAGGTGCACAGGGACATCCTTCGTGCAGTCGACAGAGGAAGACAAACAAAGAGCATGTTCGACTCTTGTTTGTCGTTCAGCTCGACTGTGGCTGCTGTTGATGTTGATGTTGTCACTGCTCCATCGTTGCTTTTCCTGCATCCCCAATCCCCAACACCCATCGCTCACCCCCTCCCATTGAGCTCCGGTGACCTTTTTGGCTTGCAGCACCATTAATAACAACCACTTCGAAGGGGGTCTCAAATGGAGGAGGGGGAGGAGGAGCTGGTAACAAGTGCTTGTTGCATTTCATTGAGTTATTAGAATGAGGGGACCTTCGGTCGGAGAGGGGAGGGGAAGTGGAGTAGGAGTGGGGGTTGGCGCTTGCCGCTTGGCAAAGCAGTTGTGAAGTGGTTATATAACCCGGCCACGCCCACAGCCGCACAGCCCACAGCTAAGTCTATAAATATATGCAGATAAATATACATATCTCTCTCTCTCTCTCTCTCTCTCTCTCTCTCTCTCTCTCTCTCTCTATATATATATATTTATATATATACATATATATGCGCGTGTGTGTGCACGCTGCGAAAAAAGACAAGTGGCCAAAAGCTCTTGTATTACCAGCTTTCAATTTAAGCCAACTAATTGCCAACTAATTGCATTTCAAGCACTTTGCCTTCTTAATTAGTTCTTTATGCGAAGTGCGCTTAAATTAAGCATAAAAGCACTTGATTCAAGCATTTGTTCACTTGGATAGAGCTAGGCGTACAAAAACTAGGAAAGATTGCATATTAAATGCCAATAAATGTCTGATTTGTGGAAAGATATGCAAGTTCTTAACTGAAGCCTAAGCCAATTTTCATTCAAATATTAAAATAATTCTTTGAATTCCATTTTAAATACTTTTTAACTATGTTTTCATTTAAGTAAAGCCAGAGAAAAGTTGCTTATAGCTTAAAAATCAAACTTAAATGAAGTTATTTCAGCTTAATATTAAATTAATTTCGTTTTGAGTAGAAAATTTCTTAAATATTTTACTGAACAAGCATTCCATAGGCTTTATTTAGAGCTTGTAGACAAATAAGTTCTAAAATAGATTTCCCAATTTTTATGTTTTGCTTTTCACCAAATCGAAAGTCTGCAATTGATGTAAGAGGGAAGAGAAAATCAAAATTTCCTCAAAATTGATTGAACTGTACCGTTATACATATAAATATATATATATATATATATATATTTGAAAAGCACATACACACGGATATCCTTTGCAGGACTTGGCCTTTAGAGAGCTGCTGCGTAGGCCGCAGAAAAACTTGTTGCAAATATCGATTCGGTTGCTCAAAGCCTTGCGACTGCACAGAGCAAAAAAGTGCGGAGGTCGTGGGTAGCGGGGGGTGGGCGGTGGGTGGTGGGTGTTGCTTGGCTGGAAATTGGAGTGGGGGGTTGTTAAGTTGTGTGCTCTGTTGCAGGCATTTTCAATTTGCGCTTTGGCATTGAGCGCACTCAACTTTGAACAGCTTCCTTTTTCTCTTTGCTTTTCATATTTTCTTTCTTTCCCATTTGCTTCCCTCTTTATTATTATTTTTTTAATAATAAATTTTTCTTATTTAACATTTGATTGCTTCGCAACACTCGAACGAGACTTTCATCTTACAAAAAATAAAATATATAGATATATATATATATATATATATATATATATAGTATGTGTACACCCACTCGACTTGAATGTCAATTATTGAAAGCATCTCCTGTATTAATTCGTGCTACAGCTTCCTTCTCTCCCTCCATCTCTCACTTGCTCCATATTTCTGTGACTCTGTTCCTTTGCTAATGTTCTTCTTCTTCTTGGCTTTCGGGCAGGTCAAGTTCAGGGTTCCCCTGCCGCCAGGGGTCAGCTCCACGACCCTTCTGCCGAAGTTAATTAGGACGAAGGATGTGAAGCAGCTGCAGGATGGCAACACACAGCCCACAAAGCCAAAGCTAACGGTAAGTCCAAAAATAACGGTAATCCAATTAATAGTATCCAAACAATAATTCATACTGTCTGTATGCACTTTATCTAAACAGTTAATTGTTCTAGTATAACAATCTGTTCTCGCTATAACAGAAACGGTTTGAAATTTTAAATATATCTTGGGTTTATTGTAATACCTGTGGAGCAAATGAATTCCTATGTCCTGCCCCTAGAAGTATGCTCCACTGTATAAATAAAATTCGTTTTGCAAAATACGTGTAACTTTACTTAAGTTATCATTCAGAACAGTTCATAAGTGCATAAACGAGACTACATCAATCAAGCACAAGGATTGAACATCATTTTAAAAGCATGTCAGACATTCTAAAATAATAAAACTGAAATGGCTTCTGCTTTGGCTCATTAATTACTTTTCTTGAAATATCTAAATACGTTATAAATGAGATTCGATAGATTTTTTCAATCAAGCATAATGATTGAACATGGTTTTAAAAGCATGTCAGATATTATAAAGTGACTAAACTAAAATATTTTATGCTTTGCCTCATTAATTACTTTATAGAAATGTCTAAATACCCTGGATTTGACATCCTTAGGCATCGGGTCGTGCTGCGGCACTGGAATGTACCTGGTCGCCGGCCTGGTGGCCCAGAAGATGGCCGGACCCGGCGTGGTAATTAGTTTTATTATAGCCGCCATTGCGAGCATATTCTCCGGTAAGTCGCAACCACACATTGATCTACTTCAAACGCGTATTTGAACTCATGGCGACATTTGCAGGCGCATGTTATGCGGAGTTTGGGGTTCGTGTACCACACACATCCGGATCGGCCTATATGTATTCATATGTGGCTGTTGGAGAATTTGTAGCTTTTATAATTGGTTGGAACATGATATTGGAATATCTAATAGGTAACTCTCTCATAGATGTACACATGATACCCGTAAGTAACTCCATCTATTCCAAATTTTCAGGAACAAGTGCCTGCGCCTGTGCATTAAGCTCAAGCTTTGATTCGTTGACGGGCAATGCGATTGCGAATGCGATAAGCGAGTCCGTTGGCACCATATTTGGTAAGTGCTGTACAGTGAAAGCTCTCTAGAGGGAACAGTCAAGGGATGACATCAGTAGATTGCTTAATCGACAATATTTCAATTTACCAAATACAGACCATCTTAAAGCATATGGTCTATAGCTCGACTAATTGATAGACTTCCAAAAACCATATTATCAGCAAAGTCTTTATCACAAAAGCATTCTGAATTAAAGTTGAAGTTCAAATTTTGTTAGATTTCTATGCTCAACTATGTACAAATCTATATAGATTGACTGATTGATAGAAGTGTCAATTTGTCTGATATTTGTACGTTTATCTCCATTTAAAGTATATATAGTCCGATTGATTGATTGAAATACTCGACAAACTTATATTGAATAATAATCTGTAATTCTGTCTTTTCTCATAGGCAAACCACCTGATTTTATAGCCTTTGGTATAACGCTGGTGATGACCTGCGTCCTGGCGATGGGTGCCAGCAAATCAGTCATCTTCAATCACACCTTGAATGCAATCAATCTGGCCACTTGGGTGTTCGTCATGGCTGCGGGTCTCTTCTATGTGGATACGAAAACGTGGTCCGAGCATCAGGGTTTTCTTCCCTTCGGCTGGAGTGGCGTAAGTGCCAGCTAAACAAATACATATATCTATGTATCTATATATATCATATATCTAATAATATATCTCATATATGTCCATCAATTTTTCAGGTTTTCTCGGGTGCTGCCACCTGTTTCTATGCATTTATTGGTTTCGATATAATCGCTACCACCGGCGAGGAAGCGCACAATCCACAGAAGAGCATTCCGAAAGCAATTGTTGGCTCTCTCATCGTAGTTCTCATCGCCTACGTGACCGTTAGTCTAGTCCTTACTTTAGTCGGTGAGTACCACTAGCCTACAGGATCCGAGGTTTTCATAATTCAATTCAATTCAATTTGAACCTATTTCTGTGATTGGTTTCACATTTATAGATTATGCTATTTCTATAAATTTAAGAAAAAAATGGGTATTATTTGGATGTCAGCATGTGATATGATAATATCATAAAATGATATAAAAAATTATTTCAGGCGGTTCAAAATTGGTCAAATTTATGAGAGGAAAATTACGAATGGGTTCAGTATTTAATATTTTAAATGAAAATGAAAAATATAAATTTTTTGCTAACTTATTTAAATAACAAATAACTCGGAAACTTTAAGAGAACTTTTGACAAGCATGTTCTAGAATAGTAAATGGAGATTCTCTGCTTATCAATAACTTTATTTTAAAGTAATTGCCAGAAGTATTTATCTCTCTTTTGGTATAACAACAAACATGCAACATCAACTTCAATTTGTTCGTAACTCCAAACACATTTATTAAGAATAATATTCCTGCCTAAACTGTTTCTTTCTCTTTCTCTCCTTCTCTCTCGTAGTGCCATACGATCACATCAATGTGGGTGCAGCTCTGGTGCAGATGTGGTCCTATGTAAATGCCCCGAAGTGTCGCGCCGTAGTCGCCGTGGGAGCCACAGCCGGCCTCTCGGTGGCGATGTTCGGATCGATGTTTCCCATGCCGCGGGTCATTTATGCCATGGCACAAGATGGTTTGATATTCAGGTGAGTGCTCAGGTGAACTGTTGATTGCTTTAGCAATGGAATCTAATTGAGATTTGACCCCAGGCAATTGTCGCATCTGTGGCAGCGCACAAACGTGCCCGGTCTGGCAACCCTGGGCAGCGGGCTGGCCGCCGCGTTAGTCGCTCTGACCGTTCGCCTGGACATTCTCGTGGAGATGATGTCGATTGGGACACTGCTCGCCTACACCTTGGTGTCCACCTGTGTGCTTATCTTGCGCTATCAGCCGCACAGCACGTCTCTCGTGGAGCTGCTGCCGGCCCAGCTGCGTACTCCGCTGGCGCCGGGTACCGTTACTGATCCGCAAGTTCGTCCATCGGAGGTGCTCGAGCCGAATAAGCTGACCATCAAGCGGGTGACGCGCGGAATGTCCGACTCGGATGATTCGTTCATTGACGACAGCCCGGAGGGCTATTTGGGGGGACGGGATGATCAATTCTTGGTGTCGGATCGATCCGAGAACAAGTTCTACGGCAGCGTCCATGGCGCTCCAACCGGCCCCACTGGCCAGGCGACGGCCTTTGATACGATGGGTCTAAATTTCGTAACGCGCAAAATTCACGATTATGCGTACCTCTGTCCCGGATTCTTCCCCTGGGTGAATCCCGGCCAGGCGACCTCCGAAAGTGGTATGTCACAGCCTCTCTCTTTCTTTCTTTTTTTCTTTCTTTCTCTCTTTCTCTCTCTCTCTCTATCTCTATCTCAGTCGAAATTTGTATTCGATATCGAAATTCAATATTCAATATTCTCGTTGCTCTTTTGCTTTCTCTCATTTCTTGTTGTTGTTGTTGTTATATTTTTTGTTTTGCTCCCGATGACATCGCGACTTCGAAATTGTTCCGAATTCGAACACGAATTCGAATTGGAATACAATACGCACCCAGGCATGTATGTCACGAAACTAGTTGGAATCATGTTCGGTCTCATATTCTTCTTGGATTTGTTCGCGGCCATCGGTTGGTCCGGCGGCTTCGCCATCTTCATTTATATCATTTTATTTATCGGCATATTTGTGATACTATTGATTATATCGAGACAACCACAGAATAGGTAAAGCCAATCATTAAATTGACAATCGATAACCTTGCAGATACCAATTTTGATCAGAAAATTGTTCTCAGTTCGGGTTCGTCTGTCCATCTAATACCGATAACTGACATCTGTGTTTAGGGTCTTAAAATCAATAAATGTCGATTACCATATGACATTCATGAGTATGTCTCAGCGACTGGGATGTTTAGAAAATAAATAAATATAAATAAATATCGCGCAGTTGCAGTTTATTAACTCTCAGAGACTTGAATGTCTAGAGAAAAAAGCTCTTAAATGTAGATTACTTAAGTAGTAATCGATAAATATTGATAGATGCTAGAATTGTTCGATAAATTGATACGTCTCGAAAGGCTGTTCAAAGAAGCTCATCCAGATGTAATTAAAATTATAAATAAACCTTATCGATATATATTTATATCCAGTTTATATGTTCTGCAAGGATATCTGTTTCACATCTTCGGCTGGCCGAACTTAACTATTTTTCGCGCTACATCCTTCGTAATTCCCTACTTTAATTATATCTTTGATCTTTCACAGATATGCACTTGCGTTCTTAACGCCTGGACTTCCATTTATTCCGGCTATCGCAATAACTGTTAACATTTATTTAATATTTAAGCTAAGCATATTGACCCTCATTAGGTTCACAGTTTGGATGTTTCTCGGCCTTATCATGTACTTCTATTACGGCATTACGCACAGCTCCATGGCACAGACCAGCGACGAGCTGGAGCTCCATGTGGACAAGGATTACGTAAGTATCCACTAAATCTTCCGCACAATGACTTTCATTCATTCTATTCTATTCTATTCTAATTTGCCCCTCCAGAGCAAAAACGTGGATGATAAAGCCGTCTGGGATCAGCAATCGTATAACCAGACCCATGAACCAGTTTGGGCCAGCAAGGAGGTCAAGCAGTCCTCAAGTAAGTGTGAATTCTTTTATCATCTTTATATCTATCAAATCGTCACTGAGTTCACGAACAAGTTCTTTAATTGATTGTGATTCTGTTTATTATTCCTAATGAATCGATTAAATATGCATTTTATGACTTTATCCTTAATGAACTAATTGAAGGAGCTCATAAATCGAGAGTAATGGTTCATGAGTCAGTGAAGTTCAGAACCGGTTTTCTTTTGCATCGGCTAACTTTCTCGATAGCCTCAGATTGTATTGCTTGCAGAACAACAGCTCATGGATCAGTTCTTGAATCTCCTTACCGGTCCGCCCTGAAACCTGTTAAGTTAATCGATAACTTTTGACTATCGATAAGTTCATGTATCGGTTAAAGAATCGGTTCTTTATACAATGTTCAGTATAGTTTCAATCAGGTTCCATCTAAAACCTCTTAAGCTCATCGATAACTCTCGATAACCCTCGACTGTATCGTTTGCAGAGCAACGCTACAGCTATGGAAAGGGGTCCGCAGCTGGCGGGCAGGGTGGTACACGGAACGCGCCCAATGCCGGAAGGTCCGGCCCGGAGTCGAGCAAGGATCCGGCTACGGCCGCCGCTGCAGATGCGAGAGCTGCGCCCGTAAAGCCGGCAGCAAGTCCACGGAGTGCGGCGGGCAGCGGCCGGACCTTGGAGCATCAATATACCGGACAGTTCAGCATGTTCGTGGAGGAGGGCGAATTCCCCACGTGGGACGATTAAGGCGTGGCAGCACCTCCCCATCAAAATACCGTTACGGTTCAAGTAACGTAATCGCGCACCTGCTGCGCCTCCGTGATTCATTCGTTTGCGGAACCCTCGGATCGTCAGCCGGCGATATATATATATATATATATATATATATATAGATATATATATATACATATACAATTGCAACTACCTAACCGACCCACGAAATAGGAAAGAAACTAAGTATATAAATGAGCAAGAGCTGTAAATATGATAAGATATATGTATGTATACAAATATATATATCTATATATATCAATATATATATATATATATATACTATAAATATGTATACTTGCGTTACATACAGCACAGCCTCAATAGTTGTCGTTAGTGCCATTGGGGCTTCACTGTATCGACACACACATTTTGAAACCAACTCAGCATACATACTACCTATACATATACATATATATATACATAAAATATACATATATACATATACATATATATATATATATATATTTATATATGTATGTTGTTGAGCCAGGTTAGCGGGTTATTACTGTACTCGAATTCGATTGGCAGCTGCTTCTCGCACATTTACTTTTCGTTTACATTGTCTGCCAATCGAATTCGAGGCAAGAGGAAGCACAGCATACATACACATACATATATAAATATATATATATACATATAACAAATACATACATATTTTTGAGATTGTTGAGCACAAATAATTAGGGTGGCCATATTTAAGCGGTCAGCCATATTTTAGTAAATACAAAACTAGTTCAAATTATTGTTCACTGTACAGTATGCACACACACATACACACCCACAATCACTAGCACACATGCATACACACACACACATACACACACACAGAATAAATATATTGATTGTAGTTTAATGGGGAAGTCCCGCAAATGTTAAGGGGCCAGATTTTCGGTCATATTTAGCGAATTTTTCGGGCACACCAAACTAATTAAATATATATATATATATGATTATATATATAATTGTCATTCTATCAAAGTCTATGTATATTATTATATTTATAATTATTGACATTGCCATTATACAGTTATTGTTACTATATATATGCATTATGCGAATATCTCAATATTCAAAATGTTATTGTTTCGTCTATTCTAGAACCTGACACTTCGTTCAGTTTCGCTATTTGTTGTAATTTAATAATTAAACACTACCTAAACAACTATGCAAAGCAAAAAATTACAAAAAAAAAACAAAAACAAATACCCAAATAAAATAATAAATTACAAATATACCAAAGAATATACCAAAAAGCCATACAATTTATCATATTTATTAATCGCAAGCGATCTACTCGAATTCAAACATTTATAAAACAAAAAAAAAAAAAAAAACAAAACAAAACAAAAAAAAAAGTACCCACTTAACAAATGCAAAATATAAGAAGAAAAAAATAAATTTTAACAAAAAAAGAAAAAAATTCAAAAATACCAACATTTATATACAATGCATAACTTTTTCCACTTTATATACTCAAAGCAAGATGCAAAACATATTTTGAACTATATTATATACTATATTAATACTTTATTCATTTACATTTGTTTTTTCAACTTTCAAGAAAACAAAAGAAAAGCCCAAATACCAATACAAATGACAAAAAAATACTGTACATACACACACACACACATACAGAGAGACTCTAACGGTAACTAAAACTAGAAAAAAATAATACTACTTGAGTTGAATAAAATATAATGAATACCAAAATGGTACAACTAAGCGAACATACTAGAACAAAATACTACAAGAATACCAAAGATAATGATACCGATCAAATACAACAATATAAAAATATATATATACAAATATATTACAGTTAAGATTAAGTTTAAGAAGCGTTACATATATTTATATTCCAATAGGAAAGTTGTTTGACCCCTCCCTAAAATACCAAACATCTAACCTTGTATTTCGACTTAAACATATTTATCATTATTATCATGATTATTATGATTATTCTTATGTATTCTAAAAGCTAAATCAAATTCTAAGTAAACAAAAAAAAAAAAAAACAAAGCAAGTATACAAAATACTTCACCTATCTAATGTAAATACATAATACCCAAATATTTATACCTAGTATTATATATCATAATTTTATTTAAAGTTCTACCATTCTACTTTATTTACATTTCGTAAATCCTTCGATTTAAGTGCCAAATGCACAAATAACAAAAGAAATCCTGTTCCAGAACATTTTTTTGGAACTATTTTGCACATTTCTAGGTTCGGAGTGGTTTTTAGGACCAAACATTTCGTTTTTGTTTTCTTAACTCTTGAGAGTCTCAAGTATTGCTTTTGTTTGATTTCTTTTATAGCCTCAGTTTGACATAGGTTTGATCGGACAAATCAATCCAATATATATATAGGTATACTATATATATATATTTACATATATATTTTTGATGTAACAGTGGGAAATACGAAACACACAGAGCCTATATTAAAAAACGTTAACATATCCTAAACACTTCAAATTGAAAGTTGTTCTACAGCCAGCGATCTTATATACAAGATATATATAAATATATGTACAGATACATATGTATATATACTAGTATATATATTTATAAGAGATGAACAAAAGCTACAACTACAAACTAAAGAAAAAACTGAAAACATTAAACTAAAATACTAAAAACAAAAACAAACAACAAGCTCTTATAAGGAGTTTGTTCTTCCACCATTCGGTTCTTTCGGTACCACCAAAGCGATTATAAAGGTTATTATATAAAACTGAACAAAATACATAGTATGGATATTACTAGTTTATCATAGATTTTCTACAGTCTCAACTTTTTTCAAATCCAAAAAAACAAACGCAAGAAAATACCGAATTCTTCCGTTAAGCATTTGTTTAATAGTATTTTTTGTTGTTTGTTTTATATTAAATACAGAACATCATATCGATTAACAATATAAAACCGTCTAGTAAGCGAACTAGTTCCGAAAAACAGTATCAAACTAGTTCAACCAACTCCTTGAACAACTGTTTTTGCCATCCACGGAAAGCGAAGAAGTCACCAAATAACAAGCAATAGATGAAATAGATTGGGTCACATCTGATTGATTGATTGATTTGGGAGGTACTGATGTAGCCAGACACTGAAAACTCTATAAAAGACGTAATTGAAGCTAATCGATCGATTGGTTGATAATTTGAATAAACTAGAACGGGTCACATTTGTTTAATTGGTAGATATAAAACTCTTGATTGATTGAAAGATTAACTGTTATATGATTGATAGTAAGCACAAGTAATCTACAGGTAATCAATTAAGATTGATTGATTGATTGCTGATATGAAAGTTAACTATATTAAAAAGCTCAACGTGAAGCCAAGTAACAATTGCAACAGAAACGAACACATACATTTAATTGATAAGTTTGTTTGATTGATTGTTTAGTTTGCTTGATTGACTGATTGATAAATTGCTGAATAAAACTTTAAACAAAACGCTCAACGCGAATCCAAGTGACAGTTGCTGCAGTGAAGAATAAATAAATTTGATTGATAAGTTCGGGGGATTGATTGATTGATTAACCAATTGAAGCTTATCTAAAGATCTATCTATCTATCTAAACGCGAACCGCAGTAACAATTTCAGCAGCAAAGAACAAAATAAAATTTGATTCTTGAATTGATTGATTGATTGATTAAACGATTGATTTATACATAGATCAATTGAACCTTTTCTAAAGAGCTAAAATCGAAGCGCAGTAACAATTGTATCAGAAAAAATTACAAAAATTTGGTTGATTAGTTTAATTGATTGATTGATTGATTGATTGATTGATTGGTTCAATGATTGTTTTACTTTCCGCATACAGACACACACACACACACATATACTTATATATGATGTACCTAAGTTTTTATTTATTTAATAAGACTGAATTTCTGCATATGATTTATTTAAATTTGATATACATAAAAATTATGATTATTGTAAATATATATTTATAGCATTTAATAATAATAAAAGGATATACATACATTATACATTATATAGTTATACATATATATACATACATACATACATACATGCAGTTTGAATTATTTTTATGTATATATACATACTTAGCAAACTTTACAACTTTAACTAATAAAGCATCAAAATTTTAAGAAATATTCTCAACTCATTAAAAAAAAAAATACCAAAAAAATAAAAAAAGGGAAGCCAGAAAAGTTTAAAAGAAACACAACTATTATACATAAAAATATATGATAAAAGGAAGGAACCTTAAAGATAACATATATATATATATATATACAGAATATATATATATACATATATATATATATATATATATTTCAATGGATCGATAACAGAACAAACCACAAAATAAAACTAAAGAATGTTAAAAAACAAAAAAGAAAAGAGAAAATAATATAATGAAACAATTTTTTATTCAAATACTACTCTTAATTTGTTTTATGTGTTAATAACTTATTAAAAAGAAAACCAAACAAAAAAAATAAATAAAATTGTTAGGATATTCAAAATATGTTTGAATTGCTTTTCATTTGAAAATAAATGTGGAGGATATTTTAATGCGCTTTACATAATCTAAATTACATTCGTAATTTTGTTGTTGTTGTATTTTGTGATCAAAATCAACTGGTTTTTAGCTAAATAGTGAAACATTCAAAAGACAAGTGACCATGGAGGACATGCGGATGTATGAAAAAAGAGATTGTTTGATCGCTGGATTGAAAACTCACTTTCAAAATCAAATAAAACTAGTTTGACAACCCTCAAAATTTATAATTTACCTCGACTACGTTTTCGCCTATTTTGTCCAAGTGACCATGGAGGATTAACGATTAGAAATGTAGTTTACGGAACTTGACGGTCAACTTCGAATGCCAAAGCATCAGATTCTAGACTCAATATTTAAATTAGGTTTTGCATATGTGTATAAAGTGGCCACGGAGGACTTGAAAACATAATGTGACCATGGAGGACGTTTGCCTAACTCTTTCCTAAATAATCCTCAATTTGGTAATAAGCTGTGTGCAAGGTTAAAGATTTAATTGATGCAGAGGAGTGTATAAAGTGACCATGGATGACCACAAATAAAGAATATTATATAATTTAGAAACTACGACACATTTATTTTAAACATATTTAAATGCTAAATGTATTTACAAAAGCAAATTGCAAATAATGAGAAGAAGCACAGAAAAAAAAAAACAAAAAAAATGGTGTTGAAAAAGGACGCAGTTTTCTTACTTAAAATAATAATTGGAGTGTGGCAACCCTGGCGATGGATAACTGTTGATGGATTGATGATTGAAGCCCAAATTTACTGAGCCGTAGTCATTGAAGTTGAAGCGTGGTTGCTGGGTCAATGCCTCATCCGGATAGTTGACCAGAAAGGGACTCGGATTGGGATTTGGAGTGGGATTTGGATTCGGATCGGGATTTGGATTGCTCGGCTGCTCCGTGTCGCCATCATCCGCTGGAGCGTTGCTGCTGTCATTGTCGTCTGACCCAGTGTCCGGTTCTGGCTCCGGTTCTGGCTCCGGCTCCGGTTCCGCTCCCGCCGCAGCTGCAGCCCCATCCGCTTCCTCATCCTCATCCCCACCGGCCAAGGATTGGGCTCTAGAGTAGATACCTGCAAAGTGTTGGAGAGAATCCAATTGTACGGCAATTAGTTAAAAGTTTGCGTATTTTACCAGCGGGTTGTGCATACTGATAGATCAGCTGATCCGACAGCTGGGTGGGTCCCAGCGGATGCGGACGTGGACGGCGTGCAGGAGGTGCAGGTGGAGCTGGTGGTGCTGCGGGCTGCGGCTGCGGCTGCGGTTGTGGGCGTGGTCGCGGGCGTGGACGGGGAAAAGGCGCTCCGTAGTCATAGTCGTAATCATAGTAGGAGTGGCCGAAAGGACGCCGGAACACTGGCGCAGGTGGTGCTGGTGGCGCTGGCGGTGCTGGTGGCGCTGGCGGTGCTGGTGAAGCAGGTGGTGCTGGAGGTGGTGGAGGTGCTGGAGCTGCAGGTGGTGCAGGTGGTGCAGGTGGTGCAGGTGGTGCTGGAGGTGCTGGAGGTGCAGGTGGAGCAGGTGGTGCACTGGGCTCATCGCCATAGTCATAGTCAAAAGGCAGCTGTGGATAGAAGTGATACGGACGTGGCCACCAGCTGGGTCCGTAAACAGGACGCGGTCTGCGCCTCGGTGGAGCAGGTGGTGGTGGTGGTGGTGGCGGCGGAGGAGGCGGTGGTGGTGGCGGAGGTGGTGGTGGCGCCGGCGTAGCTGTGGTCATCATGGCGGGTCGCCGCGTAGTCTTCGCATTGATGATGGTCCTGGTTAAATTCGCCTTGACGTTGGAAAAGTCGCCGCTCTTCTGGAGAAGATTCCGGAGCAGCAGCCCAAAGTCGAAGGTAAGTGTTCCGCGTTTCGGTCGCTCCTCCGTGGCCGCCGTGCTTAAGGCCAGGCACAAAACCAGTGCGAGCAGCTTCATCCAATAGCTGCACTGCATCCTGTCGTCCAATTTTCAATAGTCGGGATCTGGAGCTGGGAGCTGGGAGCGAGCGTATGGTTCGGCGTTCCAATCAGAACTGGCCGTTGCCTGCCTTGACTCGAGTCGATGTCTGGGCGTTGCGGATTAACTGGCCAAAAGCCAACGAGTTAGACGGGTTCACTAGCCACTTGCTGGACAGTGGGACTGTCGAGTGGTCGAGTGGTCGATTGGACGATTGGACGATTGGACGATTGGACGATTGGTCGAGTGTTGGAGTGGTCGACTAGGCGGACAGTCGAATAGTCTGTCAACGGGTTCTGTGCGTGGCAACAATTACTTTTGCACTACTTTTTCGTGGCACTCGAACTCCAGCCGCACCGCACAGTGGGATTCAGATGGTCGGATAACGGTAATCCAGTCACCGGATGCTGGGGTGTGCCCGACTGCCAGTTACCCAGTTAGCCATCTAAGCAAAAATGTGACACCTTTTCCCCTCTGTCTCAAAATCATTTGACTTATTTATCTTCTCTCTCTGTCTTCCTTTCTCTGATCTTCTCTCTCAGTTTCTTGTTAACTTTTTTAAATTTAATTTTCTGTTTTTTCTAACTAAGAAAGTAAGTTTCCTGTTATCTAGTTACTTTGGACATCTCTCTCCTTTTCTCTTTCTCGTTTATTTTGCATCTCTTGTTCTTTCTCTTTCTCTTTCTCTTTCTCATGTATCTATGTTTTTCCGTTCACTCTTTCTGTTACTTTCTAACTGAATCCTTTTCGCTCCTCATCATTCTCTCTTTCTCTTTTTCACTTTTTGAACTTTTTTATCATTCTCGCTTGGTATCTATCTATTTACACTTCCACTCTGCCCTCTACGTCTTTCCTTTGCAACCTCTCCTGTCTCTCTCTCCCCACTCCTAGGATTTAATCTGATAAATAACCTATAGCTGCACCTGTTTCACCTGCACATAATACCTCAATTCGTCGTATGTCGAATGGCTTTTGCTCCACTGTAGGCACACTGATTATTATGATACACATGCATCAAATTTACTTGTAACTATTATTTTTTTTTTCAAGTCGACTAGTTGCGCTTAGTTTTAATTTGTATACCCTGTTAAATATGCCATTAGGGCACTATAAACTACAGAGTGTGTTGGTATTTAATAGAGTGAAATGCCTAGGGTAGGGCATTATATAACTCTCTTATAGCACTTCGCAAAGTTTTTCCACATACATTTTTTGTTTTATTTAGTTCATTTTTGAATTTTTCGTAATATCAAACGAAATTTCAGGGTTCGAACCTTGACAGTAGATAAAGCTTAAGTTCAGTTAGGTCTATTAGTTCATTTATAGCTTTCACAACTTGAATAAGATATAAAAAAAAATCGTATAAATCTTATCAACTCTTTTTTGCCTAATCAGAATGTCTACACCATCAAACTTTATTTGTACAGATAAGATCTTTCATTATCTGGAATCAACAAAATTGCTTACATTTTACAGGGTATGCAAGAAGCCGCTCAACCTATCCATTGGCACTTGTTTAGTCGTTCAGGTTATGTTTATACATTTGCTTAGCAATTAACGGCCTTTGCTTTTCGTCAGTCAAACAAAATATATACTCCCGATAAATATATATAAACAGATATATATACATATATATATATATATATACAGATGTATGTGAGATATCTGTCATATATGCAAAGATAATTATATTTGGAACCATGCCAAAAGATCTTGTTTTGAATTGCTTGAGCTCGAGTTCGAGTGCGAATTCGAGTTCGAATTTTATTGAAAGGCATTCAACGGTAATTTGCAAATTCGAACGACTTCAAGTGGATCGTAACATGCAATTAAGAAGGTATTATAAAAAATATATATAAATATCTTTTCAAAAGTTTATATATCAGATCATTCATCCATAAATAATATAATATAACTTATGAGGAAAAGTCTTTGAGGCGCGTTTACATAAGCAAAACGGAAATCGAAAGTCGAGCCTCAAGGCGGGAAAATGGGACAGAAGGAGAGGTAATCTGGTCTGGAATTTGGCTGGTCTGACAACCATCTGTAGAGTGACTTTTGCTTTAAATTTGTTTTTCTTCTCATTTTTCTTTTCCTTTTTTTATTTCGTTTTTCGCGAGTTTTTACTCTCGTTTTCTTCACGTTTTCATTTTCATTTTTCATTTGGCGACTGGAAAAATTGCAAATTCGTCGAGTGTTGCGTGCGAATCGCTAATGGAGACAAAGTCCCCACTTTTAACCCAGAAATGCGTTCGACTAGCCAAACTGCAGCAAGTATGCTCGACTTTGAAATACCCTAGGCTCTAAGTAAACATTATCTTAAGATCTAACTGAGGAGAAAATATGAAATAAATTCAGGTAATATCTTAGGTATAGCATCAGTAATAGTTATTAAATAACTTCGCAGGGTATGCCCGAATATGAAATACCCTAAGCAATTAGCAATCATTAGCTTAAGATCTAATGAAAACAAAAAGTTTAATATGAAGTTATACTTGGAACTAAACTAGTTAATATTTAGCTTTAGAAACGGTTTTTAAGAACTTCAACAAAGTAAGCTTCAAAGGGTATGTTCGACTATGAAATACCCTAAACAATAACAAAATAATGACAAGCACATTACAAATTGATGTTAAGACACCAGAAAAAAAACTACAGCAAGCTGCAGAAAGAATGCTTGACTAGGTGATACCCTTAGAAAAATAAAATAAAAATAGTTACAAAGAGACAATTTGTTCTGTTATATAAATGTTGGGATATTGCCTAGTCAAACATACATACATTCAGCTCGACTTTACAATACCCTGCTTAAGCATTTAAAACCGATATAACAAGAAATTAGTTTGAAGAAAGTCCGCTCGACAAGGCAATACCTTACATACTTAGTAATTTTGTATCTAAGGTACTAATTCATAAGAAAATAGTAATAAATGAATGAATTATTATAAACAAATTAGAAATCTTGACTCGAAGTATAAAGAAGTACAAAGTACGAGAACAGAATATATACACAAAATTGTGCGATTATTCCGAATATTACAACAAAGATTTGAAATTTTAAAAATTGTACAATGCAGATATTGCACTTAAAATATGCCCTGCCATGTTTCTCAAAACAGGGTATCGCAAGGCAATAAAATCAAGATACAAAAAAAAAATTCCTCATAAAAATGCAGTCGAATTTTGAACAAGTTTTCAAAAGTTGCTAAAGATAAAGATTTGCAATTCTAGACAACGGTTTTAAACAGTTTATTACAAAATAAAAATCGATAATATATACACACACATATATATATATATATATATATATATATATATATATAGATAATAAAGTTAAGGTACTGGGTGGACTATTTGGTTACGTAAAGTTAGGCTTCGACTAAATTCTGCTGCGAGATGTTCGAGGGATTTGTCATAACGGTAAGCGAAACGGTGGACACGGCCAGTGAAGGCGCTGAAGCCGCAGGCGCTGGCGCTGTAGCAGCTGCTGGTGGCGTCTGTCGTGGTCGTCCTCTGCCCAGCAATTGGAGCTCCAGATTGACTAGCGGCGCCTCCACGGCCAGATACATGAGCAGTGAGACGAAAAGCGTGATGCCAAAGTCCGACCAGAAGTGGAGCATCTACAGCGGAAGAGAGGGAGAGAGAGGGAGAAAGTGAGTGAAAGAGGAATGGGGACAGGTGTATGGTGGACTCACTGCGTCATAGTTGGAGAAGTGCTGACTGTTTTTGATGCGACCCACGTTAACCATCTCGACCAGCAGATGCCAAATGTAGAGGCAGTAGGAAAGTTTCGAGATGGGCTGCCAGAATGACCAGCTGAGCAGTGTGTTGACCACGCCCCCACGGCCGCTTTGGCAGGCCCAGATTAGCCAGCAGATGGCAAGCGGCCAGGCGATCCGGCTGAAGGATAAGTAGAAGGCGCCGGCCAGCGGCGACATCTTCGGTGCATCCGGCTGTGTATACGGATAGACGCTCCACAGCACGGTTCCGAGGAGCAGCAGCGAGACCAGCCAGAGCAAGGGCGCCAGCCACCTGGGCATGCTGCGCCGCTTGCCACGCTCGCTGTGCAGAAAGTATCCAAAGAGGACGCCAATCAGCCATGGAGTGGCACGCGCGTGCGTCGTATAGTAGATCATCCGCATCTCCGCACTATCCCCGCCAAGATTTCTGGATGAGAGAGAGAGAGAGAGAGAAAGAGAGGAGAGAAAGTGATTATCAGGAATGCTGATTGGAGACTGCTTCTTCTTCTACTCACCCTTCCCGCTGGAAGACGCTGAGGTCGTTCATCAGGATGATGCTGAAGACGCATGCGAAGAGCAACACGATGAGCAGCAGGATTCCAGCTATTGCTCTGCGGCGCCAGCGCCAGAGCGGGTAGAGGATCAGAGGGGAGAGCAGGAAGAGCTGCATGTCCACCGCCAGATACCAGGAGTGGCCCAAGCACTACGGAATAGAGGAGCGTAAAGATGTGATTGATTGATTGACTGACTGAACGGCTATTGCATTGAGTGGAAGTCTTGGTATCTGTGCCTAACTGATTGACTGATGGAAAGATGAGAGATATGTTCTCAAGGTATAATTGATTGATTTATTGATTGATTGACTGACTAACTTTATATGAGTAACTTTAAAAGTTGAAGTATCTATGACTAGCCCATTGGCTGATTGAGGGGTGAGGCATATGTTAGCCAAGATATAATTGATTGCCTAGAATTAACTTTATATAAGTAGAATTTACCCAAATTGCAGCCTGAGTATTTGTAACTAAGTAACTAACTGGCTGAACTAATGATTGACTGACCAACGGATTGACTAACTCGTCAGGACATTTTGATTGTTATATTGATTGACTGATATTCACATTGTTTGTCAATTGATTGACTGGGGAACTGTATGAGTGCTATTCAAAACTTTAGTTATCTATATATTTGGTTTCTTCTGATTGATGACGCACATATCGAACCACTTTAGTCTTATAACTTATTTCCAATAAACTGAAAATATATTTGATTTAATGGAAAGGAAACTCACCATGCGACCCGGTGCCGCGTAGTTCTGGACATAGATCATCGTGGCCCACCAGGTGTCGTAGCACAGCTGGGAGGAGCCGCTGAACTGCTGCCAGAGAGGTCCGCTGCCCAACCGGGGAAAGAGTGTCATGAAGAAGAGAACCGCGACGATCAAAACGGGAGTCAATCGAACGATGCGATGCAAATACATCAGCGGTACATTCAAGCGACCCGATTGACTAAGGGAACAAAAAGAGGGAGGAGAAACAATTATGAAGTGGATTAGTTGATTGACTGATTGACTGATTGACATACCGGTCCAGCTCGCGGAGAGTGGCCATCACGAGCAGCGTACCGCCGAGCAAAAAGAAAGTGTCCACTGCAATGTTTCCACTCTGTAAAAGCATTGAGAAGGGTGTTTGGGCCCAGGCGACTACCTCGTAGGTGTTCACATTGGGGGACAGCAGCATGAACATATAGTCATGTCCCCAAATGATCCAGATGATGGTCAGACACCGTATCCCGTGCAAACAGGGTATTATGTGAGCCACAGTCGTGCTCGGCTTTGTCGTCTTCAACAGCTGCCGCAGATTGTGGCGCACCGAGAAGGCGGTCAAAAGTTTTTGCTGCCCTGTAAGAAGAAGATACGAATCGCTGTTATGTAGATTGGTAAGTTTTTAGGGGAATGAAGTCTAAGGTTTACAAGACTACCAAGTTTATGCTATATACGTCATGAGTTCAACTTAGTTAGAGATATGCTTAAGAGAGATTTATTTCATAGGAATGAAGACTTGGAGAACAAGTTTTTCTATCTATTTCTAGGCTTAATAATCAATATCAGAAACATAAGAGAGTATTGTACTATTGAAATGAAGACTTTAGAGCTCATATACCAAGTTTTGTCTATCTTCTCATGGGTTCAACTGCGTCAGGATTGCGGCTAAGGTTAAGTTAGGGATATCAGAGATTAGTAGGTATGCTTTTCGAAAGCATTTGTTCTGGATACCCTGTAGAACTTACGTCTGCTGAGTAAGTATAACTAACTCATGTGTAACACGTATGACTCATTAAATAAGAGAGAATTGAAGTTCTCGTTCATTTAATGGACCAGTTCATTTAGTCAGCAGTTCGTGAATGATATTTACTATTTAGTCGGTTATTTAGTTGTTGGCCGTGTTCGACAGCTCCAAACAACTTTATGGAACGTGTAGTTCATGAACGGAATTAACAAATTGCTAATCAGTAAAGCAATAATGCAAAAAGCATCATTTAGATATCGCACCATTGATCAGTGAAATGGTTCAGTAACTGATTTTAATGACCCGAAAATTGTAGGCGGAGAAAGTGATGAGTGTTGAGTGACAGGGATAGCATGCTAGATTAGAGTTAGGGCGGGATAGCAGTAGAGCAGGCGCAATGCAAGATAATTGCGGAAAGTTGGAGCCAACCAAAAGAGAGGGAAAGAGCGAGAGGGAAGACCCTCTGGTTTGTGGCAGAGGAAGGAACACGACTATATAGAGAACTCCTTCAGATATACATATAATATAAGTTAATATATATTATATATATATATATAAATAGACTAAGTGAGTTCCTTGGTATCAAAGCCTTATCAACGGAATCTTATCAGCGTTGAGGTTATGCGAGCGACTTACGTAAGCGGCACTCACCTTTAAAGTAGTCCAGCAAGGTGCACAGAATGACCAGCAGGGCCAACAAGATGAACAAAGCACTATAGCCAAAGAGAGGGAGGGAGGAGGATTAGAACTATGGACTAATGTTGGGCCATTTATTATTCTATACTCACACTACGAACCAGTCGAGAGCCGACAATGGATCCTTGGTGGCCAGGGCGCAGTTGGATTCTTGTACCAGCTGCATCTCGGGAGCAACTGCGTCCTCGAAGATCAGTTGCAGATAGCTGTTGAGCCAGCCGTTCAGCTGGGACGCACTGCATCCGGCCGGAATGCAGGTGCCAATGTTAATGTTAACCGTTCCGTCGGCCTTCGTGTCAAGCGATCCGAATTGAATGTTTGCCAGGCAGTATTTGTTCTCGGTCTGGCCAGCCGGCGTGTCCAGAGTACGACTGAGTATAGGACTGAGACAGGATTCATAGTTGCCCATGTCGCTAAAGTGTCCGTAGAGCAGTCCGTGCGGAAACTTGCCCCAGGCATCCAAGACTGAAAGGGATTTACAGTTAGGAGAATTCCATAAGACGTAGTCCCAATCCTTCTCGCACTCACCTCGCAGCGCTGGCAGATTCTGGCGATCCGCCTCCTGGAGCAGAAGATTCACCTGCTTGGCACACAGATGATCTTCGCTGGAGCTGTTGGCCATCTTTAGCACCTGGTAGCCAAAGTTGCTTCGCTGCAGCCAGGTGAGCAGCTCCTCCTTGCTGAAAGCCTTAGCCGCCACCTGGTCAGGAGCGACCAACGCCAGCAGGAGGAGCAGGCGAAGCAGTTGTCGAAGACCTTGAAACGGGTCCGGACGCTGTACGGAACCCAACCGTAGTTTTTCTAATGCCATGGCCAATTGTGCTCGTCGACGGCGATGCGATTCATTTTTATACGGCCGTAACACAGTTCAAAGCATATTTGTTGTTGTTGTTGTTGTTGTTGTTATTGCTGTTGTTGGTGCTTTTTTTTTGCTGATATTTTCTAATCACGTTCCCCTGTACGGCACTACGGTTTATCTAAGACGCGACTGCAGGTACTACGAGTCGAAATTAAGCTTTTATATTTTGTTGTTGTTGTAGTGCATTGACCGATAGTTAGAACAGCTAAAGCTCAGATGATCAGCCACTCATGTTTCTATATATAAACAAATATATATATATGCTTATATGTATACACTTATATAGGTGTGCAGCTTTAATGGGGTGTACGGCACGGGGATTTGTTTTAGACAATTCGCGCATATCATGTTTTATAATGAGGCAATGCCTGTTGCCTAAATTATTATTGTTGTTAATGCTGTAGTTATTATTGTTGTTGTTGTAGTTGTTGTAGTTGTTGCTTTTTTCCCTTTTCATTATTTAAATAAATTGCTACACGACAATTATCCAACCGCTTAGCTACTGCCCACATCTGGTTGAACAACATCTGTAATGATACCCTGTAATAGCTGCTAGGGCGGGCATATGCACGTAAAGGGCAAGGGCATGTTATCATAAGCAATCCAGTAATCTAAATCAAAACATTTCTTATCTCCAACTAATGTTAAGACTCGTTTATATAGCTTATCTGCAATCGTTCATTTGCCTAAGATCGATAAATATTGATTGCAAAGCAAGTGCTTATCGATTTAGCTTAGCTTCTCGTTTTATAAGCTTTATATGTAATATCCAAGTCAACAATTTTGATAAGATTGTATTGTTGCTTATCAGAACAAAACCAATAAAAAATTGTGATCGATATCTCATGCTTATTGATCGATAAATATAATATAGCTTTATTGAAGCTCAGTTTCAAAACTATAGACGAGCATCGTATCGATAAATGTCGATTTTAAAAGGAGATATGCTTTTTTTAAGATGAGAGAGATAATATACATATTTAGGATACATGCTTGTTCAGCTTATGTGCTACGAAATTCCTTAAAGATGAGACACTTGAAATGAAAAGCACGTACAGGGTATCCCCCCGTGAGATCACACCTCAGTTTAAATATGGGTTTTTTATTCGTTTTTTTGCAAAATAGGAGCAACAACCGATAAGCAAACAATTGGTGAAACAAAGCTTCAATGGAATCGAATGCGGGAGAGGTACGGAAAAAATCACGTACGTAATGGGTCTACATAGTATATTGACAGAGCGGATCGTTCGACGGCGACCTTGACAACATTCATAACTGTTAATTGTGGTGCTAAAATAAGCTAAAAGTTCAGGTGCTCGAAAAGCTTTGCAAGCTTTCACTTCCATTTCGGATTGCATAACAATCAAACGAATCAACAATAGACGACGACGCTGACGACGCTGACGACGTCGACGACTTCGACGATGATGATGACATCTACAACTACGAAAACTAGTCGCATCGAGTTCGTTGAACTTGGCCCATTGCGGACACGCGGTATCACCCCCTCCCCCAATTGAATCGAATAGATCTTAACTGCTACGCAATTGATTGAGAGATGAACAACCCATTTGACGGGTTGTTTACATAATTGTATTTTTCCAGCTTTAATTATATTCAGCTATGTCACGATCATGATTCAGATCCAACTATTTAGCATATAATGCACAGCTAACACTTATGGCTAACAGCAAGTTAACAGAGAGTTAACAGCCTAAAAATCAAATTTTGTTTATGACAATCGAAAGTGCCGACTTTTACTTTTCAATGATATTTAACATATTGAAATAGAAAACTAGAAAGAATTAAGTCGATTACAACTGACTGCCCGATACTCTTTTCCATTTTACTATGCGAATATTTTCTTTTAATTAGTATAATTTATTATCAAAAACGAAAACTAAGACTAATTAGAATGTTAAAGTCGACTACAACTGGAGATATAAGACTATTTGACACGCCCCCTTTGGGCGTGCATACATGTAAGACTTGATACAGTGGTTTATATTTTAAATAAAATGTTTTGTTTTAATGGAATTCAAACGAAGAGACTTACAAAAACCCAATATACTTCTTTTCCTAAGGGAACAGAGTATAACAACTGGTTTTCTATTGTTATTGTCATTTCATAGCCAATCGAAAAGTCAAAAAACTTTACGAACTTTACGCACTTGTGACCAAGGTTTTTTGTTTACATATTTACCAGTTTTTATAACCTCGTATGGAAAGTGTTCAAATAACCTAAATTGTTGTTGTAAATGTTAATATAATACGTCTATTAAAATTAAAATAAAATGTTCATGTAATACTAATTATTAGTATAGAAAATGTTATCTACTATTATATGCAGATTTTTGCATTTAGATTGAAAACAAACTGTTCATTTTGCATTTTAGAGGAAGATCTATCAAAGGTATACCTTCTCTTGACAATTGCGTTGTAGCCTCTAAGACAGAAAAAAATCTTCTCTACATATTCATTTAAGATTTGTGATTCGTGTTCTTCATCTTCTAAAGAATTACAATATCATATCTTTCATTACGTTGGTTTTGATTGATTATCTTGATATTGAAGAGTTATCCGATTCGCTATTGATGTGCGTGTAATGTCATTAAAGGTAAAAAATGAAACAAATAGTGGTATAACTTATCGATTTACAGATATGTACTATGATCTTAGGGCAATTCAACTATTGGCAATTCATATACATATTTATATTATGTATTGCTGTACCCGAGTGTTATCAATGAGTCCGATAGTTTTAACCCACTAGCTAACTTTTTTTTACTTATGGATCCAGTGTGTACGTCAAATAACTTATCTGTAGTCTTGTACCCCCGTAGTAACTATTGCATTAGCTAACAAAGAACTAAATTGGGCCATACTAATAGACAAAGTTTGGCTCTTACTATTGGGTTAAGATAAACTAAATTGTCAAAGGGAGAGCGAGGGAGAGAGAATTAGCTTCTATTAAAGAGTAAGTTAATCTTAGTCTAAGTCTTAGCAATAGGTCTAGATAGATAAAGCTTAAGAGAATAAATATATCATTTCTAATCAATAAGTAAGCTGGAATAGTCATAGGATTTCTACAACGTGACTAACTCTATCTTATTCGCAAAATAAAAACATATTTGAGTGTGAGTCACGAGTTAAAGGCGATTTTAAGTGGTCGAAGCTAATTTTATGATAGCTCGAGTGTTTTTTGTTAAGTACTGGAAGTTAAATTCTGCTTAAAACCTATCTAAATAAAGTGCTCTATAGATTATTAAATACCTAATATGGCTTATGGTTGCAAATTGAAAATGATTGTTTTATCTGAACAAGTTAGGCATAAGTTTTAAATAGACATAGGTACAAATGTACTTATACTACTTATACTTATACTTATACTTATACTTATACTTATACTTATACTTATACTTATACTTATACTTATACTTATACTTATACTTATACTTATACTTATACTTATACTTATACTTATACTTATACTTATACTTATACTTATACTTATACTTATACTTATACTTATACTTATACTTATACTTATACTTATACTTATACTTATACTTATACTTATACTTATAATTATACTTATACTTATACTTATACTTATACTTATACTTATACTTATACTTATACTTATACTTATACTTATACTTATACTTATACTTATACTTATACTTATACTTATACTTATACTTATACTTATACTTATACTTATACTTATACTTATACTTATACTTATACTTATATATGGCTTTCGTAGACTCATTTAAATTTTGCCCATGCAATATGTATAAGCGATATTTACGTTCTGTTGAAATTTCAAACGGTATGACGCGGCATATTCTGTTAATATTGGTAATCGGAAAATTGTTTTTGTTTTGGGCATATTTAATGTAAATCTTGATACCCGTTGAGCGAGACCAAAACAATTCCTAAAAACCTTATAGCAGTAATACACAGATTACCCATGCGAACCACTTAAGAATACGCACCAGATAACGGTAGTATTTGTGATTCGGTTATCTCCAGACTTGGGTTCTGGTATATAAAGGGCATGCGAGCTACTGTTAGCACAAATTAAAATGGTCAATACGATAGCCACATTGTTGCTCCTGCTCCTTGGGTTGGTGCTGATCAGCGGTCTAAATGTGGAACTCCCACAGAATTACAAAATTGAGCCCGGGGAGTATCAACAGGTTCGGATGCTGCAGTCGCTGAGCTACGACTTTACTCAATACTTTCAAAACATAACGCTGAACGACTTGGAAATACCCAGCACCCGGCTGCCCAGCAAGGAGGATCTGCAGTGCATGACCGACATATCCCTTTGGATGAATGGTCTGAAATCCGGAAGCTATTGGTCCCTCAAAAGTGCGTCTCAATTAAACTGGGTTGATCGAATCAAGATCGACTAAAGTTCTCTTCTTTCTCTCTAGTGATCGATGCCTGGGGTTCGATACCATCGGGTATACTCTATCTGAATCTCGTGAGCTTGGGCAACTACGGTGAGTGCCTGAAGATCACCCAGGAAGTGACCACCAACCATAGCATCAAGGGCAAATACTGCTTCGCTGAGATACCTTTTCTCAAAGCATTGGGCGTCGACATAAGCATTATGCGAAGCTCCAAGCTAAAGATTGGCATTTGTTTCCCTGCCTCTTGTACGGCGGCTCACATGAATACATTTGTGTCTAAGGTTGTCCAGCAGCTGATCCACGTTGATACCAAAGAGGTTCTGGTCAACGAAAGCACTTGCCAGACGGCCGAGCGAGAACCTCTAGATGGAGTCACCATATTGGCAATGTAAGTGCCGATAACCTATAGATACCCTCCTTAAAAAAACACTAATCAACGGGTTTTGCAGTGTACTCTTCTCGATATTTGCCGGACTTGCATTGCTGGCCACCCTGTACGATTATTTCTTATGCCAGGATCAGAGTAAGTTGCTACCAGTATGACCTCAGATCTTAGGTATTAACCCTGCTCTTCTCTCTTGAAGAAAAACTGCCCGATTTGATCAGAGTCTTCTCCATACGCGCTTCGTCCCGCGCACTCTTCCGCATCGTCCCGCCAAAGTCCAATCCAAATGTGATCGAATGTCTGCACGGCATTCGCTGTCTGTCACTGTTTTGGGTAGTCTTTGGACATGAGTACATTTATGGTTTGGCCGCCCCTAATGTAAACCGTGGCAGCGTCCTCTATGTAAGAAAACCAGACAGAACTCTCTCCAGACAGAATATTTGAACTTGACATAAATCTTTTCTTCATTTAGTGGGCTGAACGACCTTTCGCTCAGCTCATCCTCCATGCGGTTTTCTCCGTGGACACCTTCTTCTTCCTAAGCGGCTTGTTGGTGGTAATGGTTGCCCTGCGCTTAATGGAGCGGTAGGTTCTATAATTTCAATCAGGAAAATAATCCTTTCTTAACGGCACCTTTAATTATTCCAGAGCTAATGGCAAGCTGAACATCCCACTGATGTATCTGCATCGCTATCTGCGCCTTACCCCTCTCCTGGCCATGGCCATACTGGCCTATATGAAGCTGATCCCCTTGATGGTGGATGGTCCACTGGCCAATCAGGGCCTTGATAATTATGATGACACGTGTTCCCGCACATGGTTTTTGACGCTGCTCTATGTGCAGAACTATGCCACCGAGGATATTGTAAGTGATTGCTTAGCTTACCATTTAGTCTTAACGTGCATGTTAAAACATCTTGATTGATTTGATTTGCATTCAGTGCCTGGGTCACAGCTGGTATCTGAGCGTCGACATGCAGATGTATATCCTCTCACCCATACTCCTCTACGGGCTCTACAAGTGGGGCAAGAAGGCAGCCATTGCAGCCGTGGTGCTTATTGTTTTGTTAACCATCTGGCTATTCACGGACATGATGGTCTACAAGTATTCCATGTTCCTCAAGTAGGTGTTCTATTTATTCCAAGCCAACCTCACTTTAATCATCACCTAACCTAGCTTCACTTTAAGCTTAACTAACATCCATTCAAGCCTTTCCAACCTCAAACTCAACCTCCTCATTTTAACACTAGAGCTCACTTTAACCCCTCACTCTTACCCCCTAACCACAC
Organism: Drosophila pseudotalamancana; assembly: GCA_037075185.1. NCBI lineage: Eukaryota > Metazoa > Arthropoda > Insecta > Diptera > Drosophilidae > Drosophila > Drosophila pseudotalamancana. Next base: position 3,787 of record JBAMCK010000954.1, on the reverse strand, counting down.
CATAACTTTTGCTCCAACTAACCCCAATTTTGTTCCCTTCTATATAGGAATGCTGGTAACGACTCCCAACGTATCTACTTTCACACCCACTTGCACGGAACTCCTTGGCTAATTGGCGCAGTCTTCGGCTATTTTCTGCATACGAAACGTGGCAAATCCTTTGAACTGAGCCGCCTTGTGGTCTGGAGCGGTTGGATAGGGGCCTTAGCCATCTTCTTTGCCTGCGAGTTCTCGCTGCTACCTTACGTTAAGTGGAGCGGGACGGATCTATCCACGCTAAGCGATTCGCTGTACTACTCGCTAACCCGGATTGGGTGGCCCATCGGCCTTTGTTGGGTAGTGTTTGCCTGTATGCAGGGCTACGGCGGAATGGCCAACAGTTTCCTCTCCTCTCCACTCTGGCAGCCGCTGTCGAGGCTTTCCTATTCCGCCTACGTATGGCACATGTTTATTCAGGAAATAAACGGCAGAAGGTTCCAGGCCAACACCTACTTCTCCAACTACGAAATGGTAAGCGCCAATCAATATAGTTATAGTCCTTTACAGGCTAATCATTTTTAAATACTTTTGCAGATGCTGAAATTCTGGGAAGACTTCGGTTTTACCGTGCTGCTGGCGTACTTCATGTACGTCACCATCGAGGCGCCTCTTGGTGGATTGGAAGGGTTGCTACTTCCCGACCGCAAACCCACTCCAAAGCCTCCAATCAGCGAGGAACCGAAACAGATCGCAGAGCAATCTGTGCCACAGATCAGGGAGAAGTCGCCTCTTCCACAGCTGGACGCAGACGTGGAAGCAGCTCCGGTTGCCCCGTCGAGTCCTGCAGCTTTGAGCACATAAGGTTCAGAAAATATGTTTCCCTCTTTTTTTTTTTTTATTTAGAAACTATATTAAGTTAGGTTTAGGTAGCGCTCTCTGTATATCGAATTAATTTAAATAAACATATTTATAAAATACGAAATCTAAGGTTCTTTTTCTCAAGGTTCCAATCATTGCTTTTTGGTAAACTGAGTCATAATTCTTGTTAAATTGAAGGTTCTATAAAAGTTCCAAGTTCCAAGACTTCTTCGGCTAAACTCTTTAAAGTAGTCTGCAGACCTTCGAGCTTCACCTGCAAGTCACTTCAAAGACTTTAATCGCAATTACCAACGATAATCAATTGGTCATAGGTAGACGATTATTGGATATTTATGGGCGTCTTTTTGATAACACCCTCGACCACGACAACAACAGCGACACCTTTGCTGACCAATTGCCAACCACAATTGCTACCAATTGCTGCCAACAGTCAGATATGACTGTTCCATTCATATAGCTATCTACGGAAATCTGAACGTCATGCTGATCGAAGAGGGAAGAGGCCTTTGCTTGTACTGCTTTATACCCTGCCAGAGGGTAGTTGGATTCTGTCAAGAAGCATGAGTGTATCGAAACAATTCTGAAAGCTCTTCGAATTTGAAAATAAAGAATAATTTCTGATAATTTGAATAAGTACTAAATTAAGCTCACCGAGAATTTCTCCGTTCGTTATTCATCTATCAGCTTAGAGTCCCTCATCAGTCTTGCCATAAATAAGTAAGTCCTAGTCTATTTTAGCCACCGATAAATCTGCTCTGCTAGCTTTCATTCATCCAGTTGGCATCTACAGATAATCCCGCATTTAGACTCTAAGTCCAAAAGGGTATTTTACCGACGTTGCGCAGAGGCTAGACATTCTTATCTCTTATCAAAAAATTTCCAAAGCAGACATTTTATTGGTAATCCCAGAAGCACACGCTTAACGCCCACACGTGTAGAATAATGTCAATAAAGACATGTTTCTTAATCGATATTTATCGATTTCAACATAATTGAGGTCAAGGAGAGTCAATATTGTCTCAGATGATGCGATACTTATTGGCTTTATGACCTTGAACTTGATTGCCAATACGATCGAATTTCGAAACGTAACGCTCCAAAGATAACTTCCTATTGTAAAAATCTAATTTTATTGATAAGGTATAGCCGACTCAACATTATCCGAACTACGTGAACACTGATTAATTTCTTTTTGTTTTGTAATTTCAGACGTTCAAGGTTTTTGGAAAAATCCATTGTTCTCCACACTGGCAGACGTAAACCTTATAAAAATTATCTCTTATCTCTTACATCAAATCAAAAAGAAGTTTCAATAAAAAAAAATTATTGATTATATTTAATTTGCAATTTGTGAAGAAGTTTTATTATTGACAGCTTCAAGTTTTAGATAGCTTCAATTTTTAAACCTTTATGAAAAATACTTTGAGAACCCTTGAACAGATTTTGGCATTAATTGCTCGCTTTAAAAAGTATTACATACTTTTTGGCTGTTTAAATTAACAAACTTGGTATTCGCTCCAGTTTCATGTCCATGAATTAGCAATATATTTGTATATTGCTGTCCTTGTCTAATCCATGGATTGAGCTCTTAAATATTTTTAATATAGAGCTCTTCCAATTCGTAATTGTTCAGGGTTCAATGAACTGCTTTTTTAATTGCCTTTTCTTTTCTTATCTTTTCTTTTTATTTAAATTTCTTTAGACTTGAGGTTTTTAACTCTTTATCTAAAAGAGTCGTTCAACTGTGAACCGGTTCAATTTATAATAAGTTGTTCTATTTGGCAATTCTTTTCCCTTCGAGCTCTTTAAATTCGTAATTTTTAAAAGCATTTCTATTTGGCTTTCCTTTTTTCTTTTTTTTGTAATTTCATTAGATTTGAGCTTTGTTTACTCTTTATCTAAAAGATTCGTTCAACTGTGAACCAGATCAGTTTATAATAAGTTAAAAACAGTTCATGTTCAAGTATCACAACGATTACACCTAATAAATATTAAAAAAAAAAATAAATAAATATTAAGTTTCTTAAACATGAAAAGATTTAAGAAATATGAACTGTCTTGGGCTCCAGTTCCGGCTGGATCTTTGTTGAAGTTGGAAGACTTGCCCTTCGATTGGGCATCAAAAACACGTCAAAGCGAGCGAAAGGTGCCTCGATAAGGATATACATGACATAAGCCACTGTAGCAGTGAACCCAAAGTCCTGCCAGAAGCGCAACATCTATTCAAATAAAAAGGAGATACAGATATGTGTTTATATTTAGAGAGAGTTAAAGAAGATTGTGAAGACTGGATCGTACCACTTGATAGTTGCTGAAGAAGGTTCCGACACGGGTGATGCTCAGATTGTGCGCCCGGACGAAAATGTGCCAAATGTAGACGGAATAGGAGAGCTTCGACATGGGTTGCCAGAGCGGCAAGGAGAGGAAACTGTTGGCCAATCCGCCGTAGCCACATTTGCAGGCAAAGATCACCCAGGCAAGAGACAGAGGCCAGGCAATGCGAGTGAGGGTCACATAGAAGGCTTCGTTCATTATGGGCACAGGTTTGTCATAGGGAAAAAGTGCAAACAGGCTGGTAAAAATCAAAGCCAAGGCAGTCAGCCAGCCTAGCCAGACTGCGAGACGATTCAGCTTGAAGCTTTTGTCACGATTCACATGGAAAAAATAACCAAAGAGCAATCCAATAATCCAGGGAGAGGCGCGTGTGTGGGTGGAGTAATATATCTCATCCGATCTGCCATGAACTGTAGCTCTATAAATACAAAAATGATTTCATATTTTTGATCAAGTGGAAGTCCTAAAACTAAATCCAAATTCAGTAACAAGAGCTAAACCAAGCCTTAACGGCCTGTGAAATATTTAACAGTGGCAACGCAACATTACCTGACTGGCAAATATTTAACGTGAACAACTCCAACTGTTAAGCTAA
>JBAMCK010000953.1:600000-848744 GCA_037075185.1 Drosophila pseudotalamancana | reverse complement strand
CGTATTGCCTTGCCAATTAGACACTTTTCTTCGACAACGTCGAGTTCAGTATGTGCCATGATACTGCAGATACAGCTCCCCGTTCCAAATCAGACGTGGCCAAATACAATGGTGAGTTCTAGTGGCAGTAAATGTATTAGCTGTGCTTACATTATGTATTAAACATAGCTTACATCCTTTCCAATCACAGCAATGCAAAATGCAATTGTTTCTATCAAATGTTTATTATTTTATTTCCTTAATATGAATAAACAGCTGATTGAAGGCAGCCGCGTTGCCAACTGCCTCGATTAAGCGCCCGTTGTGAGTGGCAATGGCAATGAGCGAGGGGAATGGCAATTGAGAAAGAAGATACATAAAAACACTTGTACGCTTTGGCAAATTAAAAAGAAAAAGAAGCGTATTTGAATTTAAGCAATTATTAAAACTGAAATTTAAAATAGACTGTCCTTAAGATGGCGCAGCAAATTGTACGCAACAGTCGGGAATGGCTTGAACTTCGAAATATAGCTCCACAAGAGGAAGTTGAGGTATACGTGCTGTTTGTCAACACAACAAATCGCACCGTGGATTTGTACTGGGTACGCGATCCAGACACAGAGAACATTCAGCTTACCCTTAAGCCTAACGAAGGAGTGCCCGTCAATACGTATAATACCCACATTTGGTTCTTTTGCGACTATTACACTGGGGAACGAATGCATGTCCGCTCCAAGAGCTTGTTTTATCCCGTACGCATTCGCATTCCAAGAAATCCGCAGCAGCCAGAGGAACTATCCGATGTTCGTAGTCAAGTGCTAATACACTTTCCATTGCGCTCATTGAAAGAGAACTGCTTGTGGCACATAGTTCGATGGCTAAGGCGTACGTGCAACACACCGGAACTATACATCAACAATTACTTGATACCCTCAACACTAAAGCAACAGTTGTTGACATTGTTAAGAACCATCAATTCCTATTATAGACAGGCGCACCGCAGAAGGCGTATGGGAAATCGGCGATAAAGGAATGTTCCCAACCATTGGGAATTAATGTATGTTAAGTTCTAGTTCTATGTTTTATGCATTATGGAAGTAAAAGCCAAGCTTGATTTCCAAATAATTTAATAAGATTTTGATTGATTTTTTTAAATTTTCTTTTTCGATTTTTACTTATGTACAAATTGGCTTGCATATATGCGTTTATATATGTTTTCTACAATTGCATTGTTTTTGTTTTTGTGTAATTTATCATATAACAGAATACTTAGAATTATATGTTTATGTATTTTATAAGTAAACAACTAAATAATGTCGAGGACGACGTACAACATATTTATGCATCGATCTCTAGCTGATTTATGAAACTGTTTATAGACGATATTTCTCTGGGTTTGTTTGTGTGTTTAAATGTTTGTTCATGCAAATGGTAAATATATGTGTAAAAGTGTGACAAATACAGTTAAATTCAATAATATCTACGGCTGCAAACCTCGATTTTTGATCTATATATGTAAATGTTATATAAACTCACATTATTCCTCAACAAAAAACAAAATATGCTTTCGTGTAAGTGTTTTAAGAAAAATAAATTGTGTGTTGTTAATTGAATTCACAGAATAAAAAGGCAAACGTTACATACAAAACAAACATTGCTCGATCAATTGTAGCCCATTTAATAACAAACAAACAAACAAAAAGAAGATAAGAAATCACATGCGTCTGTGGAAAGCAACGCCATAGGTAAAGCACAATATTCTGGTAGCTGAATCGCACTCAATACTTGCGAGTGACGCGCTCCAAGCTATCACCGATTGAACCTATATTGGGTGGATATAAATACAACTAACTATTAGTCTATAAAAAAGAAATTTTCATGAATCTCTCTCTCTCTGTGTGTGTGTGTGTTTTTGTATGTGTTTCTGTGTGAGTGTGTGCAGGTGTACAATGTGTATTTTGTGTTTTGTATATTGTATATTGTATTATTATGTTATTGCAAATATGCATTATTTACCATCATAGTTAAAATTCTGCTTGGTTTTGTATTGAAATGTAAGATCAGTCGATTGCTTCCATATAAAATGACGCACTGTTCGTAGATCCATATTCGGATCAACAATCTTTTTGAATGGACAAATACATTAGCTGAATATATTTCCACAGGGTAGGTAACTTTACTTACCACATCGTTGCACCACAACTCGATGCGTTCCTCTGCTGGCAGCTGAGATCCCTCCGAATTGGCATCGCTTTGACTGTTTTGCAGAGAGGTGTTTGCGTTGCCACCGCTTGGAGTTGTGTCCGCATTAAGAACCTTTTCCAGGACATGCTCGCACACCTTGCGGCATTGGATAAATTCATTGGCCACCAGGCGATCCTGTTAAGCAAGCAATGCGTTATAAAAGGTAAAATGTTTTTCCCTTTGGGATTTGGCATGCCTTTTTGGTACGCTCTGGCTTTGTCATTTGTGGATGTGGCTGCAGGAAGAACGGTATTTTTAGGAATCTGGGTATATTCCTTTCGATCACAACGTCCGTAACCCACTGCGGCGCCGTCTCATGCAGCAGTGTACATTCACTATCGCCGGCAGCGTCTCGCACAAGTAAACGACACACTGTCCGGCCTCCCACCTCACTACAAAATAAATACAAAACAAGGCTTAGATGACTTTAAACCCTCGTAGATGCACACTTACCTAAATATGACCGGCGTGTGTTTGGGCACCTGAAAATAGCCGTTGCCTCGTACATCGGTCTCCATTTCATTTGGCGGCATACTGTGCGGAGGCGTCCAATACTCAAGCAGCGCCTCCAAAAGCAATTTTCCGTAATTTATCTTCAATAAAATTATAATATCAATTGTATAATTGAATAATTGCTTATTTAAATATTCACATACCTTTATCTCTGTAGTCTGATCATCACATTCTGGCAGTCCAGCTTCTATGGAAACCCAAGCCGCAAAGCAATCAACCTCTTCTTGTCCTAAAACTATCGTCGGCATCTGCACAAGAAAATAATGTTATTAATTTCTTAGTGTACTTGGAGATACTGTATGCAAGATAAAACGTACGCCAGTTTTCAAATCAACTGTAAACCAATTTGGAATGTAGACTTGTTTGTTACGCTTCTTCACTTCCTCTTCGTAGTCGACTGGGCCTAGTGCGTCCTTTTTAATCACACGCAGAACGTCATAGACCACAACCTGGTCCTGAGAGTCTTTTGTTATTATATAGCGTTTGTCGTTTAGCACAGTGCACTCCTTGATAGCAGCTCCACCTTTAATGCACGCTACTTCCGTTCCACCCAGCGTCCATTGGGCATCCATGCCGCCAGAGCTAAGTGTACACCTGTCGTACATGGGAAGCTTCCAACAACGTATGTCTGAATTCCAGGTGGTTGCCCATACACCAGTTTTATCAATGTTATAGCCTAGACTAAGGACTGGAGCCTTTTCCTCACACACAAGCATCTTATTGGTAGGATTTCGCATTTCTGTAACAATAATATTCTTATCCCTGCTGCCAGATATAATGTACTGGAAATTTTCGCTCATTAGAAGAGACCAGACACCCTCTTTATGCACATGTATCGTCTGTATGCAACGCTGCTGTCCCAAATTCCACACCTTGATGGTGCCATCAGAGCTGCCAGAGACCACCTGATTGCCATCGGGTGATACAACCAGGCAACGTACGTTCTCAGTGTGACCGCGAAGTTTCATGATGCGCATGCAAGTGCGTGGATCCCATATCCGTAATATGTTTTCTGTGGATCCGCTCACAATGACAGTGCCGGAGGGATTCATGGCCAGGCTGTAGATTGAGTCCTTCGAGCCTGTTAGACTAGAGGTTGTAACGGTATTGTTGCTGGCAGTTAAGGCTGTTAGCGTATTCACATCCCACAAAAATATTGCCTTGTCCAGGCCAGCACTGGCTACCTGTTCCCGATCCTTGGCATAAGCCAGCGCCTGCACATAATCACGATGCGTGCGCAACGTGGACATGCAAAATCCTTTGTGTGCATTCCACACCTTAACAGTGGTATCACAGCTGGCACTGATCACTGCGGCAAGGATTTAATAATTATTTAAAAATACTACAACGTAAAGAACCAAACTTACAATTCCTGCCATTACAACAGAGCACAATATCGTTGACCCAATCGTTGTGATGTTCCATCGATTGAATATATTTCTCGTTAGATTCCGTACGAGTATTCCACACGCGTATAATGGCGTCACGTCCCGCGGAATACAGTTTACCGTTATTGCTATCCAATTGCAGAGCATTGACGCCATTCCGATGCTGTTTTTCTTCTGCGTCTCGTATCACAAAGGAAACCTGCATTCAAATAAAGCGTATTTAAAAGAAAATATTAAAAAAATACAAATCCCCATAAAATCTCATAATTCAATTAATATCTGTTCTAATGTAAGGTGAATTTCGTGCGTTAGCTAGCGCTACTTCCATGACACACACCCGGTGTTTCTTATTGGGGTATCCGCATTAACTCACCTGCATTTTTTTTCGTGCCTGGCAAGTTTTGTGCGTCAACATCTCTTACACGACTGTAGTTTCAGCTGTCGTTGTTGCGTGTATTTAGTGTTATCTTCACGTGGTGAATGTGTCCTGCTGCACATTAAATACGCGCATTAATTAATTCCTTATCCTAGTTGCAAAAATTCAACACTTTATATGCTTTTCGGCTAATGCACGATAATTTGTCTGAACGATAAGCAGATATCGAAACTGTTTGATAAAAATACATTACAATTGTTTTTGACTAAGTGGCAACGCAACGACTTCAAAGCTTAGCCAATTTTAAATAATTTCTAAAAATTTAATTGAAATTGTAATTGAATGTAATGAATAGCACTCAACGAATAAAATGCAATAAGTAAAAAAACATATATTAATATTATATGTGCAAATTACATGGCCTACAACGACTTGTGGCGCCACTCAAAGCTTGCCACTAAGTTAGTACCGGCTTTTAACGCAACACATGCCATTTGCACAGTTTTCTTATGAGCAATTGTATTGCTTTTTTAGTCAGACAAAATAAAACAAAAATAAATGTATAAAAAATATTCTTACTAAAAACGGTTCTTTTATGTAGAATTGACACAGCCTACAAGAAAACCGGCAAAGTTATTTTTGATTGCGACATTTGGCAACACTGTTCTTTACATAACTTAAGAGAGCAGCACTTTTTGCATTTGTAGCATCCAAAAATTACAAACAATGGCTAGCACACAAAATAAAGACGCCTGCACCATTTGCGAGAAAGTGGGCTTGAAGCCATTCACCAAAGAGAACGTTTTCAACTATTACATACCACTGCATGGTCTCGTGAGCTATGGAGCACTCAGCGTCAACGTCATGAATCCTCAAATTGTACCAAAAATATTGCCCAAGAAGGATTTGACGAATGTGTTTCTGATTTCCGCAATTGTAGGCAGTGCCTTCTACATTTACGGGCGCCCACATTTAAAGAACGTTCAAAACAACAAACGCGCAGCGTACGCACTATTCGGTGCTACACTCTTCAGCATGGGATCGGTTCTCGCTTGGGCTCTGATCAAGTCCGCGCTGCCAAAGGACAACTCGCTCCTTGCCACCGTGGCCGGTGTTGGTACTGGTGCCGCAATCGTTAAAATTGGCATGGACTACATTCACGATCTTGACAAGCTGAAGAACTAAAACAAAAGACAGCAACAGAAACGGAAATGGTAATGGCTATTTATGTTGTATACTAGTTTTTGTAAAGTTGCAGTCATGCCCAGATCTTAAAACGCTCTTAGTTTATAATGTGCAAAATATTTACGTACACAACATGAATAAAATTATTTAGTGAAAATAAAAAAGAAAGAAAATTACATCTTTTTAATTTTTTAGGTGTTTTGGTTGCTTGGTGAATTAAAAATTCAAGACTGGATCAGAATATTAAAATTTGTTTTTATTTAAAATTAGGTGTACCTTTAATTGCCTTCTCTTAACTGCTAATAATGCTTAACAATTGAATTGTTTTAATATATGTGTTTGTGTGTTTAGGCGAAATCGTTCAATATGTATATTATTTTCGATTCCAATAAAGAAAGTTACTTAAGCGCCAATACTTATTTACAAACTTGATCTGGTTAAAACGTTCTACAAATTGCCTTAGCGACATTGAATTGACGACTACTACTTATTGTTAATCAATTATTTTTTACTTTTCTTCATTTTTGTATTGCAAAAACATACAAATAACTTTTAAACTTAGTTTTAAATATGCATACATACTTTACAAACATACAGTGGTCATCCATGTCTTAACTACGATCTAATCAATATATGCAAAAAAAATCATCTAAACATCACTGTACGATTTTTCTTTCGTTTCAACGTGTATTAATCAATCCCGTTGAAATTCGAAACAACTAAATTATGAATACATATTGCATTTACAAAACACAAGGGGGTGCGGCCTAGAAACAATATAAGCATGATTGGAAGATGCGAAGCGATTTCGACTATTGCATTATAGTGGAAGAACCACAAACACTAAACGCTTTACCTAATATTACAGAATGCAGTTGCAATTGCATTCAAGCTGCAGACCCAGCAACACATAAAACCAGTGAACGATAATTTCGCTTCAACTTGTTGTTGGTACAGCTTTTGAATAGAAATTGTTGCATCCTTCTGAAGTCTTTCTCTACTGCACTTTTAGTTGCACACCGAGTACCTCGCGCAGTTCGTGCAGTTCCTGGGGGCCCTGCATAAGGCGTTTAACGCCACGGGGTAAGCCGCGGCATGATGCAAGATTAATTGAGCTCATGTGCACACAATTCGTGAGTATTTCTTTAACAGATTCCTCAGATACCGACGAGCCGCACAGATTTAAGTGACTGTTGGGAGCACAGAAAAGTTTGTTCAGTTCGCCATTCAACATTAAATAATAATAAAAATGCACTTACGCTAGTGGAGAATCGCTGCCTTTTTCAGCAAGTGCGCGCAATGCGTTATCTATGGGCTGCTGTACATTTGCCCATGCCAGATCTAGTTCAATGAGACTGTGCGCCCATTTAGACGCAATGAGTTCCAAACCCGAACTGCAATGATATTATATATATTAAATTGAATAAACTCTAATGTACATGTCCACTGACCCCATATCACGGGTGACCGAGCAGCCCGAGAGAAATAAATGCTTAATATCCCAGGCAGGCAAGCGGATAAGACTCTCGTGTGTAAGACGTGTGCAATTACGAACATCCAATAGCTTCAACTTGGAACTGCTCTTCAGTATACGCTGCAAATGGTCATCACTTATGATGCGCGATTCATCGGTCAAAGCAGCTACTGAGAGTTCCTCGAGATTAGGAAAGCCAGGCGAATCCATCTAAAAGAGAACTATGTTAACAAAAGCTGTCAATATAGTTACCCTCTTATACATACAATTTCCTGCATGCCAGCTGTGCTCGGTGTTATGTGTGAATTGGTAACACGGAGCACCTTAAGCTTCTGGCAGCCATGCTGCAGCTTCTCAATATACAGCACGCCGTGAGATGTAGCCTGTGTGGTCACATTTGAGAGATCTAAGAGCATCAAATTAGGACAGTGCGCCTGCAAAAGAATAGTATTTATTTAAACTGTCAATAAAATTTATGACTAAGAAATTGTGTTTTTTTTCGCACCGAAAGTATGCTGACAATATTGGGAATGCCCGCAAGGCGGTTGTGTGCCAAGTAGAGGTGGGTCAATCGACTACCCATGGTCTGCAGCGCATTGCACAGTGAGTTAACGCCCACAGCGCTCTTGCTAGCGTTCATCTCGACCTGTAATAAATGGCTTCAAAAATAAACAATTTACACAACGTATTGATGGTAAATTTACATTGATTGAGCTCAAGTCTAAACGCTGAAGCTTTTGCATATTATCGACCAGAAATGTCAAATGATCCGATGTGAAACCTTTCCAACCAGATAACGTGATGCCGGTAAGATTTTGACATCCATTGGACAGCTTTGTCAGAAAGCAATTTATGTCTGATATCTTCCAATTGGCTGAAAGTCAAATATTTTAGAGGGTTAATACTAATTATTGCGAAAGAATAGCAAAAATACTTACAAACATTTAATTCAGTGCAAGCACTGCAACGATTATCCACAAACCATTTTAATTTGAGTTCCGTGCGATACTTTTCCTTGATCCAGGTAGTCAAATCCATGGTTCGCCACAGCGTTGGCCTAAGCGAGACCTGTCGCCACAGAGAGCACACACGTCCCAGCTTAAAAAGCGTAGGCAGGCAACCCTCCTTATCGACAACATGCTCAAAAATCTGCAAGAATTCAATTAAATATTGCAATAGGCTACATAAATCTCACATTTCTAATTGTTTACTTACACGAAAGAGCACTTCCTCCGGCAAGGCATGGCCCCATGCACTCTGCTCAATTGGCTCGGCATCAGCTTCTGCCGCAGCAGTGTTTGTCGAGATCTTTTTTTGACGTTCTCCGTTGTTGCTACTACCCCCGCCACCTCCTTTTTTCTTACGCGGCTCATATTCACTCTCATCACTGTCCTGTTGCTTCGGTTTACGAACGCGTTTGCGTGCAGGCTTTGCCGGGGGAGGTGCTCTTGCAGCTGGCGTCACTAACGTTGCGACCGCACCAGCTGGTAGCTCTGGTGCACCAGCAGCCGCATCGGATTTCTTAATACACAACTTGATGCCGACTTTGTTGTCACTAATCTCGCTCTCGTACATGGGCAAGGCTTTTGGCTTGCGCGCACGTGACGCGCGCGGCGATGTGGTGGCTGACTTGTTTAATTTCTTATTTAGCGCCGTTACCAGTGGTTTGCCCGACTTTGGTATGGTGCCATTAACACTTGTTGCCTTTTCCAGATCCTTGTTTGTAGTTGTTTCTTCTTTTGATACTAACGCTGCTGGTGGCTCTTCCTTCCGTGGTTGTTGTTGTTGGTCTGTTTCTCCTATGGGTGACCGCTGACCATCCGAGGCTGGTGAGCACGAAGTCGATGTAGCCGTATTATTCTCATCTGTTTGTGTTTCCGACTTGGGCGGTGAAAGTATATTCTCGGGTATAGCTGCTGCTACTGTAGCTGTGCCACTGGAAGCTGCTGTTGTTGCAGGTGTTTCAGCCGCCAGCAGCTGTGGCGGGGTCTGTGATGGTGTCGAAGGAGTCAGCGTATTTATATCCACAGTGGTTATCGTGGAGGTTAACTGCTTAACGCTTAAACATTGCTCACTTTGTGCCTGCACATTGTCCGTATCCATCAATGTTAAATCAGATTCGCTATCTTTTAATTCTTTCACACTGGCCGTTGCAGCAGCATCTACTTGCTGCTCCTCACTATTCGCTACGTCATTCGTGGAGGTCTCCTTCGCGTTTTCCGATGTCTCACTCATTGCCGAACGGATTTTCTGCAACGGAAATTAGTGAAAGGTAAATAAGTGCATCCATTATAGCGGCCGGAAAATCGATGCAAAACAAACTCAACCCATTTTGGCGGGTTTTCCCTGTTCTCTATACGTTCTCATTCTTGAGCGCTCTCCCAATTCAACATGCATTCGTGAATCCCACCTTCAACAACAAATTACATATGTATTTTTTTTGTTTTTATTTTTATTCGTTTGTTCGCTTTTAATAAACAAGTTGCGGTAGGGTCGCACCGACACAGTTGTTCCTCGCATGCAAGTTCGACTCAGACCCAAGCAGGTTTCATCTTTTGAAACCTGCTCCTGACACAATCTTATCGCATGCTGATAAGAAAATACATTTTAATTATGCTCAATACGCATAAATCTTGAAAAACATGTTGATTTTCCCCCGCCAACCAAGCGTTGCACTCATATGCCGCGCACTACAATTGCGTGCAGGGTGCAATAATCGGCATTCAACTCACCACTTGAAGAGAGGTAGGTACACAAATGTATGTTATCTTCGCAGACAACTGTTTGGTTCGCTTGCACTCACAGCGGGACTATATTAGCGTTCCGGTGTGAACAGTGCGGCACTATGTGTGAGTTTGAATTGTTCGATTCGGAAGATTTTTTCGGTTAGCGTTCATGGAATTATTTGCGCGTTTTGCTATCAAAACTTAAGCATTTACATTTTTGCGATGCACTAGAGGCACTAAACACTTATTGATCACGGCATTGAGAACGATTTACCCATATTAAACATCCCAATTCAACTAAAACTTATTTTAATCAACTGCAACGACGTAGAAACGAGAGCAGCGATGTTGTTGTCGTATCGATACACGACATCGATAGATAAGTTTTCATAGCCAGTGAGACCAAACTTGATAAATCTTAAAATGGCAAATTAGGCAGCAACCAACATTAATCATAAAATTAATCATATAAGTCATTTTTATTTTTGGAACGGTTACACCCACATCAAACATAGCCAATTTTGCACTCTATTTCAATATTCGTAATCCAAGTTAGCGATCTCTGGCAGAAGAGTGAGATCCTTATGAATTTCAAGCCAGCGCTTGGCATGATAAGTTGTCTTTTCGTATGTGCGACCAAATTTGTACATATGTCCAGGCACGTGACCCGCATAGCTGGGATTCATGCCATGATTGTTGTGGTAGATAATGAAGTGTCCAACTGGTGGACACTTAATGGCGGGCGTAGCCAAGTCCTGGCCGCAGCACCACGAGTCACGCTTCCTCTTATACATATAATCAGAGAAGCTGCAGAGTGCGTTATGGGTTAGCACCTTGCTGGCCTCTCCAAAACGCGTCACTGACATTGGTATGTGGGCAGCATATCCATTGATAATGAACTTATCCGCGTCATCATCATCCAGGAAGTGCGGAGTTGTGAATTTACTGTAGCGCAGCTTCTCCGTCGTTGGTGGGCACTTATCCTCCTTAATGCCCTTGCAGACGCGGGTGACTGGTATTAACGGCGCGCGATAATGCGATCGAGGCAGCTGCAGAATAATCGTATACTTAATATACCCTAAGATAAGAAGTATGCAAGTCTACTCACCAATCGCTCGTTCAACTTGTGCTCGAACAGACCTCTACCGCTCTCCAGCAGATCCTGATGGCGTAACGTGCGCTTCTCGCAACGGTACAACTGCATCAGCGTCTCGTGCTGGGCAACACCCGCAGTTGCAGCGGCCACATAACGTTTGCCGGTCTGCTTAAACATGTTGGGCACAAAGCCCGCATAACCCGGTATTATGGGATGCCGATAGACGGAGTCAACAAACTCCTCACGATCGCTGAGAATCTTCAGCTCGTTCTCTGTTGGATAATCTTTGACATCGGGCTTCGCGTGTATGGGTGCAACAATTAGCTCGGGTGCGTGATTACTGCAAGGATCAATCAGCAACATGTGCGTTTGCTTGCCATATGTCTTGCCCACTCGATCTCGATTCTCAGGACAGTGACCGGTATAACTGAAAAAAGTTTGTTGAAGTAGGTCAGGGAAACAATGCACTCAGCTTACCCTGGCACCAAGTGCGGCTCTGGAGTCATGCTATGTTCCATCTTGCTTATTAAAAATCGATTACACAGGAAATTTAGAAATATAGTTTTTTACTTAGAACAATTTAACTATAACAAGAAAGTCAATTTATAAATCTATATACAATTATGTACAAATCCAATCAATGACATCTAAACAGAGGGTGTCCCATTTGTACTTTGGAATACATTTAGGCTAGAGTTTATCAGACACCAGCAATGCGCAGCATTTCCTCAATTTCAACAATTTTCTCGCGAGGCTTGCCTTTGGCTTTACCCGCCACGGTTTCGTATTCATCGATGCGGCGCCAGCCATCCCAAGTGACGATGCGCTTTTGGTTAGGCTCAAGGCCAGGTTTGGTTGAGGTTGTGTCAAAAGCTTGGGCTGCTATATCGTCACACATGGTTTTGGCCACAGTGAAGGCGCCATTCATGGTTGTTAATATAACACCTGTGGGTCCAGAGCCCAGCCAGCCAGCGACATATAGGCCCGGCTCTACACTATCCGGTTTGCTATCCTTTAGCACACGTCCCTGCTCATTGCGAACATAACCGCGTTGCGTGTCGAAGTTGATGCCAGCATCCACGCAACTGGACTTGTAGCCAATGCTTCTTAATATCAGATCGGCTGGAAGTCGTTCCGATGCCTCGGTAGCCACCGCTGCATTCTCCTGCAGCTCCGTTACGGCAAATTCCATTTCATTTGATCCAATTGCTTTGGGCGCTCTTAAAAAGACGGGTAGAAACTGTTTGCTAGCAGCTCCAGCCTTCTTGTTGCTCTGCTCACCTAGACTCTTGAGCATCAGTTCCGTAAGACGCTTGCGTGGTCTCTGCAGCTTATCCACTTGTTCAGCAATGCCTATGTAAACAAGATGTCATAGCTTAGGAGGTTAACTTCTTTCTATATATATCTATAAATTACCCGTAAAGTCTGCGGGACGCCAACAAGTCTCGACATTGGGTAATTTAAGCATCTCACGGAGTTCCTTTATAGTAAAAGCGGCTTGCAATGGACCGCGACGCCCCACTAGATGTACACGCTCCACTTTACTATGCAACAGAGCCTCCAGCGCATACTCCGTTGTATCTGTGAGCTGAAAAAAGCTAAGTTAAAAAAGTTTGTATGCATATGGTTTATGAGGCCACTTACTTTGAGACTGTCAAGTGGACTTAAAAGCATGCGTGCGACATCGACGGCCACGTTGCCCTGACCCACAATTGTCACATCGCGCCCGCTAAGATCCGGCTGTAGTTTCTCTGCGCCTGGCAGACCATTATACCAGGCTACAAACTTGCGGGCCGATATCACATGCGGCTGCTGCTCATTGTCCACTTGTAATTCACGATCCTGATCTGCACCGTAGGTTAGGAGTACAGCATGATATCGGTTCCGCAGCTCCTGCAAGGTCACATCGGTTCCGAGTGTTACGTTGCCAAAGAAACGTAACCGTGGATTCTCTGCGGTCTTCGTAAACGTGTTGATGACGTTCTTGACCTCTGGATGATCAGGCGCAACTCCAAAGCTGGAATGTCGATTTGCATAATGGCAATAGTCATTAGTTGATAAGTGTCAGGGTGATATCCACACGCAAAAGCCATTAAATATAAACGCCTACGCCACGGGCCCGAACAAATCGCCATTGTCACTCGGCTTAAGATGTGGATGGCTGCCGCTCTCGTTGTGCTCTGCCTGTTGGTTATAATGTGCCAGCTATTGCTTGTAGCTGGGGCACCCGGACCCATATGGAGTTTAGACCAGGTGGGCTGTAAGTACAAGCACCTGCAGTTCCTTCACTCACGGCAACTACACCTTTTGCTTTCTGTCTGACATTCAGCGTACTTCAATGGCGTATTTCGTTCAGTTGTTGGGCCACTCTTTGGACTTGGCGACGACGAACGGAATAACACCATAAGCAATTAGTTTCTAACTGTCCACCCGCTTACCGCACCAATCCGAAAGGCACCGGCAGCTTCTCAACGATGTCCACGGTGCAGTCGCTCAGCTGTTTAAGCAAATATTGTGCAGCATAGAAACCGGCTGGACCAGCGCCCACAATGCAAATTCGTTTGCCTGCCGCCGCCTGTTGCACATTTTGTAGTTTTATTGCACTTGTATTTAAATTGCGGCTGTATTTATTTAACAATTTAAGTCGGGAATATAACAAATTGCGTGTGAAACTCATGTTTGCCTTAAGAGAAAGCTTCGTAATGGTGAAATGGCACAAAACAAGACCAAGACCAAGACTCAAGTGTGACCATTGCACAAGCGTCCGATGTGGCAACGCTGACAAGCAGCAGTTAGGCGCTCAAATTTAAATTGTAACCCAATGCTGAATTACATAAATTTAAAATCAAACTGCGTTGTTTGCAATCTGTAGTACGCTTTAGTCCATTTTTTATGTGCTAGTGATTTAAAAATGCAGAGTTTTAGCGTTTAGCTTTTGCATTGGAGCTATGTAATATTCATTAATTTTTGTCTTCGCAATGGTGAAATGGCACAAAATAAGCAACAGGCACAAGTGTGACCTTTACATAAGCAACGGATGTGGCAACACTGACTAGCAGTTAAGAGCCTAAATTTAAATAACGCTTAAATTGAAATAAAACTACGTTGAATACAATTTGTGATACACTTTAATGCAATTTTAACGTGCTAGTATAGCGTAAATTTCTGTTTGAAGCTTTTGTATTGGGTGTAATTCAATATTTATTCATGATGCAGGGCCAGCCAGCGCTTGGCGTCGATAGTGGACCGTCCAAATGAGTGACCCACGTTGTAAATCTCGCCAGGCACATGCCCACCATATCGTGGCAGCATGCCAATTACGCGAGGATAGATGACACCGTTGGTAATGGCAAAGGAGCGACCAACGCCAGCGCTGCGCACCGGCACCCACTCGTTACTACGACGGAAGTACATGTCGTCCTTGGGATTGCACCAACCGCCCGAGGGCAAGTAAAAATCAAAGCCACCTACACATAATCCACAAATAAATTTACAAATGAAGCCCGCATCTAATTATACTCACGATTTGAATAAGACATTATTTATGATGTTTTTGCTGGAGTAGTCAATCTGTTCATTAATTCTGTATTTCAGAAACTGGGCCTAAAGGAATGATTCAGTTGACGGAAGGTGCTCAGGCACAACGATTTATTTATTTGCCATGGCAACGGCAATGTTTATTGGGTGCTGACAGGTCATATTTTTATAGATATATGTGTATATATAGAGCTAATTGGTTGGGGAAGGGGCTAGCAACAAGTTTGCCCCGTCACGAAATGTCATGGTTGATGTTGGTTTAATGGCTATAAAGAATGGTAATAAAAATAGTTGTTATTTCTGAAATGATCACGCACTTCAATTTTCAAACTATATAACTTGTATATTGCTTAATATGCATTATGTTACACGATATAATATATAATTTATTCATTTACAGGCAATTTATTTGGATTATCATTTAGAACAAAACGTGCATTATTTTCAATTTAATATAAATTTTACGAATCTATTGCACAGGGTCTGCGCTCGGTATTTGCTCATATCGCAAAAGGATCCGGAAGTATTAGAAGCTATGTATGTATATTCAGTTTGACTTCTTGATCTTCTTTTGCTGCTTGCTCTTGAGCTTTTCTTGCTTCTTGAGTTCCTTCTCCGTCAGCGACTTGTACAGCTTGAAGCCAAAGAGTGCTGAAAAAGCAAGAATACGAGAGTTTGGATTATTGTGCGTCCATGTCTATAAGGTGGCAGGGGGAAGCAGTATTAACCGATTACGGAGAAGACAAGTAATATCACAGCCACCATAATGGAGGTGGTATATGTTTGGGAAATGTGCGTATGCTGGAGCAAGCGGCGCTCGATCCTTGCGATCGCCTCCTGCATGGAACCCTTCATCTCGCTAATAAACTTGAGGCGATCGCCATCGGTAAGGGAATCCATTTTGGTTTGCAGCTGGTCGATTTTCTTTATCAGATCTTCGGCGAACCTGCTATGCGGCCCCGTCTTGGCCACCAGGGTCTCTACGGAGCGTTTCAGCTGATCAATAATAGACTCATCGTTCGAACTCATTGTACTTAAAATAATTTTGCTACGAAATTATGGAAACAAAAACAGACAAGAAAATCGGCATAGCCCGGTGTCTGAACAACGTGCACACTGCTCTGACAAAAGCGCTTCTCTTTTTGTCGTTTTACAATTTTTTGTGGTGGATTTCTCCTATCTTATCGAAAATCGAACACCTATAAACCAACATTCTAAACGATGTTTACGTCTGAGTATGTTAACAGCGCACACTACCCACTATATATAAGTATATATGAACATATAGATATATATAATATTTTTGATGTGTGTTGGAAATGGACTTGTGTCACATTTGGCGAGGGTGGTCATTGGAACTCTGCTTACCAAATACGAGCAGTATGAGCGCGAGCATCACAAAGAAAATAATATACTCTCTGGAGCTGTGGCCCGGATGTCCGTATCTCATGAAATCCTCCGGCGATGGCGGCTTTGGATTGAATATGCTTTCGCGCAACTCGGCGCGTTCTTCATCCGAAATACCGTCCATTGATTCGACCATTTTCCAGATTTCCTCGGGACTGGGCATTTTAAAGTCGGGTGAGCCGGGACCAGCCCCAGGTGGCAGGGCAAAACCCTCATCCCCACCAGCTGCTGCCGCAGCGGCTACATCCTCGGCAAATGCCTGCTGATTTATTGGATCTTCTGCCATTTGTGTATTGTTTTTGTTTTTTTTTTTTGTATTGCTTGTGCGGTTTTGACTAAGTTAAGTTATTGTAGATGGAGTTATTTAACGGTTAATTGCGTCTACATAGGGGTGGAAGTCAAAAATTCTTGTATTTAATCACAGCCTTCAGTTAAGGCAAAATAATATTGAGCGTATCATCTATAAACTAACTAGAGCAGGACTCGACAGCTATTTTTTAGCATGCAACTGTTTTTTGTTTTCTACAGGTTAAAATATATTTAAAGTACTTAGAGCACATTAAAAATAAATATTGTTGTAAGTGTAAATAAAAATGCCGATTCTCATTGATTTATGTCAACAAAATATTCAACGTGGCAAAGAACAAAGCAACATTGTTCTCAACGCGCGCACTTTTGCTCTCTAATGGCACTTTAGACGAGCACTCTCAACAGCAGTCGTGGCCGAGTGGTTAAGGCGTCTGACTCGAAATCAGATTCCCTCTGGGAGCGTAGGTTCGAATCCTACCGGCTGCGAGTTCTAAGCAACTTTTTTTTATTATTTTTTTATGAACTAAATAATTTTGTAAATTGACTTTGGCCTAACTCAAGCACGTTATTGTTCAACACTCACTTTGTTTAAAACAATATATTTATTTTTTATAAATTAAAGCGCAACTAACGTGTTGCAAGGTAGACTGCTTAAACAAACTGAACGGTAAAAATCAAATCTAATATATAACTTGAGAATTATTTGTAATCAGTCCGTTTTTATTTTGTTATTTGTGAGATATACGTATGGACAGGTAGTTGTTGTTTTCTGTTTCGCTGCGCTTTGTGTTTTTTTTTTGCCATCGGCGTCCGGCGTAAGCGTCAGCATATTTTTTTTTAAAGGTAGCTAGAGCAAGTCAGTAAATAATAAATAAAAAGCAACTTAATATGCGATAAGATGACTTCATTATACGGTCTGAAAAGGCGCGCTTATCAGCTGAACCCATAAATAGAAACTGAATGAATGCAAGGAGCTAAATACTCGACATTATCGAATTATGCAATTAGGGTTTTATAAGTCATGTAGCTCTAAAAGATACTAAGATATACATGTTAATTTAAATGTAGAGAAACTCGAGTCTTGGCACGTGTACATCCACAAATTAGTTGCCAATCAATGGGTAGTGGCGAATGGTGTTTCCTGGCCCGCTCTTATCGCTTCGCACTTATCTCTACAATTTTGAACACCAAAAGTTGTATACGTACGCAAATATAAAAGAAATAGCAAAACCGTAATCGACCTGATGATAACTAGGCAGGGTGTCCTAAGTACACGTATGCACATTCACACTGTGTGAAGAACTTCAGCAGATACAAATATATTCCAATCAGAAAAAAGATAACGGCTTTCCAAACCAGCTTAGCAGAAGCAAAACAGAACATGGGCAGAGACAAAGGGGGCCCCTTCAGTAAGGTTTTAGCTATGTTTTTGTGGTGAAAGTTTTCTCTTTTCTGACCCAAATTATGCTGCGGCTTTGATGCCGTTCACATTATGTATTGGTGAATGATAGTTAAAGGGGCGGGCAAGGGTTTAATTGCATGCATGACGCAACAAAATGCATCCCTATGGATGCATTAAAAACTCACCTGCTAAACCAAAAACAACAACAGCCGGCACATAGAATGCAAGATTAGGTATGGATTGCTGGAACGGTGAGCCGGCATCGGTTAAATCGACCATTGTGTTTAAATTAAGTAAAAATTAAATTGATTTTTTATTGAAAAACTAAACCAGCTCAGTAGGCTTTTGTTCTGTGCTCTCGTCACACTAAGTTTATCTTAGAAATTGTCGAAACTCGACTCAGATGAAAATAATTCTCTGGCCTTGCCACCTTGTAAAAAAAAAAACAATAAGGCTGCCACGCTACCGAAGCTCATCTAGTTTCAGTGCTGTACAAAAAAAACTTTCACCGTTGTTGCACACTTGTCTGTGACAGCTGTTTATTGGCGTGCGAAGCAACTGCAAATTTACTAGAAAATTACGAATTTTGGTAAAATCTTGCTAAAATGAAGGTTATCTACAATACCCTCTTCAAACGTACGTCCACCTACGCTGTGGCCATCATGGCATCCGCCTTCTTCTTTGAGCGCGCCATCGATGTCACATCGAACGTGATCTTCGATTCCATCAACAAAGGCGTAAGTTTTGATGCTTATGTAAGAGTGAATTTTGTGCATTTAAAAACATTTTTTTCTGTTGCAGAAACTCTGGAAGGACATCAAGGGCAAATACGAATAAACCAGCGGTACCTATGACTGCAGCTAGTTTTAAATAAAACAATGATGTTACTTCATTGTAATTAGCATAAAAAACAACGTTTATTGTAAACGATACGAAACCCAAATCTTATTTTGTTTTCATATTTATTTCTTTGCGGTTGTTTGAGGTGATGCAGTTAGAGAATGCTCAGATACCTCCCACGGCTTTTCGTGCCTGTAGGCGTCCCAGGGATGTGTAAGTGGAAGTCTGCTTGGTTCCTCAAAACTAACGCCGCTCGCCTGAACTGCGTGCAACAGCTGTTCCAATTTGCTCCCGGGAACAGCCTCCACATTGCACGTCATCTCGGTGATGCCAGCTTGCAGACAACGTTGGGCAAGAACACGTCCCAGGTTCACAAAAGCTGGGGTATCGTTGGTTTTGTATAACTGCTGCTTTATGGCCCATTCGGAGGTGCTTGCACTAAGAATTGTGCCGTTTTCGAAATGTTTGACCTCCGCGCTGACATAACGCCCGGTGGTGTTAATTTCAAGGGTATGCCAATATGAACGTCCAGGTTTCTCTAAGTGATAGCCCGTAGGCTTGTACGCTATACGTAATCTCTCCAAATTACGAGGATTCCGGTTAACCACGCAGCTGACATCAGTCGGCGGCGTGGTCAATGCTTTGATCTTGTGCAGCACTCGGGCTGAAGTCAGTGGACGTGCTCTGCGTGACATGTTTTATGCGTTTTATTTCAATTAAGGTTTAATTCACTTTATTATTGTTATAAATAAATAATAAATTGAACCAACTTTAAGTCGATATTTATTTAAGACTATTTCCGTACATTTGAAACAGCTGGCAGCACTCTGTTATGTAACTGTTACCTGTGAATGGCAAAAACGCACAGCTGTTTCGGCCTTGTTTACATTAAAAATTTTCAATTTATTTCGTTTTATTTTTTTGGCTCAGAGTACACTATATTGCTTTCTTGGCAACAGCAATTTTCCCAGACATGCGCGCTAAAGCGAAAGTGCGCGTTAGGCACAAAATTTCATTGCACGGGCCTGACTGCGCTAACCTTGGCCAGCTAAAAATTGAACCTGGACGTCAGCAGTTGTAGCGCAAGTCCCTCATTAGCAAGTGTTGTGATTCGCAAAGATAAATAACGCTTATGTAAAGCGCGGTGCAGGTCACAAAATCAGCCAGCACACGGACATCCATAGTATATATAATTAAATATATATACACACATACATATCAAATATTTTGAGTGTTTATCATGTTGATGGCTATTTATGCAAGTTTAAGGCGAGTACGGCCTGATCACGTGAATTTGACTGCCACGCGTTGCCTGTGGTATTGGCGTCAACAACACCTGCCAAGGAGTATCTATGGCCAGCATGTGTATATGTTGGGCGTGCGGGTAAGATTTAAAACTCAACCTAAGCATAAGACATCATCAATTAGTTATGTGCCCCTTAATTGATTTTCCCAATATTAATGGATATCTTTGTATATTTATGTAAATGGGAGGTTCGCACATACAATTCTACCATAGCGTAATTCACCACCGACCAGGGCTGGCACACATAGGCGCGCAATTTGAATGCTTAACTTGCTACTGTGTTATCTGCCACTGCACGGTTAGTGCAAATCTTAGTGAAAACGTGCTTTCCCAGCAACTGATAAATGTTTACTGATTAGAGTACGCTGCACTGACACTTGACTGTTGCCCAAGCACTCTTTTTTCGCCTCTCTTTAGCTATGGCGCCCTTGTACGGCACCTAATCGTGCACATTTGCACTTGAAAATCGTCAGTTACACTTTCAAGCTGCCAACGCGTAGTTGTGTCTATATCTTCCGCCAAAAAATTCTTAAAATAAACGACAACAAATAGTTCAACAACAGCAGTATTAAATCTAATTGAATAACGAATATTTTAAATAAATTGAAGGCGAGTCAATTAAGCTTATAAAACGTTGTGATTGGACTTTAATTGGGTACAGTGAAACCCCACTTAAGCGTTCACCATCGGTGCCAATTCAATTGTCTTGCCCAGGTGAATGTCAAAGAAAAAATTAATAAAACACACTCATAAATATTTCTTTATACTTTTTCAAATTTGTACGTCGTCTCGTTTTGTATTATTTTTTCTAAATGTAAATCGTAAATAACAAACTTCTCGTCTCCGTGTAAGTTAGATGATTGGGTGTTTATTCCGTTAGGTTAATTAATGGAGCTCTTTACCAAACATAGCTGTCCGTCATGAGAATTTTCACTGTATTTGTTTTGCTACGAACTGCGTAAATTTGCGTTCTTTGTTTTTGTCGCGGATTGCAATTATTTCTCTCTATCTCTCTCTCTCGGAAGTCTTTCCAGATTATGCACTGGGAATGCAGCATCCCAAAGCTCCTTGTCTTATAGTCAACTATAAATAAGAGCAGTCAGGCAAAAACAACTCTGATTGTTGTCGTTAAGAAACAAATCTATTCCTTCTCGATTCCAAATGGAGTTGAGAGAAAAGTAGTCGTTGACCCTATATAAGTACGACAACATTGAGAACACCTCAAGGAGTGGCAATCACAATTTACTTGAACACCATGTTTAACTCCATTACCCTTAATTCGCAGCCGTTCGTCCAAGCCCCGGAGGCTCGTCCGTTGCCAGATGATAGGTCTCTGCCGGGACTGCAGCAGCAGCAGCAGCAGCAGCAGCCGCCGCACAAGGAGCAGCAGCCGCAGCAGAAGGATCAGGCCAAGCAGACAAACACTTTGCAGTTAACTCTATCGGCGCATAGCATCAGACAGTCAACGGAGGCGGAGCTAAAACATCAGGAGAGCCGCTCCCAGGGCAAGGAATCATCAACGGCAAACATGTCATCGGGCGTCGAAATACCCTATTCCATCGACTGGGTATTTCCACGGCTGCGCAATCCCTCCAAGTTGTGGTTCATAACCAGCCAACTTGTGATTACTGTCGTCGGCCTCATCAGCAAGTTTGTCCTAAGTAAGTTGTGCACCTCTTGTAACACCTGTTCCTCTTGCAACTTCCACTTAGTCAGTCCTCGCAAAGCCAACCTGAATGCGAAACTAATCAGCATTTATGCTTATGCGCTTTATATCTTATATATCTTTATATGTGTGTATGTATGTCTATTTATATTTTTGCGAATCTGTTTTCGCGTTTTGTTTGGCCATCACGGTCATGATTCTTGGCTAAGATTGCGTGCGTCGTTTATTCTTCCTGTTTTCATATTAATTAAAATTGTTCTCGCAAGAGTTTGTTGCATGCTTCGGCTAATTAGAATGCAATTTCCTTATGGGGCATGCTCGCCATAAATACATACTATATATAAAAATAGACCCATACAATGTTTTCTGCTTTCTCTTTCAGTTTTTATGAACAAGACGCAAGTCCATAACAAGGAGTATCTGATGCAGGCCTTAGGCAAGCGACCCAAGGGTATTCCCTTGGTTACCGTCTCTAATCACTATTCCTGCTTCGATGATCCCGGCATTTGGGGCATGTTACCCCTGAGCTATGTGTGCAATACGTTTCGCATCCGATGGTCCATGGCGGCCCACGACATATGCTTCACTAAGAAACTGCATGCAATGTTCTTTATGTACGGTAGGTGAATTATCAGGATACCCTCTATTCCATCTGCATAATCTTAATTGTTCGTTCCAGGCAAGTGCATTCCGGTTATCCGTGGCAATGGCGTCTACCAGGAGGCAATTAATCTGTGCATCGAGAAATGCGCCTTGGGAGACTGGGTGCACGTATTTCCCGAAGGCAAGGTGAACATGGAGAAGGAGGAGTTACGTCTTAAATGGGGTGTCGGACGTATCATCTATGAGTCGCCACGCATACCGATCATTCTGCCGATGTGGCATGAGGGCATGGATAGCGTGCTGCCCAATGTGGAGCCCTACAAGCTGCAGTGGCGCAAAAAGGTGACCCTCAACATTGGTAAGCCGCTGGATCTGAACGATTTCGTGCAGGGCCTTAAGGATAAACGTGTGCCAGAGCCCGTGGCGCGAAAACTCATCACGGACAAAATTCAAGACGCCTTTCGGGTGGGTTTTAATCCCCATATTCATCGACTCAAGATTATATTTATTTATTTTTGCAATTTCAGGAGCTGCGACACGAGACGGAGAGATTACACGGGGAGCGCACTTAGCTCGGATAGCCGTGCTGAAGAAGAAATTCATAAAGCTTATTTATTTTTATAGTATTAAGCCTAAAATGAAGCCTCCATAGAATGTTACACATATATTTATTGTATTTACAATTTTTCTAGTAGTATATGAGGCTTATGCTGCCAGTGTGCGAAAATATCTATCGATTTATAAGCATTCAACAATACTATTGTGAAAGTTTACTTTAAGTAAAAGAGTGTCTATCAAATAGCCATAAATATATAACAAGCAAGGTCTGCTAACATTTTAACACACTGTAAAATGTTAAGTGTTTATTTAAATAGGATGGCAACGCTGTCTCGCTTGTCAGCTGACAAATGCACCGTTAGATGGCACGCAAAAATGTAAGCACTTGCAATTATGTAAATACAATTCGTAAAGATGAAATTATTAAATAAAAAAAATTGATTGCAGGTCCTTTATAAAGGTTGCTAACAGAGAAAATGCGCTGGTGCTTACAACACCGAAGCGCATCGAGCTGCTTAAAGATGGCCCGCCTGCCGTTAGGTCTAACAGGTGTCAGATTTTGGGTCGCGGAGCTTATGGAACAGTCGTTAAGGCCATTTATCGCGGTACGCTCTGGAAAGTTGTACTGTTCGATTGCATTTTATTTATTAACTGTTTGTAGAGCATGCCGTTGCCTTGAAAATCATTAAGACCGGCGCCATCTCCACTATGCACAATGAGGCTCACGTCTTAAACTGGAACCACCAGAATATTGTACGCCTCATAAAGCTAGAATCCACGCCCGAGTTTGGTTTGCTCATCATGGAGCGTCCCAGTGGATTGTGCCTGCAGCGAGTTCTCGATACAATTGCGTTACCGCTCTTGCACAGAACGCTGTAAGAGTTGCAGTTTGATTTTGATTATGAATCAGAAGTAAAGTTTATTTATTTTTTTTTAAGCATAACACTTGATATTCTGACTGCTTTGCGCTATTGCCATTGTCAGCAGGTGCTGCATTTGGATGTGAAACCGCCAAACGTGCTCGTTGCCCTAGGCACTAAGCCTAAAGGACTTGGAAAACTGGGACACTATAAGCGCAGCTACATTTGCAAGCTTTGCGACTTTGGCAGTTCCATTCAGATGGACGAGTCATGTGCCAAACAAAACAGCGCAAAGGGCACACTGCGCTACATGTCGCCAGAAGCATTGCGTTCGGCGCCATTGAGTAGCGCCTCTGACATTTACTCTTTGGGCATTACCATGTGGCAATTGCAAGCACGCCGCTTGCCCTTCTACACACTCAGCTGCAACGAATCCATTGCCTATCAGGTGGTTAAGCACGATCTGCGACCGGATAACTATGCTCTGTTGGAGACCCTGAAGATGGGCAACGACCAGGTGCCTTCAACTGGCTGTTCTTGTGTAGAGATTTGGAAAGATGGCTCTGTGGACCTGATATGCAGCTACATGAGTAGAATTAACCCACAGCTGGATGTGGTACTATCTACTGATGTCTACAAAAAAGTGCGTCGGAATCTGAACTTTGAGACCGCACATGGTCGAGTAGCCAAGCGGCATAAACAACACAAGCAGCCGAGATTATCGCATTATTTCCATGAACTATCAACAGGGCCGGCCACGTGTCTGGAAAGTGTTTATAGCGAGCTATATAGAAGCTGTTGGCTGAGCCAGCCGGAACAGCGTCTCAACACTTTTCAGCTACAGAAACGTTTAGAACTAATATTAAGAAAGTGTCTATCTAATTTATAATACTTGTTTGTATACAAAGGTTCTTAAGGAGTTTAAGCCTTATATTTTATATTATTTGTTTAAATTATTGTATGTTTAATTTTATGTAAGTTCGTCTTATACCTGTAAAATATAGCTGAATAATAAGTAAAATTTTAAATGGAATCGTTGAATTGAATGAAGAAAAAACATTTTTAATTTGTTTAATAATTTATATTTCGTAACTCTTTTGTTTATTGTTTACTTTTGTACTTGCTACGCTAAGAAAATACATTTATAATGTTTTATACGAGCTTAAATTTATAATTTCTCAATTTGTCGAGCGTAGTGCGTTTGCTATAGGTTTTATATACTATATATAACTCGTACTTAGGATGTGATTGCAAAAACCGAACAAACTCGGCTGCTACTTAGAGAGAGAGAGACTAACTAGAGAGTAGAAGAAGAGCTGTATTCTATATATATCTATATACAGTTTTATTGTTTTCGTTTGTTTTACTTTACGTTCGCTTCGAAACCATATATACCATATTTATATACTTATATATATATAACTACTGTATCGTATGCCTTTATATTGTTTGTCTGTATTTCACCCAAATGTCTACCCACTGATCCATCGATCTGTTATCTAACTGATAAACACATTCTACATATATGTTTATATAGTACATGCTCTAAATACACTCGATTTTGTGCGGAAGACTACATTTTTTTTGTTATATAATAATATTTTTTTGTTTTCTTTTATATTTAAAGATCTGTTTTCTAATAGTTGAGAATAGTTTTTTGGGATTTAGTTTTAGTTTTCTTTACACTTCGCTCAGATGCTGACAAAGCTTTGGCTATTCCAATAGAAATCATGCAAATATTGTATACAGATTATATAGTTTATATATATATATACTTTTTCGAAGAGTACTTCGTTTTTCTTTTATCAGTTTGGAAATGCAATTTGGGAACATATGTCTGCGAGCGTTGCTCTACAAAAGCGTATAGAGCACGTCGAGCGCTGCATTGGATCGATCGTAGTAAACATTATCCAAAAAACTTATACATATATATTTATGTGAGTGTGTATATATAATATAAATATGATGTATTCGTGCATGCACGCCCTCTCTGCTTCTCCCGCTCTCTTGTTTTTAGTTTGAATATATCACAATTTAGTCTTTTAAATCTTTAAATCTAGCTTTGTCGCTTTTCATTTTCTTCTTCTTTATCAATTTATAGAATTCTGCTTGAGATTGTATTTAATTTTTTATTTTTTTGTGGGGGTTGGTGGCGTCTCTTAGCTGGCATAGGAACGACGCACGGGTACGGGCGGTGGAATTTTTGATTTGCGTTGCGGCTGTTGTTGTTGTTGTTGAGGTTGAGGTTGCTTCTGCGGCGTTTGCGGCGAGGGAGACGATGGCGAGGACGAAGAGGAGGATGAGGTCGTGGAGGAAGTGGAGGATGTGTGTATGCATGTTGGAATCCGTGTTGGCGGCGCCTTCTGCTGGCAATTCTTTGGCAACTCCGTTGACTTTGTTTTTGTTGTTGTTTCCTGTAATGAGCTCCAAACTGAGAATCTATTCAGACATTTAAAACATGGCGCTTACCTTTTTAGCTGAAACAGCAACGGGAGAGGTGACACGCTTCCAGCCATTGCTGCGCCGCCAGGAGTTGGCCGGCGGCGGAGGTGCATGTCGCTGCAGCAGACGCTCCTTTAGCTTGGACACCACCGCGGGCGCTGGTGGCGCTTCTTTGGCCATTTTGGCCATCAGGGCGCAGCTGATGCTGTCGCTGCGCACCACGCTGGACTCCAGCTCGCGGCGCTGGTTGTGGCGCAGTATGCAGCTGGGCTCCTGCTCCTCCAGCACCGACTTGGACTTGACCAGGACGTGAGGTGGGCGACGCAGCTCTGTCTTGATGATCTGTGCGATGCATTGCTGTTCGTTGAGAGGCGGCGACGTCTTTACCAGTGGCACATCCTCGATCTCAATGTCGCTGACACGCCGTCGGCATTCATCGATCACGGCATAGTCGTGCTCCTCCTCCTCTTCCTCCTCCGGCAGCGAGGGCTTTGGAGGTTGCGCTACGGAGTGCTCATCGGTTTCGCTGGAGGAGCAGCTGGTCAGTTGGGCACGTCCCGCCTCGCTGGGCGTGGGACTGATGCGCTCTTTAATCTGACTCTCCGACATGCTCGAGTCCTGCTCGTCCTCCTCATCTTCATCGTCTTCGTCGTCCGTCTCCCCCTCCAAGTAGGAGAAGAGGCTGCGCGACGAGTTGGAGCGTATGTTGACCAGCTTGTAAAAGTCGTTGGTGAAGTCCGTGCAGGCCACCTCCTCATCCTCCGAGTAGACCAGCTATATGATTAGAGAATTAGTTAGTAAGTAGAGAGGTCGATAGTTTCTAAGGATCGTACCTTTTGCTGCAGGAGCTGAGCGATGCCATCGGCAACGGAGTCATCAGTCTCAACGGTCGTCGAATTGATGAAGTCGCTCGACGGCCAGAGCCAGTCGAGCTCCCGCTTGCGACGCTGCTGTTGGAGCTGCTGTCGGTCGCGCTCATCGTCGAAGGTTATCACAGCCAGCTCCTCCTGCGACATGCTCCAGTCTTCCATTTCTGTGGAGCAGGGCTCTGCTGGCAGCAGCCACTGCTCCGGCTCCTCCGGCAAATCCTCCAGATGTCCATTCGACGGCTGCGGCTGCCCGCTGCTCATCGTGCAGTAGCCCTCGTCCCGGCCCTTCACTGGACTCGCCGACAGCGCCGCATTCTGCGCCTCCAGATCCCGCACCCGTCCCTTCAGCATGCTCACCTCCTCCCGCAGATTATCCTCGGCCACAATGGCGTCCACCACCTTGCGCATCACATCGTCCAGGCAGTGCTCGTACTGGCGGATCCGTGTGAGCAGCGCTCGATTCTCCTGCTGCATCGTGTGGAGCAGACTCTCCTGGCGTGCGAACCGGGTCTGTGTGTAAAAAGGAATGGAAGATGGGAGAAGTCTTGTTAGTTAGCTTCATAACTGGAGAGTCCAAAAAGAGAGCACAATTTGAATTACGGTTCGGTTCAGGTTTAGTCAAAATCGGTAAGTTCCTATACAAAGACGGTTTTCAATTGCAGTTCGGGTTAGTTAGGGTTTTTGTTCGCCATTGAATTGGGAATATTGGGTTAAGACTGCTCCGCAACCTTTTTCAATCAAGCGAATCGCCCGCACAGATCAGTGTCAGCGACGTCCGACACTTGCATTGACGAAGGTCGCCCTCCAGTGATGGAGTAGCACTTGGTCAGGCATTCAAATCAAGGTGCTAAATGGACAGTTACATGCAGCCAAATAGACCTCACTTCCCCGCCCATTTAGACAACCAGGTCTTGTTAACTGGCTCGAAGGTCGGCGCCACAATTGAGAGTTCGTGAGTTTCGAGATGTGAGGAAAACCTTGGGCTTCATTAGACTCGCTTTAACAAAAGAGAAACAGAGTTGGTTAACTGGGGCTTTAAGCTCAGTCAATGTCAGTTAGCACCGCAGCCAGAAACAATTTCGAATAAAATCTTAACAGCCACCCACTGAGGGGCGTGTCACAAGAGGGGGGAATGGGGGACAGCCTTTCGCCTGGTGGGTAATGAAAAGATGCCGCAGTGGAGCGCAGTGAAGCGTCTCTAATGCAAACGCTCAATCAATTTCCTTAAAAAAATGTAAGTAAAAGACGCACAAGTGAAGAAAATAAAGCAAGTGAATGTACTCCAAGTGGGGGTGTGGACGACTGGTAGCTACCCTGTGTCAAGAACCTCTGAATAAAAATTGTATCTTAAGCTTTTTAAACCTTGAGATGCGGCTTAAAAACATATGATACTTATCGAAGTTTATAATATTTTAGAATAACATATATAAAGGAATATAGTGAATCTTTTTTGATTGAGTGAGTCAGACATAACTTCCCCTTGTTATCAATTATGCATTTTACAGGGTATGTTAAGACAATGTGGCTGGCAAAACAATTTGAACACGTAGCCTTCTCCGTCTCCGTCTCCGTAGCTATTTTTCAGCTTCAGTTTCAGCTTCGGCCCAGATAAGCGACAATTTGTATGCACAAAATGGGAGCGAGGGGAAACATTGTTCTTAAAAATGAATTTATGCGCTTATTTATGACTTCGTTGAGACTTCGACTTCGACTTCGACTTCGACTTGGACTGCTTCTTCTTCTCTTTCTTGTGCGTCTTCGATAGCGAAGACAAGCTGCCGACTTTAGCCCCAACTCCGAATTGGACTTCAAACAGTAGCCGGGGAAAAACTGAAAAACTCTTTTGCCACGGTGCAAATTGTATTTTCCACATGCTGCGCGCTGCGAGGGCCGCTCAGGCAGTTGCAGATGTCATAATATATAATGTTTAAAGTATTTGCAAGGAATACTACATTTTCACTTTTATGACTGTTTAGGTTTCCTTTTCATATGGTTTTTAAATATTTTCTTTTCATACGGTTCTTTAAATATATGAAATCAAATGGATTTCATTATTATTAATTATTATTTATTATTTTTTGTAATTATAATCATTGTTATCTTCTCTTTTTTAATTAGAGTATTTTCTATTATTATTTTTATCAGCTTAATGAGATCTTTTAAATTGTTATTTTTTAAATTTATTTTTCATTCATACAACCTTCATTTCCACCCTCGCAGCTGCTTCGAAAGCAGAACATTAGCAAGAGCAATTTTCATACCCCCAACCGGAATATATATATATATATATATACATATGTATATAGGGTACATACCTGGAGGGCCTTGTGATCCCGACATGTTTGGACTTGTTTGCGTTCTTTGGATTTCATAATGCGATTCATGCTGCAAAGCGGAAGTGGTTGGTGTGAAAGAGACAGCAAGAGGCAAGCGGGCAAGCAGTATGAAGAAAGAGACAAAAAACATAATAAATAAATCAATTGTTGTATGAAATGAAAACGAGCTGCAAAACAGCAAATGTTGTGCGTGTGCGTGTGCGTGTGTGTGTGTGTGTGTGAGTGAGGGAAAATCAAAGTGGAGCGCGAATTGAAAATTGGCGTAATTAGGTTTTGGGCCGGAATTCAAAAAGCACGGACGGACGGACGGACTGGCTTTCTGTTTGCGACTGATTGATGGCCTAGACTCTGCCTTGGCCATGTTTCTAATGGCCAAGACCGAGGCCCTGCTGACTGCAAATAAATGCTTCCTGGCTGCCAGCAGCTGCTCCTCCCCCTCCCCTTCCCGTTTCATTTTCATCCTCCTGCTTTCCAAGCCATTCGCTTTGAGTTCTCTTGGCCAGGTCCGTTCCGCTGCTCAGTAATTTGGAAAATTGCATTCAATGCCGTTAACTTGGCCAAGTCGCAGTCTTAGCCAGGCTCGATGCGTAAGTCGGCGAAGGCGTTCTTAGTCACGATTTTTGTTTGAATTATATTTACGTTTCGCTTCTTGGCCAAAACAACAAAAACCAGCAGAAAGAAAAGCTGGCGCGAAACTCTTTTGAAAATTGCATAATTATGTAGCGGAAAATCTAACAAAGACGCCCCCACCCCTTCCCACTGTACACATTTTCATGCTGTCCGGAGTTTTCCATTTTCCATTTGAATTATAATTTAGTTTTCCCAAATGGA
This sequence comes from Drosophila pseudotalamancana, assembly GCA_037075185.1. Taxonomy (NCBI): domain Eukaryota; kingdom Metazoa; phylum Arthropoda; class Insecta; order Diptera; family Drosophilidae; genus Drosophila; species Drosophila pseudotalamancana. The sequence goes on along the minus strand of JBAMCK010000953.1, from coordinate 818,797 downwards.
ATGCATAAAACATCAGACTTAAGAGCCTCGTAAATATTTAACTCGAGCCAGTAAAATATATTATTTACATAATTCTCCCTTACAGTATTTCCATATCCTAACTTTTTCGTTGTAAACCTAGTCTTTAGGTGTAAAAATGATTTTTGGGGCTTAACTTTGCGGGTTTCTGATACATTTATGTTATGAATGGGATTTGAACCTCTCTAATTTTAGTAAGAATACTTTTTATTATATTCTAGTTTCAAGTCGGTTGGTAGATCTTAGTGAATCAATTTTTACTGGGGCGGGATTTGAATCTTTTATTTACTTTAACTTTGCCAATAAAGATTTATCTTTGTCAGTCTTTGGTTCTAGCGCTTTTTTATATCAACATTGTTGCTATGCTCCAGTTTAGTTGAAGTATATATTCAAGAGGTAAACCCCTGATAAGCCCCATAGATAAGCCATTGGAATGCCTCGATATAACAGTCTAGTCGGAAGAATTACAAGACGCTTTGGTGCTTGTATAAATAAATATTTAACCTACATTCCACTTGAATATGCCCCACAATATAATAAAGCTTAGGTTAGGCTACAATGTGACCATGGAGGACAGGTAACCTATATTTACCTATGGGTTTATCATTTAGGTGAGGTTTAAAGCTGTTTAACTGCTAATTGGTGAAGTAAATGCAGCTTGAAAGATAGCTAAATAAGTTGTTGAAATAAAAAGTGACCATGGAGGACAGCGTCATGTAAAGTTTGCATCTGATGTTTGGTGTAGATGTTGTAATGTAAATGAATATAAATGGAAAACATGCTTCATAAGCTGACTTTTTCACACACAGACACACACGCACACACACTCTCACACACATGTATGTGCACGCACTTAAAGAACAGTTATAATTTGTCACTTACTTCTCGATTTGCTCCCGCAGCTCCTTCTCAAAAGTTGGCGACCCGCATTGGCTCTGAAAAAGTGCATTAAAAGTGGCAAAAGAGAGGGTGGAAAGGGAAGGGTAGTTTATATATATATATATATAAAGATGTATAAGTATGTGTATATGTATGTACTAAATGAAATGCGATTGTAATGAAAGACAATAAATTAGTGCACTTGGCCGATGATTAAGAGAGACAATTTAATTGCAAGATATCAGAGCAACAATCAACGCCGACAGCTGATGGAAAGTGACAAAAACACAGGGTATACCGAGGGGTAACGGGTGGGGGGTTAGGGAGGTTAACTGAAATTGTGGCAGAGAGGCAGCATAGACAGAGCGTCGACTCGACTAGACTGAAAAGCTTCCACAAATAAGGCATAAAAAACTGCAACTGCGAGAATGCGGAAAAGCAGCTGCGAGCAAAAGAAAATAGCAAGAGGAGGGTCGGGGGTTAGCTATGTGTTGCATGCAACAATAAATCAGCAGAGTCAACAACCGGCAGCTTCTCTCCCTCTTCCTATCCCTCTTCCCCTCACCTTCCCCTACCAATCCTGTTGCTCTTTTGGCGTTAAATGTAATCGATAAAAAGTAACATCACGACGTTTTCATCCAATGGATGTGACGACAGCTCACAGATACAGATACACACCGACACAAACAAAGACACAGATAGTCAGATACTTAGATAAAAGTGGCTCGGACAAGCGGTTGTAATAAATCGTTTTGGTTTAGTGCAAATTTAATAAATGACAAACTTAGCTTCGAGTGTAAATAAAACTGAACACTTGATGAAAAGTGGGAGAAACAAACAATACTCAAAGCTAAGCCATATATATGTATATCATATACATTTATATAATTGAGTATATGTGACTATAAATGAGAATCACGACTTTATAAATGTGCATAATAGACAAACAATTGCTGCTTAAATACTTCCTTATAAGTTTAAAGCGTCGTTTTTCTTAATCTTAAATACTTCCTTATAAATCAAAGTTTATTATACCCTATATTCATTTGTTTAGGAATACGAGGGCTTATTGTTTTCTTGGAAATTTATGTAACAAGCGGAGGGAGTGCTGTTAACAACAACAACAAGTATATAATTCTTGATTATAAGCGACAACTCGTCGATTTATCCCTATTCCAGGATCTGATTGTATGAACTCGTTTATTTCGGAACTTATAACTATGGATAACCCTTAAATATTTTAGTTTGTTTCTCATATATTGGAAGCTACATTTACCATATTACATTTTCATACACTTTTTGTAACAATTTTCATTGTGGAAATCAAACATATTCTTTGGTCTTCACATCTTGAGGATGGTTACCAAATATTTCAATAAAGCCATAGAAATGTACGGAAATATTTGAAGAATGCCCTTAACTTTATGTCTAACTGAGAACAATATATGCTTCACACTGAGATATCCTGTAGGAAACTCTATACATTTATGATTCGTTGCAAGCATGGAATAGACCCGTTTTTACCTTGAGACTAGGCTACAAAAGCATCTGTATTAATTGCAACCCTCAGAGCCTTTGCTCTCTGTGTTTTTTATCATAATAGATATTACGAATACTTTAAATGAAGCTCTTCAAGTTCAAACGCTTTGAATTCCAGTCTCAAGAATGCTTTGAAACAAGGCAAACATTTGCCTACACATATTGTATATCCTAGGCACAACTCTTCTCTTACTCTTCATAAATCCCCCGCCGTTAACCCCTCACTCCCACTCCATTCTCACCACTTTGTATGCTAATCAAAAATGTATCTGCGCTTCGTTTTAATAGAAATTGTTTGCTTATAAGAAAAAAGGCCACATTGCATATACCCTATGTTTTCTAGATGACAATAAAAACGGCAGCAGCACGCGCGAAACAACAGACTGGAGAAGCTGCTACCCCCATTTCCCCCACCTCCAACAGCTCCCAACCCCCTCCCCTAGCAATAATGCTGAAGCTCTCGCTGAATTACAAAATATATGCAATAATTTTTATTAATTCGCCCAGCCATCAGGCAAACATAATACAATATTAAAATGTTTGGGAGCAGCGAGGCAGAGCCACTCCCACTCCCACTCCCACACCCCGTCACATCGCCAACCCCACCCCTACGCCTAGTGCTCCACATGCTCGTCATCTTTCTTGTGCCAGAAATCAGGCGCCAAATGGGAAAATGTGGAAAATGTGCCTGCTGCGGCAGACTGATTGCCGTCCTCTGGCGGCAGACAAGTGCTCCAAAAAGGGGATGGCGGGAGGGGGTGGGGCTGTTTGACTGCCAGCTAAGGCGCCACTTGTGCCACTGGCTGTGGCAGTGGCATAGAATGATGAACGTGTTAATAAAATTAGAGCCCAAACGGCAGACGAAGTGCGGAGCAGGGACGCAGGGTGGCATCAACCCCCGCTCCCTTTCCAGCATAAGAAATGCTATTTTGGGCAACTGGTGCGGCTGTCAACAGCTGTTGGCTACTGACTGCACCCACAACAACAACAACAACAACAACAGCAACAACAACAAAGAATTCTCCACAAAGCGCGCGCATAAATATTCATTGTGAATTTTTGCTCATAAAAAAAATCGTAGCATAAGCAAAAGGAGGGAGTAGATGGAGTAGGAGGGAGGGGTGGGGGTAGGAGAACAGTTAGTGGGGTTTGGTAGCAGGGAAGCCAGTCTGTTCGTGTCCATTGATAAACTCATAAAATCGAACCGGACTTTTGCTTATTAATTAAAAGAGAGATGGAGAAAGAGAGGGAGAGCAGAAAGAGGGAGGGCGAGAGATTAAGAAAGGGAGGGAGAGAGTGCGCCGGGACAGCCTACAAAAAATTTCCATAAGTTTCAATTAGTGAACGACACACGACCAGGTTTGGGTGGACCAAAAAACGAGGGAATTAACAAGCAAGAAAGCTGAAATCGCGCATAAACGACTGCATGATACTCTGTTAAGTTTTACAAGCCGAATTTTAAGGTCTCCGGTGACTTGTATGAGTGTCCCTTCATTACTCAACAGTTAAGCCTTTGTTATGGCACTTTTAGGACTGTGAATATATTGACTGCCTCCGATTTGCCACGCCTCTTTTAGACGCAGTTAGATAATCTTTACACTGTATACTGAATGGGGCTTACACAACTACTTAACTCTAAATTCAAGTCTCTAGCATCATTACAATTCAAATAAATTGCTTTTATACACACAAATAGAATTTCAGTCGAAACCAATATAGCCATTTTTACGACTCTGAACGAGTATGAAAGTATGCTGATGATTTAGGGTTGCAGAAATTAACAAAACAAATCCCGGCAACATGTTGCACTCCGTGGCAGGCTCAAGACCAACAAGCAAAACAACAACAAGGATCAGGATGGGGTTTCAGAGGGTGTCACCAGGAGTGGATCACAGAACCATTTGCACCCGCCGTAATCCCTGGACAAGCAACCCCTCACACAGGGGGTGCAGTTTATTAAACTGGAAGGGGGAAATGCAAAGCTTTGAGTGTGCCAAAATATTTCCTCGCTGATAGATTTGTGTTTGAGGAATGGGTTTTGATTCCTTACAATATTTTAGATCCGGCTTATTAATAATTAACATGCAGATTGAGCAGCGGGTGGTAAATATTTGGTTCTTATAAAGGGGCGAAATAGTTGAGTAAGGGAATCAGCTGTCAATTCAATTGTAGCTACAATTTCTATTAGATATGAATTTCTAAGTGGGTTTCTAGAAGAAAATTTTATAGAATAGCTTTAAAGTTTCTTTATAACTGAACGAGGGTTGCCACAAGCAGGAATATGGTTTAAGCCGGCTTAAGAACTGCGGGAAACAAATTCGTTTAAGCTCGTTTAAGCTCCTTTTTCATGAATATCTAATATTCTAATGGGATACGAAGACTACACAAGGCAAATTATAAACAGCTCTAATAAAAAATATGAATTAAATTAGACTTAATTTTTAAAACTGTGGAAATGGCTTTCTATAAATAAATATTACGTATTCTAGGAAGAGTTTTGCATTTTAAATGTATCTATGAATTAAATAGAAAGTTGCTTGTTCAGCATTACAACTCAAAGAAGACGAATAAATGTTTATTTAAAATAAATTTTAGCTTGGAGCTAAGCTAAAGGATTATCAAAAGAAACTCTGGAGTTTCGAAGGAAAAAGTTTTTCAATTTATGCGTAATTCTTACCATTGCAATCGTTCAATATGTCAATATATCAATTTCGTATTGATGTTTATCTGTGTGCTGTAATTTGTGGAAAGTTCTGCGCTATTCGGAGTGCACAAAAGACCGTTAAGAAAGAAAAAACATAGCAACAACAAACGGTCAAAAGGCAAACCGCAAGCAACCGGTAGCACAAAATTCACACATACACAAGTATGTTATCCATGTTTATATGTGTGTGTGTCATGTAAAAGCGACACAAGCAACAACACAAAGGCGACGCCGACAGCGACGGCGACGGCGACGGCGACGGCGAAAACGTAGCTGGGGGCTTGACAAACAACCGGCGCTGCTTTAGCCTCGGGCGCTGTCCCCAAGCGTCATAATGTTTACTGGGCACACAGTCAAAATGGATAAAAAAAAAATAAAAAAAACACTATGTGTATGTAGAATAAACCCCCAAAACGAGCGTTACTTAAATTAGAGGTAAAGTTATAATTTCAATGGAAAAAACGAAAGAAAAAGCGTAGCAGACGGCGCGACCGGTACGAACTGAAGGGCAGACAGCCGGCGGAACACTGAAAAAACGGGTAGGCGGCCAGAAAACAACCCTCGCCGCAGCCAAGCGTTGAGCATGAAAGAGAGAGAGAGCGAGCGAGCAACAGCCGGCGAATTCGCCGCACGCAGAGAGCAGCCTGTGTTAAGCAGCTGCCGTTAGGCTAGATGAGTGGCGCTTCTCCTTCTCAAGCAACTGTTATTGTATGACCGGCAGATCAGCATCAGCTGAGACCGTTAGCTTGTCACTCACACACACTCACACGCATACAAACTTGCCCTGCCCATCAATTGCAACGGTTTTTGATGTATTGCTTTGGCAACGAATTGGCTGTTTTTAATTTAATGAACCGCGACGGCAGCAACATCAAACGTCGTGCAGCTGGAATGGGAGAGAGCGGAACTTGAGTTGGAACTGTAGCTGGAGTTGAGAGTATGAGTTCGAAGTGCGAGTTGGACAGATAGCAACAGCCCTGACCCCGTGCATTTTTGGTAAACAAAACAAAACAAAATAAAAAAAAAACGGAAAGCAAACATTTTGCAGATGTGCTGCGCCGCAGCAGGGTTGACAGTTCCTAGGGGTGATCTATATAGAAACGAGCGCGTCCTCCATTTGAATTCAAAGTTCTTGGCAAACACTAAACGTCACTTCAACAGGAGCTGGAGATGACAAGGGGTACGTTTTTCCCTTACTTTCGCAATTCGCGAAAAATTAATTGCATTGCACTTTTTATCAAGGGGTTTTTCTCTCTATAGGGCTAACCATACAAAGTTCCATGTAAGTACATGGGTCTTCTATATATATATATATATACGTGCCTTTATATATTAGTATATATAGTGCGGTGGTAGTTTTCGCATTCATAACTCCTGTGGAGTGAGTGGGCGTATGAATCATCAGTTAAAAAGAAGCAGAAAGGCTTTTAAGGGTCAATTGAAAGGTATGGGTATATAGAAATTAACATGTATGTACTATATAATGCTAACATAGGGTGGATTTGGCAATGTTAAAGGGTCATTAATGCATGTGCAACAGTGTTGTGAAAGGAGCTTAGAATTAAAGACAGTTAGCAACACCCTGCGACCTACCCTAAAGAGATTCAGCTTGAGAGAGAGGAGCGAATCAAGAATCTTTAGAATATCCAATAGAACTGAACCATTTTCCTTAAGGCATATAATATTGTTCCTGGCTATTCCCCCTAGATTGTAATATATCAATCATCTGATTAACTGAGTATTTATTCAATTATTTTGGGAATCCCTCCCCTACCGAAATGTTTCCATTTAAGTACAAATTGAATTATATAGTTCATTTAGTCTTTAACTAATTGCCTTTTAAGTGCATTCTCTTAAAGTCTCCCCCTGGCGAAAAGAATGTTTCATGTCGGTGCACGGAGAGCGCAGCATTCAATCAAAAGGCGGTCTCCATGGGGTGTCTGAAGGCGGCTTCTTGAGAGGAGTTGCTCCGAGGGGTGTGGAAGAGGGAGGGGAATCGCCATGGTTGTGGCCTCTGGCGCCGCTTTCATTTCCGAGTGAGTGAGCCATCAAAACGTTTCTCACAAAAATTATTAGCAATTCCAATGCTGATGCTGATGCTGATGAAGATGTTGATGAAGATGTTGATCATGATGTTGTGGCACGTTGTTGTTAATAATAAGCAAAAAGGTTTAAGAACTCGAAGGCTTACAACTGCTCGATACCCGTTCAGGGCTCGAAAGCTATCATGTAGTTAGCAAAAAGGTTTTTGAGAGATCAAAATATATAACTGTAACGCATATATCAATAACTTTTATTTACGAAGATAATTGAGCAACCTATATACTCCGTTTTGTTAAACCGAGCGGGTAGTAAAGGTCCTTGGAGTATTCCGTATTAGCAGCATACATATTTTTAGGTAAATCAATTACTTCAGATCTTATATAGATAGACAGCCAATACACTCTCTTTCACTTTCGCGAGCGGGTATGAAAAGTGCTTATGTTGCGACTTTTGCCACACTGGGCCGCCCGTCTTAAGGCTCTTGTCAGCGAGCAAGTGGCACTCGAAGTCGAGTCGAGTCGAAGTCGACATCACAGCCACCCAAAGGTTGTCCAAGTGCCCGCCCAGCAGTCAACTTGGTTTCCCGGTCGGTCTTTCAGTCGGTCTGCCAGTCGTTCTTTTGGTTCGTCGTCGCCTTGACACTGACAGTTAGATATTCTTTTCTATGCTGTGCACTCGCCCACGCCTTCTCCTCCTCCTCCCCCTCCTCGTTCTGCTCCACAATCTTTACAAGCTGCATGCAACCGAGCTTATTAAGGCGCAGATTTTGAATGGGAGTCGGGTTTGGGGGAAGGTTTCATTGGGGGTCTTCGCTTTTCTTTCATTCTCTGCATTGGAATTAAAAATTGAGCACGTGCTGGTGTCCAAGACTTTGGCTTTTGTTGCCAGTTACCACTGTACTTAGGGGGCGTGGCGCGTGCTGGCGCATAAAAGCTTAAACTGGAGCTGCAAATGCAACCAGAGGGTTGGGAATTGGGATAGGGGGTTAAGAGTTGGGTGTCTTCTGTTGAGCTTAAATCTAATAAATTGGCCGACCAACTTTTGCCTTTCGACTGTTTTTTCTTCATCATCTTCAACTTCATTAGCAAATGGCCAATATTTGAGTAAACGGGGAAAATGCGACGTTTGCATTTTCTCGCTCGCTTGTTGATTTATCACTGATGAAAAGCATACAGTGAGCACACAGTAACACAAACACAAAATGGGAGTCGCTTTTTTGACACTCGCTGCGACTGTTGTTTACTTTTTTTTACATTTCTAATTTTTTAGCTAAATATTTGAGCGATTTCCATGTCGCACAATTCTCATGGCTAGGGATTAAATGTCACTTGGGGTGTCCGATTCTCGGCTCAGCTGTTGCAACAGTAAAACCGAAACACCAACAGCAACAACAACAACTGTCAGCATTTTGAGTTGGGTTAAGAGCTTCAGCCAAACCCCCAACCAAACCGAAGCAAGTTTTTCAGCCAAACCAAAACCCAAACGAAATATTTAGCCAAGCTTCTGCAGTCAGAATGGACACAAAAGAAATCCCACTGACATGGACAACAACAACAACAACAATAACAATAACAACAACAAATCAATTGAAACTCAGCGAAGAGTTAAGATTGAACGTCATGGAAACAGTTTTCCGAGCAATGCAATTACTTAAATCAATTTGTGGAGTAACTGACTCAAAAGATTTGATTAGAAATTAGATATAACAAGCTTTGTATCAATAAGTCGTGATTGAAACGAGGTTCAGACTGCCGAATTCGTATAATTTAATGAAAATGAAGCAGTCAGGCCGGAAAATCCAATAGATTTTCAAAAAACTATTATTGAAAACCTTTCACTAAGTCCATGGGAGTCTTTCGTATATAAGAGGCCACTTAGACCTGAGTTATTTGTTCACATATATCCGCCCCTTAGTCAATCTATATGCTGCAATAATATCTAGAACTATATGCCATAAATAGTACATATATAATCAAATATCTAGACCTATGAGTTGCTTAGCCCTGTAAATTCAGGATAGAGTTCGTATCCCATGTTTGGTTGTCTCTTCTCAGCCTAGACCTAGATATCCAACTATAGTTATTGTTATTGTGTTACAGACCTAATGATATAGTTGCCCAAACAGTCAAAGACCTGCTCGCTATACCAAATATCTGCAAATTGTGTTCGACAAACAATTTGCGTTGGTCCATTGCACATGATTAATAAACAATAAATCAACATTTGTTTTCGGATGAAATTGTGTTTGTGGCCAAAGCAATGCGGTTTATGCAGCCAATCAATTGATAATATTGCACTAGCTATTTGCACACATAAATAGAGAGAGAGATAGGGAGAGTGAGAAAGAAAGAGAGAGAGAGGGGTTACGAGCTGTAATCAGATGCGAATCAATTACATTTTGAATGTAAGTTATACGAAGTACTTGCACAAAGTGCTGCTCACTGCTCGCTACCCTATAAGGTCCCCGCCTCTCTGCGAGGGTTGTCCAAATTAGAAGCAGATGATGATGATGTGGATAAGAGCGAAGCGAATCATAAGATGGATATTCATTGAATCGTGCCATTTATTGCATGCCACATGGCCAGCAAAGCTCCTTTTTCGCCGTCTTCTCCATCTTCTTCTTCTTCATCTTCAACATTTTGCAGCATTCACACTTTCGGGGCTGACTTTGTCATTGCTGCCACGCCCCCAGCTCCTGTCGGTCTCTCCTCCTCGAGCCACATTGATATGCCAATAACAATAAAGCACACACCCAAACTCTGACTAAGTGAAACCGAGAACCGAGAACCGAGAGCTGGGAGCTGGGAGCTATAGATGGAAGCTGGCATAGTTAATCGTTATTTACAGACAGATAAAGTGCAGAAATATTGTCGAGCAGCAGACGTCGAGGCAGCGCTAGCTCTCATGTATCTCATGCGACCACCAAATGTCGAACTGCCAGCAAGAAAAGCACAAAAACCAAAGGAAAAAGTAAGAAAAACAAATAATGCTTGCTTATGACTGGGTCGCACTTGAAATACCCTTTGAGCAGTCAAAAACTTTCTGCTCAGGTATATAAATGGAGTTTTCATTGCGGAAGCTTCTATTATAATGATATTTCTTATGGCATTATAGTATAAGACAGAGGGATAGTTAAGATTTTGTTCATATATAATAGAAGCATGACTTTGGACTTCGGCCTAAGGCTTTGACCTAGACATAAGTCATGTTTTCGATAGAAACTTTATACAGACTCAAGTATTCCCTATATACCATATTCATACATATACCTAGGAACTTTCTCAGTTATCCCTTTCAAAAGCGTTACATGCCACATTACAGAAACGTAATACCCCACTCTAAAGGGTATTAAGCAAAAGAATGCGCATACGGGCAAAGTAATCGGATTCCCATGCATGAGCCCAAAAGGCGGAGGCGCAGGCAAGCCGCATGCTGCTGCGATAACGAGCTATGTGAGTGGAAGAGGGGAGAGCGGGCGGAGGAACGCGTCAAGGAAGGGGAACAGTAGCTGGCGGCTGGGCTATTGCCATTGCCATTGCCAAGGCTCGTAAATTTGCGCCTTTGGCCAGACCCAAAAACGCGGAGCATAGGAAAATCAGCTGAGGCGCAAAACCAAATGCCACGCCCCCAAGTCGCTTGAGGGGGGCGGACGGAGGCTGTTTTTGTCTCCGTCGTTTCCTGTGGCCGGGCGTCAGCAATTTCTTTGCGGAAATCATTGGCCAGGAGCTGGAGCGGAAGCTGAAGCTGAAGCTGAATCTGAACCAGAAGCAGAAGCAGGAGCAGGAGAAGCTAGTGATGGCTCTTAGGGCCACACGCTGCGCCTTTTCACACGATAAACTCCGCTGTTTAACTCGTTGGCCATTTATTTGGGCCAAGAATACTGAAGGCTGTTATCAAATTCAATTACCTAAAGCCGGAAATGCGGATGCGGATGCGTATGCCTAGACCATAAAACTGACGCCCGGAAGATGACTCAAGATGTGCTATTTAGATAGAGATTTTTTGTTCCACAAAAAGGTGTTTGGACCAGCTGCAGAAAAAAGGGTCTAAAGCTGCGATGACTTAACTAATATTCGCTGGGTGAAGAAAACCCCAGGGTCTAAAGTCATTTGGTCGACTGAAAAAAAGGCAAACATCTCAACTAGGTTTAGCTGGTGAGGAATACTTGAGAATGTAAAGAAGATGACATCTAATGTTAGTTGGAGAGACAAAATAAGCGACTAGAAACGGGTATCAGAAACCATAAAAACTTGGTAAGACAAAAAGCGAGACCTAGGAACGGAAATCAAATCTTAACTAAGGATACACTGCTGCATGGGAGAAGAAGACCTTGTGTCCCAGCAATAGGGTTAGGCTCAGTGTAAGACCCAACTCAAAGCCAGATATAAAAACCAAGTTCCAAGCAAGACAAATTAGTGTCAAGTTGTACAACAACTATAGAGAAAGACAAAAAACAAATCCATGTTCATATGGAACCCAATAGTTCCTAAATATGATTTCAGATGTGTTATTCAGATACACGTTTTAATTCTTACATCAAGATTAACAAGCAGAGGTCTAAGGCAACGACAGCTGAACCTGTTTTAGCTAAAGCATTGCGAAAAGATGTGCCACAAGCTAGATATGAAAGCCAAAGGGTATTCTTCCTCTTCTTGATCCAAAACATGCAAACATCTCAACTGGAATTGGGCCACGAGTAAGACCCAAGCCAAGGAAGACGAATTAGAGTCTTTTCTACTCTTTTTCATGGGCAGCCAGACCCAAAGTCGAACCCGAAGCAGAGTCCGATACAGATTCCAAACCTACTTGTCAGCACTCCCAACTTATTTGATAATTTAATTTTTGGGTGCGTGCAATTAAAGCTTGTAACTTTTAATTACCGTAGTCCGAACCGAGGCGACCTTGTTGACCAGCAATTGTTGTCTGCCTGTTGTGTGGCATATGCAAAGCTTGCCCCAAACCTTGTTCCAAGCTCTGTTTGAGGCCCTTTTGACCACACAAACCGCAAGAGCGCAAACGACTGTAGGCAAAATTGCCAACGGTACGATTAATGACCCCATCTGGCAACGCCGACGGGGCTTGGGGACATGGTCGAAAAAGCCATGTGAACCAATTTAAATAAAACCCAAACCCAAACCCTTCGAAAGTTTTGCGTCCACCGCACAGGAAATGGAAATCGTTAAGCTCTGGCAACGCTGCTCGTTGTCGTGGTCTGGCAATATCCGGCATTAGACAGTTTGGTTGGAATGTATATATAGGATATATACTCACTTTTTGGAACTGCTCCTGCAAACGCAGCAGCGCGCCTTCGATCTCAATCATGCGCTTTTCCAACAAATCCTGCAAAAACAACAAAAAGAAAGAAACGCAAACTGAAGAACAAAATGCATTTGTTTTTTTTTTTTTTGCTAATATGATATCTGAGCAGATATATGTAACCGGATGTGACATTGAAAGCTATACAAAATAAGCAGTGCGTATGACTGGATGTGCGCAATGTGTGTGTGTGTGTGTGTTTGTGAGTGTGTGTGTAGCGATAGCTGCCCAATGAAACCAAAGCGTAATAAGTGTATGTGTGTGTGTGTATTTGAGTGTGTGTGTAGGCTACTGTTAACCAAAACTTGTAAATTATTTACAATAGATAAACTAGCTAAAAGCAGTTACAAATTAAACTGGAAGTTAATTGATGACAATGCTATGAACTACTCATGTATCTAAAGATAACTGGAAGTTAACCGAAATCTGTCTGTTAAATCTGTCGACAAGCACTTAAACATGCTCTCAATCATCATAATTATTAATTCTACCTGTCAAAATAGAACAAATAGTTCAACTTAATAATCAATAAGGTTTTTGATAAGCAAGATAAATATCAGACAGTAGCTGTCAAGTATATATTTAATATTTATCAGTCAGTTAATATATTTGAAAGAGATTTGTGCTTTACTAAAGGTTTAGCTGGCTATCAGCTGTCTGTTAATTTTGACAGCCACTTAAAAATTTTGTTAAACTTCAGCTAGCTAATTTACATAGATGTGTCTGTCAAATTATAACAGCTGGCTTATCAGTCGATAAAAATACGAGAAGTGCTGCGAGCTTTTGGCTTCAGCTATCGATTTATCAGCTTATCGAACTGTAGATAAAATGCTGTCTATATATCTAAATCAACCTATTTTACGTAGATAAGATAATAGATAGTATTCAACTAATAAATGAGCTCTACTTGAGCTTTCCCAACGAAAGGTTTGATTGCGAAAAACACTTAAATGCAAGTGCAGCGTTGCCACACTTCACATAGATTACATGAACTATTTATAAGCTAAATTTGAACTAAGATAAAGAGCTGTAACTGAACTGTAGCTAAATTTAAATTTCTCAATAAAAAGCACTTAGCTTATCGACTTTGCATTTTATCGAAAAGTGCTGCCAGCTTAACAAGTGCAGCGTTGCCACACGATTGCAACATTGCATTCAAAGATAAGAAACTGTAATTTAACTAACATGAACTTTAAGTGGAACATGAGAAACTGAAAAGTACAAATAAAAAATAAGCTTGGAAAAAAGGTGTCGACTGTAATGCAAAGCGATTTAAATTAATTTACGACCTGGCGATTGTTCAACTCTTATTTAATTCTTTTTATATTATTTATATATTTTTGTTGTATTTTAATTTACTTTTTTGTAATTTTTTATTTGACTTAAATACACAACAATAAAGTTTGGCACGCGATGCAAAGGTCTGCGACTCGACTCCGATTTGGTTGCAGGTGTGCATGGCCCATAACTCAGTCGAGTGTGTGGCATGCAACAGACTGTGGCACGAACAGGTAAGTAAGCCTCAATCGAGTGTGCACGACTAGCAGGTACCCTTAACAGTGCGAGTGACTTGGCTTTTATATATATATCGATCGTGTTATTAAGCTTAGACAATAAGTTATCGATTATTTAAATTGAACGCGACCTGCAAGTGCTTTAATGCGAGGTACAACCAAAATTGTAAGTTTCTAAGTTTTATAGGCTTCGAGATACGCACATTCTTACATGTCAACAAATACACTCATAGTCATATATACTGGCTATGGCCATAGCTCCATCTACCTGTTACGTGCAGTTCCTCAAAAACTATATACCCTGTATTACATTCGTTTAATGGGTGCAGTCTATAACAAAAGTAAATCACTTGCACAGAAAAAATCGCTTAAAGTGCGATCTACGAACTCATTGTTTGGTAGCAGGCGTTCACAATGGATCTCCACATATATATTTGTATATATATATATATATATATTTATATATTTTATATATATATATTTATATATATGTGTATGTATGTATATTTGTAAGGCCACAGCCCGGGTGGGCGTTAGCAGGAAGTCGGAATGACAGTTCTCATAATTGGACTTGGAGTTGGAGCTATTTTACGGGCTGTTGTCGCCAGAGAGTTCGAAGCTAATAAGCTACCAAGTTCCGAGGTTTTTAGGCTCTACACAAAGTTGCCAGACACAAAAAGAGGCAGCAACAAATTTCAAATGTGATCGTAAAAACCAAATACTAAAGAGCAACACATTCACTGAGAGAAAACGTGAGGATCTTCATAATTCATTTATGTGCAATTGCCAATAAAATATTTATTATTAAATTATATATATATAGAATTAATCTGTTATGTGTTGTTGTTGATTTAACTAAACTTAAGTAAGAAATTCTAGACAATTTCTCTCTGTGTAGAGCAACCGAATGGAAAGCAAAATATGAGAGACAAGCAATCAGACAAATCGTAAAACATATTTTTTCTCAAACACTAAAAATTAGTTGGGGAAGTTGTAAAAATCTAATTGTTATAGCCAGAATTTTCTACATACTACATCTACGTATATATAGTTATATTTGGTGTGTAGGAAATTAATAAATGCCATAAGCCTAGACCGCTATATATAGTTATCCCAAAGCCCCTTTGAGCCTGGCTGGAAGCGTGATTCAGCAATGATTTGTGACAGGAAATTACGCAGACGTCGAGTGGGTTAAGTGGAGTCCATTTCAAATAAAGCTACCTGTACAAATACATATATACCTATGTATATCTATATATACATAAATAAGCATATGTAAGCATATGTATGTGTGTGTTCATTCACATTCAGAATGATATCGTTTTGTTACAAATGTTGTGCTTTATAAATACTAATGCGGGCCTAACCTATTTAAATCGTGTATATCTATCTATCTATATAAATATATATGCACACATATATAACGAGCTTATCTGAACAATATAAAACTTCTGTTGTGGACTGTGTTAAGTCCGAGCCAGAGTCTAAAATAACTATAGCTATAGTTGCAGCTATATATCACTGACGGCTCTGACATGCTGCTTTTGTTAGAGCTCTGGCGGATGCTGGACTGGCAGATACCCTGTAATCAAAGTGAAGTGCTTGAAGTAGTAACATATTATATTATAATATACGTTCAAAAACCTAACAGATCTTTCTTTCTTTTCATTCAGTTACAAACATTGGAACAACTTTTGTATGACCCCCTCCTAAGCACTGACAGGTACAGGGTATACAAGCATAGCAACATATTTCGCTTGATTGCTTCATACACACACACAGCAGAACAAAGGCAACGATTGCTGGTTGCTGCGCATGTGCAACTGCAACTGCATTTGCAACTTGCCACAGCTAGCAGGCAACTGGCAACTTGCAACTGCAACAGCAACAGCAACAGCTGAGTAGCCAGCGAAACTGAAACCAAAAACGATGCGAATCCAAGCTGGCAAATAAATAAACAAACAAAGATGTCGGAGCAGGGGCCAGAAGGAAGGGGCAGCCAAAAGGGGCACGTTGCAAGTGGCAGTCGCTAGTCGCAAGGGGCAGGTGCTGGAGACGAAGTGCAAACGTTGCACATAAATTGCCGCACGTTCATTGAACTTTTTATACCCTCAAACCATTGGGAACTTTTTTAATGGGGTATATTGGTTAATTGTAAATCTATAAAATGGGCATATACGATCTTATATAGGGTATAAAAGGTGAATAGCTGAAAATCGATTTTTAGTCTTGCTTTATTCAGCATAACTCTAGGCTAAGAGCTGGAGAGTTCAAATAAAAAGTAAATCAACTATATTAGCTCTATCTATTGAAGTACAGGGTAGCTACCAGTCGATCAAGTGCTCGTTTAGCACTCTTATTGGTTCAATCAGTCGTCGCACAAATGCAACTGCAACTGCGCAAAGAACGTGACTGGGTTCTGATGACAGGGCTGGGATGCAGCAGCAGCAGCAGCAGCAGCAGCAGCAGCAGCAGGTCTATTGTATGCGAGTAATCAAGATGCCATTTAGTAAGTGGAAAGAGCAGCGACTGCAGCCAGTTGTGAGTGGGTGGAGAGAGAGAAAAATAGAGAAGGAGAGAGGAAGAGGAAGAGAGGAAAGGAAGTCGCTCAGCATGTGTGGCAATCAATAGAAGCACGCAATTTGCCCCACTGTGCGGGCCAGGCTCAAAGGCAGCTTCAATTAGCAGCAGCAGCTGGCAGCTGAGCCGCTTCTTAGAGTCGAGACGTTCAGATTTCTGGGAAACATTGAAGCAAATCTTTGCTAACCATTTTACATAGGAGTTTGTGCTCGAAGCTCATTTGCAGCTGCTTATGGTCTACGGCCATGTACTTCTACTCCAACAGGGAGAAAGAGGGAGAGAGAGAGAGACATAGAGAGAGGGAGCCATAAATCAAGTGGTCCACTGCGCGCCTGCGCCTTAGTTAGACGCTATTAAAGCGTCACGGAAGTCGAAACGTGATCGCATAAACCCCATGTGCGACCATCCGAGTTTTATGGGAACGCTTAGCTCTAAACACGCTCATGGGAAAAGAGAGTAAGGCAAGCCAAAAGAAGCAAACGGCTAGCTGCTGAATAAAGCTGAACAATTCAGCAGAAAAGGCAGCAACAGCTGTTAGTTGAGAGATTGCATTTGCAAATGTTGGTAAGTCGAATGTGAATGATAAAAATGATATGAATGACGACGTTTGGATAATATATTGCCATTGGCAAGGATGTGAATGATAAGCCTTGGGAGTAAAATATCTATGTGAATGATAAAGATGACATGAATCATTCAGAAAGATATAAGTGGATGACCCTAAAATAAACCCTGAAGAATACTTTCTAAAAACCAAATGTAACATTATTTAGATTAGAAATAAGACTGTGCACATATATCCTTCAAAATGATGTGAATGTTAAACATAACCTCAATCTAAGCATGGTTAAGATAATGGGTAAAGCATAAGAAAACATTTGCACGAGATGAAAGCGAACCGCAGTTATAATTCACAGTTAACATAAATCTTACCGCAGATCAAATCATGCAAAATGTTAACCCTAAAAGTTAGCCAAGATTTTAAGTGGGTTATCAGCAACATTCTTGGCAGATCGGGTAGAGCTGATAGAGATTCGTAGATTTATTAGTTGAACACATGAAAGAGAGACACGCAGTGAAGATTTCTTTTTAGTTGAAGCGACTTTCATACAGATCGCATTACAGTTGAACTTTACCCGCCGGATAAACTGCATGTCAAAAGTGCATTTGCATTTGACTTCATCAAAATGTAAGTTCAAGTGCCTTCACTTTAGTTTGTCTGCGGGGTTCAAAAGGTGTTTGTTTCACAGGGATTTGCATGTCAGGTTTTCCACACGCCACACGCGGAAAAACCTGCCATCAACTGCGCTTTTCCCAGGCCCAAAAAGTGGCTGGCGAATTGGGTTAACGAATGGTTAAGAGGAAGACTGAGGGGTGTTAACTACATGACAATAATGTATAGTTTATGGAGTTTAATAGGTCTGTAATTGCTTTTGGGTTGTGCTACCAGGGAAAGCAAGGCTTGAACCGACACCAGGTGGACTTTTAGATGGCAGGGTATTCGTATAGTTGGGAATACTCACCTTATCGCTGGCCCGCTCCAAGCTGAGCGTCGGCTCGTGTTCGAGGGATCTCGCCTGATGCACCAGTTGGATTTTACCCTGGGATATTTGAATATAGTTCGCTGGCGGCATTATATCGTGCACATCGTCCTTGTCATCCTCATCGCAGTCCTTCTCGTTTTGCCTAAAGAAATAAAAAAATCAACAAAAAAAAAAAGAGAGAGCTTGATTAATACTCAAGTTGACAGCCTTCAACCAAGTCGAACTGCAGCCGCGTTGTCTGCGGCCAAAAACTTGCTCGACCAGCTCCCAGATTGGAGCGTGGGCTGCAGATCGGCTGGTATCGTATCGCATCGTATCGAGTGCATAGCTGAAAATCTTTCACAATGCTTATAATCCCCGAAAGAAGTGTCAAAATTATTGTATTGGCCCAGCCAGCTGGTCGCCGCACAATTGCTTGCGACTCTAATCTGAATCGGAGTGTTGCAACGCACAACAAAAACACAATTTCAAGTGTTTCAATGGTCACAATAATGCAATCAAGCTCGACTGCACACTGATACGACATTATATGGAAAAGTGACGAAATTGTGAATCAGCTTTTGATGAGTGGTAAACATAATGCAATGAGTATTCCCCTAAAGAATCAGTCCTTAGTTGGCCACACTCTGTTTGTTTCTAGACTAAGAAATTGGCAGAACTGAAACTTTAACTAAAGTAACTAAAGTAAGAATAATGTGCGGCCAACTTAACTAAGTTCTAACTTCACACTTGTCCACATTGTTTTGCTTGCTTGGCAGCACTGTGCCTTCACCAGTGTCCCCTTTGCGAATTGTTAGGCTGACAGCGTTGCCACCCCGGGGCACTGTTTGACGTGTGTGTTGACCCAATATTTGCAGCTGACAAAGATATCGATTAGTGCACCTGTGAAAAAGCAAGGAATATGCGTGCCACAGATATCCGAAGTTTCTATTTAGCATGTCGACTCTGTCGGCCCCAAAGCCAATTGCTAACAACAACAATAACAACAACAACAATTTGCTCGTTATTTCAAATTGAATTTGCGAGTTAAGTGCAAATAATTTGATAAAATTGGCACTTGGAGGCATTCGAGTGGGCAACAGCAACAGCAACAGCAACAGCTCCAACCTCAACTCCAACTCCAACTCCGACTCCAGCTCCGACTCCAACTTCGACTGTGGCTAAAAGCTTTGCTAGGCTTTGGCTGCGTCCATTCAACCACATGCGATCGCAATCCAGTTTTTGGCCAACTCTGTGGCTGCAAACAAGCGTCTAATAAATGAATGCCACAAAATGTAGCAACAGCGCACATATAAATAATAGACTAACAGATACCCTATATGAGAGTGTGTTTAATTTAAAATTTAAGCTAATTTGGCCCGTTACATACTTAAGCAGAAAATCAATATACCCCATTGTAAATATTTCGCCTGCAGGGTATATAAAAGTCACAAGCAAATCGCACAAAATGTTTCGTTTCGTTTCGTGTCCGGCTGTCCAAGTGGCCAGTGGGCAGTGGAAAATGCGTTGTGTGTTGTTGGTTGCTTGCGTCGATATCTTGCAACCATCTGTGGCAAGTTTTTCACTTTGCTTTTCAAATGCAACCCACGTGCCGCGTCGCACTTCTATGCGCCATTGATTTATGATCATCAAATAAAGCAATCAAAATCAATTTAACTGTTATCAAACTAGCTCGACCGCTGCTCCAGACGTGACTCATGCCGTGCTCCAACTCCTGCTCCGCCTTCCTCCTCCTCCACCTCCTCCTCCTCTTCCTCTTCGTCTCCTGTTGATCTGTTGCAAACTTAATTAGCTGCCTCATCAATGGCAAGTCAAAAGGCCAGCTAATGGCATTACGTTGCCTTAATTAACAGCGAAGCTATGCGACACTCCTCTCTCTCTCTCTCTCTATTTCCCTCTCTCTTTCTCTCTGTCGGTCTCTGTCTGCTTCTTCTTAATCGACTGTCGGTGCAATAGGTGCAAAGTGCAGACGTTGCACTTTGGGAATCTAATTTAGCAAACGTGACTCATCCCCATTTCCATTCCCTTGCCCATTCCCAATCCCATTTCCATTCTCCGCCAGCTCTGGGACTGCCTTTTAAGGTGCAGTCCATGCCCGGAGGCAGTCAAGTGAGGGTATTTGCATTCCCATCAACTTTGCTTCCGTTGGCAAATAAATCATAAACAAATTCCACATTTTCACTGCAATTGTCAATATGTGTAGGTCAGAATGACCGACTGTCGCATACCCTAGCAAAATGTATGATTAAAGAAAGCATAAATTTCTATCTATCTATTAATTCAATTCATTTTCAGAATTAACATTGAATATGTTATTTATATAAGTGAAAAGTTGATTCAAGAAATAATAAGTGGGATTCGAACCTGCGACTCGCTTTGCCTACTAATGCGATAACAATTTTTCTATGTTAAAGAATAAGTAAAATTTTCTTTACTCACAATTAATACCACTTAAAAGGTTAGGCTATACCACCCATGCAGTGATATATATATAAATAAATGAAGGTATATATATATAATCTATATGTATATATATATTATGTATATTTATGCTCGCCTCTGATATCGTTGAATGTTGCACATTCGTCAATCATTTCCAGAGGAGGAGAACTTAAAAGAACATTCAGCAACTCCGTTTGTCTGTCCGTCCGGTCATTCGGTTAATCCGGCTCTGTTGTGCGGCACATTCGTTTACTGATTATGCGTTTTATGTGACGACCATAAATTTACGCTGTCACACTGGCCACGCCCCCCTTATACGCCCCCTTTTACTGCTGCTGTCCGGCGCTTATCAATGGGTATTGCAGTTGGCATAAAATAAATATTGCACAGCGCGAATGGACAACAAAAAATGGGAACTTGGCGTCTAGTCGACTGCGTAATACTCGCCCAGTGTTGAAAAAGAATCGAGATTGGCAGACTTACAATAAAAACTATTGGTTAGATATGCATTGTATTTCCCATTCGCTGAATCGATTGAAATCGAAATTATTAAACCATTTTTTGACCAATATATTCGCATTGTAGTGCATGTTTAGAAGACCGTCTTAAGAAAAAGCTGATATACTCTCTTCACTTTCGTGAGCGGGTATTAAAAGTAGCTGGCAACACTTTTGGCTTGCATTTAATGGCGATTTCTTTAGCTTTTTTTTATGCAAGCTACGAATAAGGCACATAAGGCGCTTATTCCTTCAAGCTGACCGATTACGAATCCGAAATGTGGCTGCGACTGACCCGAAGACCCTTCAAACCAATTTATGGAAAGTAATTAAACTCCAACTGAGTATGTGTATGTGTGTATGTGTGTGTGTGTGTGTATGTGTTCAGTTCCAGCAGTAATTGGAGGGTTGTTCAGATAAGCTTCGGTTTATGTATAATTATAGCTAAAGTAGGATATCATAAATACTAAGCGGCTTTTAACTGTTTATAAGCGAGTGATGGCACTTGCCTCGGACTTCACTTAAGATTAACTAAATGTAGAAAGGAAGTACACGGAAATAATGCGAATCAGAGAGTGCACGGCTGGCAGATACCCAGCTTTGCAGACATTCCCCTTCGTCAATATAGTCGAACATGCTTTCCACTCCCTGTAAATTATTACGATTATCTCTTCAACAAACAACTCTTTTGCACGCATACACAGGGTATTCAAATAATAGAATAATTGTCAGTTAGCTTTGTAAATTGAAAATTCTATTCTATTTATTCAAATCAAGTTCTGCATCTAAAATACAAAAGCTTGATTTATAGCCAGATTATTAGCATATATATAGAGATATATAACGACACGATTACAGCTGCCAAACTAATTAAATGTAACATTAAAAGCAATTTGGACAGGTTTTGGTTAAGTACACTCGAAATAATTACGGAGCTATTTTCAAGCATTTACACCCAAACAGAATGCAAAATTTGCATAAAACGCATTCAAATTAATTCGACTGTCATGCAAAATGCGTGTGTTTCAATGTGTGTGTTTAGTGTGTGTGTGTGTGTGAGTGTGTGTGTGTGTGTGTGTTGTGTTTTTAAAAGTCTCTTTAAAGCGCTGACAATGAGGTCGACAGTGCAAATAATTTACAGTTCTGCAATAATTTTTCGACTGCTATTCGAAAGCTGCCCACGCCTACGACCACGCCCCCACCACACAGCAACCGCCTCCATCAATCGAAGCTGTATACGCCCAGTTAACCAAACTATCCAAACTATCCGAACTATCCGAACTGTCCGAACTGTCCGAGCTGTCAGACAGGCCTCTCTTGTGGGTGGCAGCGGAAAAGGGGGCGTGGGTTTTAACCACTGACCACACAGATGCAGATGCTGATGCTGATGCAGATTTAGATGCTGATGCAGATCTACATGTTGATGTTGCAGTTGCAGACTGCGGACAAGGAGTTCCACACAGCTTGCTTGAGGGCGAATAAAAAGGGTTTTGCATTTCATCTGATCTTCAGCTCATCAATAAATATACCAATAAATACAGACCCATACATTTTCATAGCTTATATTTTTAGTGAATCTGTTCAGGGTTCTAACCCTTTCATCATTTTGCAAGAAAATGTATCTTAAGGCTTGCATCAGATAGATATATATGAGCGCTTTATTATTATATCCGAGTTTGAACTCGGTTCACGGCTCGAATCCCACATTTTACATAGTGAATTTTGCTTAATAAACTTTTTGTTTTGTAATTTTGATAACAGACTTTAATGTAAAGAATATATAATTAGTGGTTCGAACCCCGATCACATTAAATACAAGTTTTGTCATAAGTTTTGGCTTTCAACTAGTTTGATAATACATTTGTAGCTTAGTTTATTATTTTATCTTGCTTAAAAATTCACCATTCAAACCCCGCTTTCCCGCTAACGAACCTGCTTGGCATGCAAACTGTTTGCATTCTTGATGGAAAGTGTAGATATGTGTGCATAAATGTGCATTTAGTTGGGGATAAAGGCACATATAGATATCTATATATGCAAACGATTCTTAATTTATTCATGAGTCGAACCAGGCAAAGCTTCCGTTATAAATCCGCGCTGTATGCTCCGCTGAGCATTCCAAAGGGCCGTTCGGTAACCCATTTTGCAGACTTGAAACACAATCCGACAACGAACAAGTATGTATATGCACTATATATATGTGAGTGTATGTGTGAGTATGAGTGTGTTTGTGTGTGTGCACTCATCCATGGAGCAGCATAACCCAAATAGGCGTGTCCAAGTCTGTTTACAATTCGAATGGGGTCTCCGCTTACAGCGTGTGCAAAAGTGGTCGAGCCAAGTTAAACAAGCCAAAAAGGATGCAGCTGCAGTTGGCTTAGAAGCAGTAGCAGCAGCAGCAGCAAGAAGAAGAAGAAGAAGAGGCTGTCAAGAGAGGGTAGCGTCAAGGCCCGTTGTTAACTTGGCCATTGCAGCTCCAACCAAGCATCTCATTCGCATTGTTTTACACGCTAAAAGGCTGTTTCAGAGGTGAAATCTCGGCTATATAGAGCATGTATGCTCTGCATCTATATAGCTAACGTGATTGAATATATATTTTCATATTTGTACAAAAGAATTGTGTATAATGTAATATTATTCAGAAGATATTCTTCTAGACAAAAACAGCTAAAATTCTAGCTAAATTGATTGCAGTGCTGCCAATTTGTTTTTAGCGGTTTCTTCAACTCCTTTTCGAATATGACAATTCTTCCATTGCTGTCGCAAAGATCTCATTACGATCCGTCGATGTCGCCAACTCAATTATGTGAATACGTAAGGCCCATGGTAGATGGTTTCCTGTTCCAGCACAATTATCAGATGGTTATCGGAACTGAGTCTTACCCGCATATGCAGAGCAGTGTATGCCCATAATAAATCTTGACTTTTTGTCTCTCTTCTTTTGTTTAGCGCTTGTCAAATTATGCAAATTTCGAGTGTGGGCTTTAAAATCAGTTATGAATGAACCACAGACAGAGAACGAGAGAAAGAGGGAGGGGGAGAGTGCAATAGAGATGCTCCTCAAAAGAGATTTGGGTCATTGATACAAACTTCGATGGAGCATTCGACACATTGTCAACGACAAAGGGCGTGTTGAAAAGCGAATTTCTCGGTGCAACAACTGCTCAAATTTCTCATTTCATTAATCACACCCACAGGGCTCTACTTGAGGTAAAAATACTTTAACCGAGTGTAATCGACTGGTAGATACACTGAACCCCAAGAACCGATCTTAATGAAGTTTTTGGGATATGTTAATGGCGTATATCTTTCGAAGCGGAACTTTCTATCTTTAAAAATTAGTTTTTCCCTAATAATGGGATAATGAAGGAGGTATTTAAAAATCTCAAGTGAGCAAAACCTCATGTTATCGATAACAAGTTTACGGAAAGAGTTATAAATATTCCGAAATAAACTCGATATGCGCGTGCTATAGGAGAACTTACATATAAATTTTCATGTCTCTAACTTTTATAGATGCTGAGATCGACGTGTTCATACATACGTAAACATAGCTAACAACTCCTTTTAGCTATGTCAACATTTCAATTTAGTTCGCGTTTCACTTAATATGCAGTTAAATCTACGTTTTATCACTTGTTTATCGCATATCGATAAATTGATGAGAACTTTATTGGCATTGGCAGCACTGGCCAGCCAATTGGCACTCGAATGTAGCGCCAAAGTGTTTTATGCGAAGCGATTTTCGCTGGCATTTGCAGATACAACAACAACAACAATAACAACAAGGAGGCCCGACTATGCAAATACGAATGCAAATACAAATACAAATGTAAATACAAATACAAATCCCAATACAAATACAAACACAAATACAAATACGAATGCCAAATGCCCTATGCAAATGGCATGAATTAAACCGCGGAGCTAAAACTATGGCAAACATCGAGTTTGAAATCGGCACATGTCACGTTTTCGAGTTTGGAGTCGAGTTTGCGGGCTGCGATTCCGGGAAACGAGCGAACGGCACACGAAGCAATCAGCAAAACGGAAGTCAAGTGGACACCTTGTGTTTACCTGGGCAAACACTTGAACAACAGTTCCAACTGATTGACTGGCATATGACAACGGGCCAAGCCTTGTTCTCGAAGGGTACAGTGAAAGCTCCCTGGAGCGCACAACTGCGGTTTGGTGTAATTTCAATCTACAGTAATGCATATAGGTACAGTGAAAGCTCGACTGAGTGTACAGCTCAAGTTCTTTAGAATAAGCATGGTACAGTGAAAGCGGCCCGGCGTGTTCTCTTTAAATCGTTTACTATTAGTTAATCTATCTACAATATAAACATATTGTACAGTAAAACCTCGCTATAGCATACTTCTACTCTTCAAGTATGTATGTCAAAGAAATCTCTCTTTTAGAATAAATATTTCTTAGCATATAAGCATAAGTACAGTGAAACTTACTACTGGGATGAACTGCATTTAATCCTTTGGGTTAAGAGAGAAAAACAATAATTTTTGTTCATATAAATTATTAGACATCCGTCTAGAAGTGTTTGTCGCTTGTAGAGAGTTTTCACTGTGCTGTATATATAGACATACTTGTAAAAGGAAGCCGTCAAGGTGCAGCCATCAGTTTAGAAAGTTATTTGCAAGCCTCGTCACAGACTTTGAATGCAGATTTCATTGGCTTTGGCTTTGGCTTTGGCAATTGGCCAGGCGGAAACGAAACACCTGAAAACAGTTAACAGGTAACAGCTAACACCTATCGCTTATCGCCAATCAGTTGTGAGTTACCTGTGGGATGCTTTCAAGGACACAAAGGCACGCTAATTATTGGGGACACAGCTAACTTGGCCAACAAACTAATGGGCCATAAACACGGGCTCAATAGCCCATTTCCGCGAGCAAATAGATAACGCACTCGCTCTATTGTGCACGAAATGTAACATAAAAACAAATATAAATATATATATATATATATATAATATATATAGGTATTGGAGCTGTCCACCTGCCACATCGAGGTCATAAACACACATTCACATATAAATTTTATTTATCAGCAAACATTTGCAGTCCCCAACCCCCAGCCAAATGCCAACAACAACAATACCCTGTACGGCTATAAAGCGCGTCGACGCCCTAACAAATTTCGGCTGGGGGTGTGGCGCCTGATGGGGCGTGCTTTTGTCCGTAGCCAAGCGCCGGAAACAAGTTTGCGTTTAAAGCAAACGTTAAGGGCAAACTTTTAATTAGAAAACAAGTACAAACTGCTAAAAAAAAAACAGCTAGAAAAAATGCTAAAAATAAAGACCATACAGTGAGTGCTCGCAAATTGGAACATGGCGATACATAACTTGGAATTTCATTGCAAAAAATTGTAAATAAACATGAAAAGAAAAGTAATGCGGGATTTGAACCCTTACGCTTATGCATTGGCCACTTTTTTAGTTGCTCTCATTTTTTTTATTAAGTTTCTATTTCCGAGCGAGAACTGTACAAAAAATGTTTATACACAGTAAAAGAAGAAGAAACACGCACTTTGCATGTCACAGAGCAATAAACGTTACAAAACTGGGCAACTATTTGGGTAGGTTAGGGTCATTCCACGCGTCAAAGTAGGAAAATTTATGATTAAAGTTTGCGGTTGGAAAGAAAAACCCGCGTAATTTAGCTGCTTTGACTGCTTCGACTGCTCAGACTGCACCGAGGCGAGGCAAGGCGATAATAAATCGTCTCCGGGGTCTTTCATCTATACATATTCATACATATGTCAGCTGTTCATTAAAAAGGTATTCATCATTATGGCGTCGCGTCTGCGGCTGCAATTGTCACACCCAAATTGAATCTGTATCGTTGTCCGCTATATCTGCATCTTTTCGAATGAGGGATTGCGACTCCGTGTGCAGCGTGTTTGCTGTCAAAATGCAGAAGAGACAGACGGTCTATTTGATGCTTTCATTGTGCTCATTTCGTATACCCTAAAGTGTGGTACTTCCAATTTAGGAATGCTCTTGACAAAAACAGTGATAAATTACTATTTACAGTGTGATTATGATTAATTATACTTTATTAATCATAATGATAATATATTAAGCCTTAAATTATATAAATTTCTCTATTAAAAATATCAATTGTATGTTGAGCAATTGAATTTGCAGTTAACAGCATTTTTAAATTAGTTTCCAGTTGGCTAACTCTCAAAAAAGCCAGTTTCAGCCATAAGCTAGCTAAATGTCATCACTGACCGAAAGGTTAATCTAGCTTAGCAGCTATCGATAAGCTTTAGGCAGAATAGCAGCTGTCAACACTGGCGACATTGTGCAACACTGGAACTCAGTTTTTGTTGGCTGAGTAATTCGGGACAAACACAAGAAAAGTCAAGCGCGATTTTTTTTAAAGTGTAAATTAATGTATTTAAAAAATATTTAGTAAAGTGTTTGTTCTGTTGCTTACATTGATTGGCTGCCATTATTTAATATGGTGTAGCCATTAACTAAGTGCACAATCGTGTTCGCAACAGATGCAAATATACTTACATACATGCATAAGCATAAAATATACACGCATATAACTGCACATACATATATGTAATTATTCTTATTTATGTAAATAAATATTTACAGACTGTTAGTGTATATAAATGTCGACGTTGCCTTCGTTTGCATTTATGTTTGTCGTTTATTTGAGATATTGTTCAATAATTTTGCTTTTTTCTTTGATTTGGCCTGTCGCCCCTTTTATGAAAATGTTATGCGATATGTGCGCCACTTTGGCTTATGATGGAATTGACACTTTACTCGCTCTGACAGGCAGACAAACAGAAGGGGAGAGAGGGAGACGGACGGGTGGTCGGACGGGCAGACTGAGGATGTGCGGCACAAGCGCAGCTAAACAAATACAAATGCACACACACAGTCACAGTTATTAGAGATGTGAGATAGTGCACAGACGGCGACGCACTTGAAATGCATAAAATGGCATTTCTTTTGTGTGTGACAGAGCAAGAGAGCAAAAGGAGCAAGAGGAGAGGAGGGACTGGGGTTTGGTGGGCGGGCATGTTTTCTAAGTGAAGTTGTTAGCTCTAATGGCGCATTTATGACAGCTAAGAGCGAGTGGGAGAGGGATTGAGAAGGGAAGTTTAGCAATTGCAAAAGCCCAGCTCCTGGGCATAAATCGCGCTCATTGTGTCTGTTCTTCCTCTCCCTCTTGCACTCCCTCTCACAAGTACTCATGAAGTGTGCTCTATCTAACTATCTATTGATCAAGGCGCACAACAAAAGAAGTATTTTTTTGTTTATGGTTTGCTAAGGGCAAACGAACTTTGAACTGTAAACAGCCGCAAAATTGTGTCAATGCTACCCCTAAAAGCCTATCGAATGTCGACGAGCAATTAGGCAAAAGCCCCCGAAAACTTTATGCCCTGTCATAAAATACAGCATATACAAATATGTGTGTGTATGTCTGTGAGCTATGTTGCTTTATCAAGAACTGCGCATATCCGGTAATTGCAACAGTTTCTCTAGGCTTTATGTTTTATTGTAATCTTAGTTTCAAATTAGCGCAAGGCTTCAGATACAAACACATTTACATTTACAGCTGCAGATACAGATACATTTACAGCTACACATAGACATATGTACATATGTAAGTATATGGGTCTATTACAGAGCACAGTAAGTGACTGCGTGTTTTTAACTGTTAGTTCCCGCACGCTTTGTTGCATCACATTTCCTTTAACCCATAAGCCTCAATAATAAGCTTGTAAGTGGCACATGCGCAGCCTCACAAGTTGTCCGTCAGTCAGATACAAAGATACAAAGATACATGGATACAAAGATACATTTGATAACTGGCTCGAAAACAAGCGCAGAACAATGAGCGCAGCCAGCGAAATGAGCACAAAATGGAAAACGCTGCTTGGGGCCGGCAACAAACATAACAACAACAACAATAACAATAACAATGGCGCCAAAGCCAACAGTTTTTGTGTTCACATCCGTAGTTTTAGGCTATTTAAGAGGGTATATGAAGGCGATTATTGTGTATATTTAAGCTGTTGTTCTATTTTCTCCAAACGTTGATTTCCAATCTTTAATGCTATCTTTGGCATCTATAATTCCAACTAAATCTCTAAAATGGACTGACAACCTTTTTATTTGGTGTCTTAGGCTAACAGATCTTCAAATTTTTCACTTGTATAGTATATATATATATATATTGTATAGTATATCACCTGCTTAAAAGAATACTAATATATGTATCTAATGACTTTCTATTAGCAGAATTTTAATTACTGAAAAACCTTTTTCAATAATATAAAACAAACCTTCAAACTTTCACCAGGGTATCTAAAAGTTGTGTAATCCGCCCTGTTACATGCATTTCCTTCTTTCCCGTATCAATCATAATTAGGTATGCAATAAAATGTAAGTTTTGAAGAAACGCTTGATGCGTTTAATTATATGTTATGTACAGTAAACACTCGTGACTTTCGACGCTAGACTTGGAGCTGAGTTTTGTGTTTTTATAGGCGTGAGAATTCATTCACTTTTGTCAGGGGTTATCGCACGTATTGTGGGATGCACGCGGCTTCAACCGTAAAGTTTAATGTTAAGCCCACATAAAATGTTTAATGTTTAATGTTAAATGTTAAATGTTAAATAAAGTGTGTTATCGTCTTTTTGTGTAATTATTTTTCAACTTTAGTCGCGCTTGATTGCAAGCGAAGGCGTTTCCAAGCGTTTAATTCCAATGAAAATCTTGTGTTTGGGGCCCACACAAGGCTTGATACATATTTACTATGTATATATATATGTATATAGAGGCCCGTTATGTAGATGCCACCTACAAAGTGGCAAGCGTTAAAGTTTAGGCCTCGACTTCGACTTCGGCTTTGAGTTTCGGTTTCTATTTGCACAGGTGTTTTCTTTAGCACCTGAGCCCAAAGTATCTTGTTTTGACCCTCACCTGGTCTTTCCCTCTACCTGCTTTCAGTCAACGTTAAGTGCTAAAAGGCATTTGGCTGCACTTTTCTGTAATAATTAGCACATCATGACTTGTAAACAAAGTCTAGAGAAAAAAAACATTCGCCTTTGTCTCTTTCAGAAGGCTTTCAAATTTGTGTTTAAGCGTGGGTGTGAATTATGCAGGTACTTAGCCAGATACTGGAGCATGTGATGTGTACTACATAAAGAAGCAGCCAAAGTCTAAAGTGGAGCACTTAAAAAATGCAAGAGTGGGCAAAAAAGTAACTGAAGCTTAGACTTAGCAAGAATTGTGAACGGTTTCTTTGCTTTAAGTGCGATTATTATAGAGGGTCTTATATAAATCCATAGAGACTACGGTTTGGTAAGAGATTACGCACTTAACTTTATACCTATCTAATTGCGTGGCATTCGAACTTTTGGTTCTGGTGTAACAAACCATGATTCAGGGTAATTTTTGTTTTCCTGAAACCATGAATGAAAAATATGAAAGTTCTATCGAAAAATCAACAAAGCCTTTCGTTTGTCTGTTATCGATAACACGTTAAGAGTCATTAATTTTTTTATATGTATAAATATACCGAAAGAGTCACACATTTTGGAAAGTTCTCACTTTAATAGAACTTGATTCAGGAATTTCCTTATCTAAAATTAAGCCAAAAGTAACAAAAATAAAAATCTCGAACCCTTTAAAAACTTCAAGAGCTCCACACACGCCTCTTTTACACATATGTGGGTCTGCAATTGAACTTTCGGCTCACCCACACTCCACGCAATTACGAGCCTATTCTTCAGCTCTTCAACTTTCTATGGACTTTCATTAGGGCGATACGAAATCTAGAAATTTCCCACGAAAATGTTGTTAATGGCGAAAAAGTTAAGAAATTAGTTGAAGGGAATCGAGCCGCGAGCCAGTTGTGCCTCAATTTGTGGCATAATTGAATTTTGTTATTTTTTTAATGGATTTATAAGCGCAAAAACTGGTTTTCATCAACGGCAATCAGCTAATAATAAAGATTTTTTTAAGCTAATTGGCTCATTTAAAAAACCGCTCAAAATAACATAAAAAATTATATGATTATAATAATGATGATGAATGATGTAGATGATGATAATGATGATGATGCTGATAATGATTGTCGTCGTCGAAACGTGCAACATTTGCACAAATCAGCAAAATTCATGAGCTTCAATGTCACAATTGAGCTGCTGAGTGGCATTTAAATAGAAAGAGACCAATATAGAGAGTGAGAGGGAGATATTGAGGGGCTGGCCGAACCGTTGTCCCCCAATTTTCGAGTGCGACGCAAATGAGATTCAATTTTTGGTCTCCAGCTGAGCAACAAAATTAATTAGACAAATAGTAAATGATTTTTTTGTCCTCTATTTTTCTTTTTCTTTTAATTTTTGCAAATTGAAAAACGTCTTGGAATGGGTGCTGAGCCACGCCCATTTGCTCCACCCCTCTCACTGAAAGGCCTTTATCGCGAAAGTCATTAGGCAAGGAATTGGGCCATGAAAACGGCAGAAGAAAAAAAACAACATCAATAAAACCAGGAGTCAAAAAAATGTGGTTTTGTAAGTCGAATTTCGAACACCCTAATATTACAACCGATATTCGAATTACGGAATATAGAAATGAAGTTTTTATATAAAAGTCATTCGAATAAAACGAAAATTTCAAAATGTAATATTTTAGGCATAGCAAATGCTTTAATCAAGTCTCCCTTAAAGTTAGGGTATCTTCGAAAAAAGGGACAACTGTGATAAAATAAAAAGCAGCGCCAATCGTTGACAAAAATGCTGCTAAAACGTAAACTTAACAGTAGAAACGATTGTTAAAGGGGATGAGTGGGTGGGGGTTGAAGGGGAAAATGGGGATTTTTCTACTCACTTGCGTGCGAGTCTTTTCCTGATGCCCGCGAACATTTTGGCTGGTCTTTTTGTTTGGCTACTTTTTAATGGGTTTTTTCTTCTTTTGCTCCAGTTCCTTGGCGAGCGTCTTATTGTAAATTAAATTGCTGATTTCCGCTCGGACACACACGCACACAGACACATACGCACACGCACAACAAAAAAGGGCCGAGCAAAAAACAAAAACAACGTTAAATTAATTAAAAAACGCGCGCGCGAAAAAAACGCGCACGAAACGCGCCCGAAACGCAGTTGTCGCACAGCTGTTGTTTTTGTTGTTGTTGTTTTTGTTGTTGCTTCTGTTGTTTTCTTGGTATCAGCAAATTGTTGTTTTTAATGTTAATGCTGTTGTTGCCTTTGTAATTGCTGTTGTTGTTGGCATTGAAACGGCTCATTGCAAGACAGAAATCAATTAACCAAAAGTTTGCCGCAACGGCAGCTGCAACTGTTTTTTCCTTTTTACCAATCTTTTTTTGTTCGACACGT
The DNA here is from genome assembly GCA_037075185.1 of Drosophila pseudotalamancana. Taxonomy (NCBI): domain Eukaryota; kingdom Metazoa; phylum Arthropoda; class Insecta; order Diptera; family Drosophilidae; genus Drosophila; species Drosophila pseudotalamancana. Next base: position 786,329 of record JBAMCK010000953.1, on the reverse strand, counting down.
TTTTCTCGTTATGCAATCACTAGATTATTTCTCTCAGTGCATGGGTGCGTTGTCTGCGTGTTTATTTAACCATTGAGCAATGCATTTCTTTTATACACTTGTAGAAATCAATAATACAACAAATTCAGCTACCATTTCTCGCACACACACATATACCCTGGAATTTAGCTGTGTGTGGAGTTTCGTTATTGTTGTTGTTGTTGTTGTTGCTGTTGCAGCTGAAACGAGGCAAGAGAAATTCACACATTATTTTCAAATATATTTAAGCCCAAAAGGGAATGTGAGAAAAAAAGCCAAAATAACAAAAAATTGAGACCAAACAAAATGTTTGGCTTTCATAAATGTTATTTAATACTCTTCCTTTATTTGTGCACTGGGGTATTATAATTTGTATAAGCTGTTTGCATTGTATTTTATGAGTGGCTCGCAATCAAATATAAAATGTTGATTTACCATTGTGATTTGTTATTTATTAATCCAAAAATATTAGATAATGATCATTATACTCCTTCTTTTGAAGAGTGTAATTAAGAAGAAATAAAACGTTTTTTGACACTTGAAACTTATTACAAACATGTTCAGATATATGAATTATTATTTTTGTGTATATATAAAAAATCTATGTTTTTATTATTATATTTAATTATTCTTCTTTGTATTTGTAGAGGCTTACATTTCTTATATATTATATCTAGATGTGTAATGTTTCATTGTACTAAATTATATTTTATATATATTATTTATTATTATATTATCATGTATTTTTTTTTATAGGCATTTTCTCTTGAAACTCAAGTTAAGTGAAGAAAGTGTAGATAAGAATTGTCATATTGAGAAATATCTAGTTCTTATTTATGTGAGGGAATGTTGTCAGCATATATGGAAGCACATATATGGAGCACATATAAAAGCGATTTATATAATTGACGTGTCGAGTGACAAATTAAAAGGGCAACATAAATCGACTGCGTGGATTGTGGTATATATATTCACATATATATATATAATATTATTGCGGTTTGCATTGTGTGTGAATACATATAGAAAGCATGTTTATATATAAAAGTGTGGAGTGCAGTAAGATTTATGGGGTTTTAATATGATGTAAGTAAAGCGAAACTTGAAAAAGAATTATGTAAAAAAAAAAAGAAAATTATTACAAAAGCAGCCGAAAAACAAGAAAAAATCTGGAGGAACTATAAAGAATGCAGCGAACGAACATCAATCAAAGCGCGTGTAATTAGAGTTTGTCCAAAAAAAGGGGCGCAGATGCAGATACAAATACAACGCACAGATACTGATACAAAAAACACTTCTACAGATGGACACAAATGCGTATAGAGATACAGATACAATACACTTAGAGATACTCTAACAAGCACACCTACAGATACAGAAACAAATACAGATACAGATAGAAATATACTTACAGATTCAGATACAAATGCGTATACAAATACATTAGCAGATGTAATTATGCACGGTTGCGCCCTAATGGGCCAAAGGGCACGCACTGCACTTGGCTCACATACAGATACATTTACAGCTGCAGATACAGATACATTGAGGCACAGGCAGAGGCAGCCAGCATGACCAAAAGAACGAGTCGGAATCGGAATTGGAATCAGAATGGGATTCGACATCGGGATCGGAGTCGGAGTCGCAGCTCGGCGCAGCAAGCGTGAAAGAAGAACAAACGCACGCTCGCAAATGTATCTGTAGCTGTGTTAGTGTATCTGTATGCGTGCTGTTGTATCTATTGGAGATTGCAACACGTACAATTCGTGCATACAACAAAAGCTGTCGCGGCCAATATTGACGAGGCCGCCACTCGTATCCCTCCTCCACTTCATCCCCCTCACTCTTCTCTCCTGCCCAACACTGGTTTTTCTTTTTGTTCCCATCATGGTTCCGCTATTTTAGGTCGTTTCTCCCGACTATTCCAGCAACGGAAACCTGCAACATTCGATATGCTTCAGCGCGCGTGCAATTACCACCGCAAAACATCGCACAGCAATGCGAGATGTGGTTCCTGAGAGGGGGTTACGGGAGGGGGTTTCGGTTAGGGGTTGGGGATTTGACAAAGTGAAATTCAAGTGCCCCACCAAAAATAGTTGCAGCATATTAAGTAAAGCTGTTAGCACAAGCAAAAAAAAAAGAAACCAGAACAATGAGAAAGATACAAATGTTCTCTAGACGTAATGCCGTGGACTTACACAAACACTTTTATACACTGAGAAAAAGAAAATAGTTGAAAGTTAAATTCATCTATTCTTGATAAGCTAAACTATTATTGCAGTTCGAGTCGGATTATTCAGTAATCTGAATGGGCATAAGAAACTTACTTCAGTTTCTCACAGTGTACATTTTTGATTACTTCACAGAATCTTTCCTTTGGGTTGCTGCCAACGCCCACTGGTTCAACGGATTGAATAACAAAGCGTTGTGGCATCTCCTTTTGGAGTCGCGTCAATTGTGGCGCTGTCTACGGGTCTGGGTGTCCGGGTGTCCAGTGGTTGGACCCGTATAACGGCACTAGAGAAGAGGCAGCACAATTCGCTTAACTGGCATGGAAATCGCATCAGTTGAATGCTATTCATAGAGCTGCGCAAGTGGATTTTTGTTGATGCCTGTCCGGGATTACGATGATATTTATGACAGAAATCTAACTGATTCTGATTCCAACACAAAGGCCACAATGGAGGAATCCATTTTTCTGTTTTGTATTCGGGGTTGGGGCTAGTGCTCGGATTATACATGTTAGACAGTTGCCATATCTCATTCAAAGCGAACAATATTCTCACTTAATTAGAAAAGGCGGTAAAGTGGTTGTTAAGGCTTAAAGTGAGGGACTATAGCTAGATAGTAACACAGATTGAATGATAGATGAAGCTACAGATTATACCCCTATATCTTAAAAAATTTCGAGAAAGTCTACAAAACTCTATTTAAGGAATTAGAAAAACTGTATTTTCTTTAATGCATTTTCTCTGGCAACAGCGTAATGGAATGATCGAAAGACCGACCAACAGATGAAGCTTCAGATTATACCCCTATATCATATAAAATTTAGTGGATATTTACAAAACTCTATTAAAGGAATTAGAAACTAGCAATTCTCTTAAAGTTCTTAAAGCATTTCCTCTTGCAAGAATTTAATTAAAATATTTCAAGTTTTCGCAACTGAGAGATAAAACTTCTACCCCAAACTTTATTTTGGGAAGTTTCGTTAAGCCACAGTTGTTGCTTTTTTGCTTTTAAGTTCTGGAATTTGAGTGGGATTTCACTTTGTTTTTATTTCATGTTGCTTAAGCTTCAAAATGTTGCTTTAAGCTATGCAACTTAAGAATTTAAAATAGTTTAGAAACTAATTGCAGTCTCAACTTGAGTCTCAAGTTTAGGCCATCATTCAAACCCCGCAAGGGTTGCCAAGCAATCGACTTAAGTCTGCCAGAGATTTAATTACAACTTAATCCAAATGCAACAGAAGTATATTTTTTTTAATCTTTTTAGGTTGATTTTTAATTACAGCTGAAGAGTAGTTTTCCCTTGATGAAAAACGAGGCGAAGAAAATGAAAAACGAGGCAAGAAAATGCGTTGCGCAAATGTGCGAAATAAAAATTTCATAACGTGAAATTAGCGCAAATAACTTGAATGCAAATGCAATTTGGGCACGTCGAACAGTCCGGGCCAAGATTCAACTGATGGATGTGCCTTCTACATATATATGTATGTATATGTGTTTATATGTATACAGATCTATATGGTATCTGGCGGAGGCTCATAAATGCAGCAGCTGCTGCTATTTGAACGCAGACGAGCACGAATCTGAGTACGCACATTCGCATTCGCATTCAGATTCATATTCATAGCGCCCGTTTGTCTCAGGCGTTTTTATATCGCATACCCTTTGAAAATGGCTCAAAGGGGTGTATTAGTTTAGTGCTCGAATATGTAACATGCAGAAGAAAATTAAATAATTAGAGTTAATATTTATTTGTATGTTTGCATCAATGCGAAAATCTCGGGAGCTTTAGAAGCTAGACCCTTGACCTATGAATATACTTCTAGATCATTTGTGCTGAATTGATTTACTTAAGTTATCTTCTATATTTGCAAAAGCCACTTAACTGCATTAGGGTATCTCCCAGTCGAGCACTTCCGCTTCTTTTTGGCTTCGTCTGTTTGGTTTATAATTAAAACTAAACGCACTCACGCACTAGCCGCAGCCAACTCATTTATGATTTTTGCCAATAATAAACAACAGCCAGTGAGATCCCCATTTCGGTTATTAAAAGCGACTCGTAATACTTTCCGTAAACCCCTCGTAAATCCCCTTTCCAGCTGCTGCTGCTGCTGCTGCAGTTGCCTTTTGCTGCTGACAGCAATTTTAAATGCAAATCTTTGCAGTTGTGCGTTTTTTTTCTTTTTTTGCTTTCTGCTGACTTTATGAGCTGCTTGAATATGAATCTATATGTGTGTATGTATATATGTATATATGTATATATGTATATCCACTCAGCTGCTGTGAATGTGTCGCCAAGACGCGCGCCTTTGGTAAACAAAACGTTGCCTCATGCCGCATGCCCCATGCCTCGTGACTCAAAGTCAACAAGTTAGAAAGCTGTACCGAAGATCCGACTTTGAAATACCCGCAACCAATAATTGATTCAATATGAAAAATGCTTACTTCAGTATTGCAGACGAGCATATTAATTGCAACTAACCTCCATGGTCACTTTATTGAACTTTTTAGTAAGGTTTTCTGACTTTCCTCTTCATATGCCCGCAGCTTGAGTTTCGCTCACCTTTTATCAGGCTCAACCCTATAAATTGGCATATTAATTCGCTCATTGGTAACTTAAGACACCTCCATGTTCACTTGATTAAGCTTATTAGTTAAGTTTTCTTGTTTGCCTCTCATATGCCCGCAGCTTAAGCTTTCCACAGTTGAGAGTTGCTTCATTCTATGAATTGGCTTGTAAATTTCCTCATTTTATGTTTATCTCACCTCCATGGTCAGATTTCATTGTTTTTTAGTAGTTAATTTGAATAGAGCATATGTATGTATTTTAATTTGCATATATAAATTTATGATTGCGTCCTCCTGTTAGATTACGCCTCCATGGTCACTTTATTTAGCTGTATTCATAGTATATATGTAACAGAATCCTTTTCATAATTTCTATTGTTTCGTTAATTATTTATAATTTAATTTTCTACTCAATCTTACTGCAGAACTAATATACCCCACCCTAGCACATTGCTATGGGGTATTTGTAGTGATCGCGGCGAATATCGAAAATGAGAACGCAAAATAAACAAATCATAAATCTGGGAAATGTGCGCGACCACCCAAAAGGGGCAGCAAATTTTCTCTCAGTGTGCGCGTGTGTGTGCGTCTCAAGTATATTATTTTAGCCAAGCATCCGAAAAGAAGCCGCAAAAGTTGTCAACGCTTTGGCTGAAAAGCAATTTGTGTTAATTTTGTAAATGTTTTTTTTTTTTGATGATGTGTCCAATTAGAGAGGCACACATTTGGCTGCAGGTGTGACACACACATACATAAATACAATCGCCTACACTTGTGTTTGTTTTTACAATTTTCCACTTAATCGAGTGTTCAACTTTGTATTTGCGAAAAAACTTTCAAAAAACTGCAATCAAATTTTTTAGTAGCCAAAAAAGTAACAAGGAAAACTTTTTGCGTGGCTTCTATTAAAAATGAAGGGTTGATTGTTACGGGGGTGTGTCTTAGGGGCTGTCAAGGGACTGTTTTAGTTTGTACTCACCATAAAATTGCGTATCAAAACTCGAACTAAAAAGTAGAACGAATCAGATTTTTGGCACAATTCAAACTTTGTTATTGACAAGTTTGTAAACTTCTAAAAAGAAAAGTTGAAAGTCTTATAAAGGATATAAAGAATCGTGTACCCACTAGTAAGGTTATTAAATACCTAAACCTAAACTCAGAAATTAAACAAATGGTAATAAGCAAAACTTAGCGATGGAAATTCTTTCACTCTTGCTATTTGGATTATAATTTGAATAGTACTAGTACTAGTTTTTATACCTTTATTTCACAGATTAGCGATGTAAATAACCAACACTCAAGTGCACATTACAACAAACAAGAAAAATTAGACACACCCACTTTGCTACAGTAAATGCTGCCTATATCAAACGCCCAACCGCTAGCTTTGTTATAAATCAGTTCGGCTCTTATCTAGACTAAATGGCTTGTAAGCAAAAACTATGCCAAGGCAACAGCCACCCAACCGTCGAACCACCCAACCACCTCTCTATAAAACCGTTATGTCTATACCCCAACATATACATATATATATATATATAAGATAAGTAGGCGTGGTCGTGGGGAAGGCCAATAGCCTGCGGCCATTGGCTTAACATGGAAATACGTAATTCGTATTTTGACTTTATTTGCCAGGCATAAAACTTCGGATGCTGCAGCTTTATGAAATTATTTAGAGCTTCGTCTGCTACTTCGTTTGTTTAGGTAATTAGCGTAAATATCAGAGCATAAAATGGCACAAACTTGAGGAGAACCTCAAATGCGACTATTTTGGTAGTATTTGTCTTTCCGTTGGCTGTTTGAGCAGTTGCACAGTGGAGCAAAGCGTTGAAAATGTCTTTACTTGTATGTAAGCTGTAGCTATTAAACTTATTTAATGTATCTTTGGATGCTATATGACTATAGTATTTATCTACTCATCTACTATAATACTATGCATTACGTAATGGTTATTCAATAAAAAACAGAAGCTATTACAAATATCAGTTTATAATGAGTAAAGTGAAGGTTAAGAGGTTTTTCATGTATTATAATGTATTTGGAATCGGGTTTCGCAACCCGTTTAACAACCACAAACTGTGCATTTAGTCTTAAATTTTCCGTATAGCTCTGAGTCCGATACACCCTACTTATCAACTGTCAGATTGGCCTACCTATTGATAAATGAAGAAAAATCATGAGTTTTCATCAAAGTTAACCTATGAACATTATTCCAAGATAAAGTTCACACATGAAGAAGAGTCTTAGATAAGCTCCGTTAATATGATTATCCAGCCTAATGGACGATTCCTAACTTTTTCATTTGCTTACCTTTAGATATCGATCTGTCTTTAATTTCTATCAAATGCAACTGAATTATGAACTTTGTTCCATCAGCAAGTTAAGCAAATAACATTTCCTGCTTTCAAGTATGCCAGATACCTCTCCATAAGCTCTATTAATATGATTAGCCTGGCTAATGGACAGCCAATTAGAAGTACGTTAATTAAATTGCACGCTCCTATGACAAATGACAGCCTATTGAGAGTTCGAGACAGGCTGTCAGCCTCATGGATATAGTCAAGTTAGTGAGCTTTACGAGTGCCGAGTTGATCCCCAGGCGGAAGTCGCTGTCCATAAAGAGAGACAAGAGCGAAACATGGCCAAAACTGACTGAAAATGGCAACAGAAAAAACCGAAAAAAAAGAAAAAAAAATAAACAGCAACAGAAATACAAACAAAGTCTTAACACACATATCATTGACAAAATCACTTAGAAATAAACCAGTTGGACAACTTTTAAGATCGACAAACTGAACAAAAAAAAGGCGACAAATGTTCTTGGCAAATATCTAAAAACTTGGCCGATTATCAAAAGGCGCGATTGATGATGTTTGCTTAATATTTAGCTTTAAAGCAAAAACCTGTTCGACTAGGGACGCCCACACAAACAGATATACAAATATGTACATATAGTATATGTATTTAAAGATAGTTTTAACTGTGTTTATATTTCGCTTTTAATTCGGTTCTTTTCGCTAAAAAGAGGTGTCAAAGTCAGCCTTGTGCTTGTATTTCAAATGTAAATGTAAATGAAAATGTAAAGAAATTAACATAAAATGCAAAACGTGCTTCGCTTGGTGACAACTACGAAAACAAAAACTGTTGGCCAACTTAACTAACCAAAAACTTGCACACTTGACTTTCATGGCTTTGAATATCAAAATTAGTGCGTGTCTCCAAATGTCTTTTTGCTTTTTGTGGAGGGGGAACTCCAAAAAAAAAAAAAAAAAACAAGAGACAAACAACACGAAAACAACAACAAACGCGTATCAAAACAAGCGAAAGGTCGCTAGTGTTTAGCGCCCGACTAGCAGATACCCTAAAAGTCATTTCGAATCAACAAATCTCGTTTGAAGTCTATAACTTTAATAGTTCTCGAGTTATGGTTGAGTAAGTAAGTCTTAGACAGAATTTTTCTGGATATGAGGAAGAAGAATTGATGTTCTGATAAGAAATGACAACTTTTCTCCACATATTAAATTTTATATGACTAGGTTTTATATTTCTCGAGATAAATGGATTTGTGAATATAGATTCAACTTGTTCTTATAAGAAATATTAGTTCTATAAAATTAAAAAGCTTCTGCTGTTTGTTAAACACATTCACAGATACCTAATATACCCTACTGTGACTAGGGTATCAGGAGCCAGAGTGAGCGATAAGGAGAGGATGAGAGGAGGGCTTAATGCCTTGTGTGGAAGTCTCTAAAAATTTACGAGCAGCCCTATGAGATATGGTTATGGCTGATATGTGTGTGTTTATATTGTCAACTGGAACTGGAACTGGAACAGGAACTACAGAAACTGAAACTTTGCACACATACGACAGTTGGGCTGGCAGTTAGCCTATTCATAGCTCCGAAATAAAAGGCCTATGCAAATAGCAAAGAAGGAGGCATAGATGGGAGGCCTGGATGGAGGCAGATGTCATATATGAAGCTCAGCCTAGCTGCGACTTTATTTATTTGCCAGCCACACGAGACTAAAGTTTTGTGTACAGTGCGGCCTGGCTACAGCGCACACACTGCTTCCCTCTCTTCTTCTCTTTCTAGTCTGTCATTGAGTTTTACTGTAGTTAGTTTTCATTAGCTTTTGCCTTGCAACTTGAGTACAGTGCGGTCTGCCTATAACTCCGCCACCCCCTTTTTCTAGAATTTTACTGTGTTCGGGCTTTTTGCTGCCTGTGAAATGTCGGAAAATTCTGGCAGCTAATTGGCTTAAAAGTTTGTCCGGCGTTTAATTTGTTTTTTTTTTTTTTTTTTTGTATCTGCTGCAAATGTCTTTATTTATTATGCAAATATATACATATAGATATATGTGAATGTGAATGTGGTTGTGTGTGTTTGTATTTAGATATGTAGCAACATTTGCTGGGTCGCACGCACGCAGTCGACGTTAAAGTTAATGTTAAATTTGACATCGAGGCGCACCCAACTTCCGGTCACCTTTTCATTTTGTCAATTGCTTCGCTTCGTTTTACCTTCTTTTTTCCCCATTTTTTATTGTGTAAATAACATAAATACCTGCACCAACTAATTAGCGGGGTATTTCAGCCAGCGGCAATTTAATTGCTGCAACATTCATTATTTTTGAATTGGTTTTTTCTCTTCTACATCTGAAAATAAACATGGATGTTTCTTGACTTTAAAGCCTCTGTTTCTTAAGATAAATACAAATAATAATCCAACTTTGCTTAGATAATTGCTCCAAATGATTGACTGAATCATAAGTCGAATTTTTGGTTCGTATCTCAGTTAAAGACAAGGTTTTCAACTATATTCCACAGTAAAGACTAATAAAATCTACAACCACTAATTTTTTTAAGTGTAGGTATTATAAAGTTGTTCAAGCCCTGCTTTTTCATTTACATTCGGTATGCGAGACACATTTGACATTTTCATCGCTAATGCTCATATTTTTCAGCCAGGTTGCGGCACGTGCGTGAAAATCTGTCCCCTCGCACCCTCCCCTTACACTCCTTCCATCCCTGACCCTGGTTCCATAATTAAACGTCCAAAATGCTGGAAATTACAGTCGAGGGTGTTCTACGGGGTTTCTCCTATTTGTCGCGAGGCTCGTGTCTGGGGCTTGAATTTTATTTCACTTGTAGAAATCGACGGAAAGACGGAAAGATTGCTTAATTACGTATACGACACGTTAGCCGTGGCTTTGTTTGGTCGCGCCTTTAATAATGGAAAGTGCAAGTGCGAAAGACAACGACAAAGGTAGAAAAACAAAGTCTTAAAGCTTTAAGCGAAAGGTAAACAGCGGTTCTTGAAGTAGAAATAGTAATCATTGAAGCTAAGCTTAAACTTGGTTTGATTGAATTGTGAGAACTGGTTCCTAAACCAAACCCTAATGTAGACAGTTAGTTTTGAACCGTTAATTGAATAATGAACCAAGAACATAGATATCGATGAACCGAAAAAGATCTTAACTCATGAGTTTATTGGAATAAGGAGGTTTAGCGAGAAAACCTGGCTGAATAATACATTTTCCAAGCCGAATCCCCAGTTAGGTTCAAATCATTAACCAAAAGAACTAAAATTTTCTTAGATTCCCCACCCTAACTTACTGATTGATGATCCACACACAAAACATAACTTAACCGAAAAAAAACCTTTCCAATTTTAATAGAATTCCAATGTGCAGCAACTCAGGCGTAAAACATGTTATATTATTCGTATTTTTGTATTTACGCAGAATTATTAATGAATTTCCACGGAATCTAAATAAAAGTTTAATCTTATCGGGGAATGCGTTTCGGATTCGTTGGACCCCAAAACAATTTCCATTACTCACGACCTCGAATGCTCCAATTGTGAAATGGCAAATGGTTCCTTCATTTGGCCAGCTAAAGAGCCATTGCACTGTTATTAATTGAATCAATGACAAAATGAAATTCAATACGAACACACACACACACACACACACATCGAGTTATCAATCGGCGGCATGTGGCGTATACGCAATAATATTCCCCATACGAACCCTGAAAGAAAATTGTGCAAGCAAACAAAGTGAAGCATTTTCGCAACGTACAAAAGCAAAATGAATAAAACTCCCAATAAGATTCATTAATAGCATATTAAATACATGCACAGCGAGAAAATGAGGGTAATTAATTGAATGCGCATTGAGAGTGTACAAATTGGTCTTAAAGAAAGTTTGACTTGTTTCTTATTTCCGATTCTTTCAGAGAATTATTAAATGTGCAATATAATTAATGCATACACAGTGAGAAAAAGTCGGTTATTAAGTGCATAAGTTAAGAAATTCACTTTGTTATCGATAGGCAATTAAGTTTGTTATCGATCAGGGATTTATCTTGTTTTTAGTATTCTCATAATTCATCTATATAAATCATATTTGTTGATTTTTGACTGTTGTAAATTTTTATCATTTAATTAATTCCTTAGTATTAGTATTAACCATTCAAATGTAATTATAATTTAAAGTATTATGTTTCGACTTTGCTAAATTGCCTCCATTCAGTAGTACTATCAATTATTTTGTTCGATTGCGCACTTCCTGTTGTATGAGCTTTTAATCGGAATTGAAATTCTATATAAAGCTTCCTCACTTCTTTTTTTTGTGTTAATATTTGTGCAACATTTGTTTAAAGAATGAGTATCCCATCACTCGTCCAAAGTTTGAATGCAATTCACAATAAAAGAGTTCTTTTTTTTATTGATAAGGCTATTGATATTTCCATTTAGTGGACGCTATCAGCAATTGATATCGGAAGCGACTGCCGCGGCGACCAGACCTGATAAAGATGACGACGCTCGGGTTACGAGCAGGCGCCGCAGGGCGTCCAATAAAAATGAATGCAAAGAGCTTGACCGACTAGCTAAATGCCCTGTTAAGTGCGCCTACACTAATGCCTATTTCCATGGCTTGATAAATAAATATATGGGGTAGAAATTATTTAAAATATTTAATAAATCCTTATATTTATTTTGTAATTAATTTCGCTTCAAATTCTTCATGACGGTCAAGCCCCGCTTGGCCAATACTCACTACAGGGTATAACTGCGAACGATTAAGTGAACAACAACAATGATTGAGCAATTGACAAGTTTATTTGAGAACTTGGGAACTGCGACACTTTTTGTAGGGCCTGTCCAAATTTGAATTTGTTTACACAGATACAAACATGCGTGTGTGTGAATGCGAGCAGCTGCCGTAGCTGATAATATTGTCAAATTAACATATTAGTAGTCGAAAAAGAAGGCGAGCACATAATTATATGTAAATGGGCTTTTGTCGCCTGGCCGTCTTATCAGGTGGTCGCAACAGATCATTAGAACTGGCTCCACTGTCATTGAACTCCCTATCCCCTTCCCTTTTACTCTACTGCACTTACTTCTTTAGTTGGGAGCCTCCGAATGGTTAACCTTTTGTTTTTATAAGCACCAAATTTGATGATTTGTCGAAGCCGGCGAACGAAGACATAAAGCAAAACAGAAGCACAAAAACGAAGCAGAATGCACAACTGACGGCAGCAGGTGTGTTTGTTGTTTTGTTTTTCTTTTCGTTTATTTTGTTGCTTTGTTTATTCGTTGCAGTTGAGGAAATTCATAAAGCCAGCTGTCAACACACGCGACGCTGTTCGCAGTTTTGAGCGCAACGCTGAAAATTATCGCATAATTTTAATGCAGTTGCTGCCAACAAATGCAGCGCACTTATTCACACACTCACGCACACACGCAGAGATATGCACTCATACGCACGCAACAATTCGACTCAGGCTAGGCGACGAAAACACGACAAAAACACCCGCTCGCGGCGAAGACTCGACGGCAACTAAACAGCAATCGCTTTGCTGCTATTACTGTTATGCTTAACAGTGGCGGCTCTTATACGCTGTTAGCAGCGTAGACCAATTGCTCAATTCGCCGCTTTCGAACAGCTGGGCTTGCTGTTGTTGCCGGCTTTTTTGTATAAGAGTCATTGACGCGCGTATAAGACGGCAGCAGTCACGCTTGGCGCTTGTCGCTTGTTGTTGTTGCCAATTATAAGTGTTTAAATGTGTTTAGAATTTAAATAGATTTTACTTAGCCAAGCTTAAAGTGGGAAAGCTAAAGATGAATTCAAAAATTTAAATAATATTTTTACCATTTGTGTTTCACGTTTGTTGGCCCATTCGCTTAGCCATAATCAAATCATTTAGCCAAAAACTTATTCAAAATTCAAATACCCAAAAATAAAAAAAAAAAGTGATGCGCTTGAATGCGTTTCTGCTGCCTCTGGACGAGGACCTTTGCATTGTTGTTAACAATCCATCATTATCGCATAGACATCCGGCGCAGGAAACGCACCAGATGGGGGAGGCGGAAGGCGGAGGAGGCGTGGCAACATTGCATTACAATTTGTGGCTGCCGTTGCCAGCGATTCCTTTTTACTAGTCCGCTTGTCCGTAAGTCTGCACTCACTCACACACACTCCCTCTTCTCTCCCTCTCTCTCTCTCTCTCTCTCATACATACACAAATTGGTACGTGGCGCACGTGTCTGACAGCGCTCGTTGGGGATTATTTGGACGTCGGGCAGGACTCCAGCGCAAACAGCGAAACTGAAAGTGAGTGTAAGGATATATGCAGGACAGGCCAGGACTCGAGGACGACAAGCCGACAGGCTGCAGCTCTGAAGTACGGTTAGGCTGGCAGCCAGCAAGGCACTCAGTCAGTTGGTCGTGGTTTCTAAAATACCCGGTAGACATTACAGACAGATGGGGTATACGAATTGGTAGAGACTTGTTTAGGATTCTATTCAGGGATCTCCTCTGAGGCTAGGCTTTATAAAAGTTTGGGATATGTTATACAAATCTAACTTCGAGATAACCTTAAAGCCAAATCGATATTTATCGATTAATGTGAATCTCTGTCTAAAAATCTCTCTCAGTCCGAAATTCTGCTGCTTGTAACATAATTTCGAACAAGACTAAAACCCCATACATATACACACTTGCAGGGTACACAATAAACGAACAGGGTATCTGCTAGTCATGCATAATCTTAACACAGCTGCCTTTTGCTTATTTGGGCTTTCTTTACAGCTAAGTACGGGTATTTAAATAGTCGTATAACCTTTCTATAAGAGCGATTCCCCCTTTTGCCTATTTGAAAGTTGCAATTTTCCATCTCTTTTTATGGGGTTTTTCCCCGGAGATAGAAAAAGAGAGTGAGAGAGATGGAGGTAGAGGGGAGATACGCTAAACTTTCAGCCGCATCGGTTGTTGCGGTTTATGCAAATTAGCAAAGTTAACATTTACCAAATTGTTGACGCTACCAAAATTTCATTTGGGCCAAACTCTGAACCACTCAAGGGGAGAGGGAAGGGGAGGAGGTAGAGGCGTTGGTTGCTGCAACACGGAAGTGCAACTTGGTGGCAAAATCAAAGTGTTTGCCAGCGTTTTTGATCAGCAATGTGTTAAAAGACGGAACCTACGAACCAGGTGGAGCTCCCCTCCTGGATTCTATTTTTGACTGCGACTTCTTTATTATGCGGACTCGAGTTGACAAGCGGCCAAGTGATGGCATGCACCTGCAACGTACCCATGCCGCATGCCGCATGCCGCATGCCGCATGCCACATGCCGCACCGCTATCTATCATAATTAGAATTGGAATTGGAATTTGAATTTTGTGCGTGCAACCGACGCTGCAAATAGAGCGGCTAATAGGATTCCATTTAATTTCCGCTCCAGAAAAAGGGATACAATAAGTTTGTATACCTTGAAAAGCGCAGGATAGGGTATATTCGATTGTTGCTTAGGTATGTAGCAGGTCAAGAAATGCCCTTCGAAGGCATATAAAGTAAATCCTGATGAAATCGAGAAACTGAATTCCAGGAAAATATATAATATTACCCACAAATAGGGTAACTCTTATTGCCTGGAACAGCTCATCGCGCAGTACGGAGTATCTGACAGTCTGGCAGCCCCAACTGGAGCATCTCTACTTGTTTTAAACTGCGGGCCCGGACCTCTAATAGCGCCCAAGCGACTCGTTTTGACTGGCTACAACTTCAAATGGAATTTCTGAATAGATGGGAATGAAATGGAACTGCATAATAAAATGTCAAATGCTCGACTCTCGGCAGGTGAAAGCATAAACAAGCAACAACTACATTAACACTAACGATGTCCTCGTGGACAAATGAAATGTCTTGGCCAGGACACTCAGAGAAACGAAGAAGAAGAAGCTGCGAGCTAAGCATATGATAAACAGATAAAAGGCTGCACACAAATGGTTGCAAATGCTTTATCCTTTATCCTTTATCCTTTCGCCTGAGCGCCGTGTCTGCTCTTGTTGCTGTGAGCGTACCCTGTAAAGAGGCGGCAGTAGGGTGTGATGAGACGGTAATTGGTAAGAGGTTTATTTATGGCAAAAGTGACTTTCTGGGAGTAACCTTTCGCCTTGAGCGACTCGCACAGGCTACAGGGTATCACTCAGCCAGTCACTCTAAAGCTTTGTTGCTTGCCCACAACTTGGTTTACTTTTGTATTTGTTTCTTTTTCGGAGTTTAGCGAACCCGAACTCCAGTCGGAAGTCGAAGACCCAGACAGAGACATACGCTGCTTTCTTTGTGTCTGCCACACACCCCCCTTCACCCCCCCCCCTCTCTCTCTCTCTCCTTCTTCCCACCTCCTAGACAATGGGCCACACTTGGATCCTGGCTACTCTTTGGGAACGCATCGAAGAGGCGAATGCCCCTTTGGCCATTGAATACCTCGAATGTGCACATAAAACATAATAATAAAAGCAGTTGGCAAAATTATAAATGTGCCACAGAGCGTTGCAATTAGCTCCCAGCGTGGAGTTACGAATTATATATCCCCCATCTATATCAAAAATCTCTAGTAAACGTATTTCGCATGCGAGCTATGTCAAAATTTGCATAAACTGCACATAAACTAAATTAACATACAATGGCATTAACTGTAATTAAGTATCTGCCGCTTGCCACATGCCACCTGCCACCTGCCACTTGCCACCAGACTGTGGCACTCACTTACCTCTTGCTCTTGCAGGTAATTAAATGCTGTTGAAAAGTGCAGCAACAACTGATGCCGAAGACGAGCTCTCAAGCTTTGAGTAACAAATAGGTAGCGTCTTTAATTAGACACACATACACACACACACACACACACACCTTAATTAGATGTGTGTGTGTTTCGGAGGGTGTTGCCTAAAAGGGTTTTCCGACCAACAAGTGAACTTTTGTCAGTGCCTAACAATAGACTGCAGCTACATACAATTAGTAGATACCCTGTCTAAAAGTAAGAGAGGGCTATGCTGAACTAGCAAGAGAAAGAGATATAGAGACAAAGGGAAAGAGACATAGATAGAGAATCAGATAAAGAGCTCAGAAAAAGAAAGAAGATATAGTGAAAAAGTCATAGAGAGAGAGAGAAAGAGAGAGAGAGTGAGTGAGAGAGCAGATGGAGAGAAAATGGGAAAGGGAAATACACTACACTCAAGTTTAAGCAACATTCAGTTGACTGCAGCCCAACTTCGACTAACTTAGGGTATCCGCTAGTCGGACAACACCTTGAACCTTAACTTTCTCACCTGTTTGATGCAATTAACGGTAAATAGCCCCACTGCAAAGCCTGAGAACAAGCAAAATTTTGTTTTCATGCAACAATTTATTCATTTTTTTTCTTTTTTCTTTTTGTTTTTTTGGTATTCAAAGTGGGATAAAAAAGAAATTGCGCATTTTGAAAACCGAACTTCAACATTTACGGAACCCAAAACGCAAATCGAGGAATCTCGGCACTCAACTAAATGAAATCCTTTCCTCTCGTAATATATTTTCGGTGTTTAGATTATGAATACGTTTATAATCATTTAGTTTGAGTTATGTACATTGAAACACACTCAAGCACAAATCCCATAATGAGGATATTCTATTAGGCCGGAGCTACCCTTAGTCAAGTAACCCCCGTATATACGTAGACATTTGCTGGGGGATGGAAATTTACAAAAGCAAATCCTGGACACATGTTGCATTCAGTTCCGTTATTTATTCGAGGGGGGAAGGGAGTCTTGGTTAATGCCGTGTTTTGACAAACCCCAAAAACAGACAAAAACCGACGTTGAGAAATCCTTTTGAAGATGACAACCATTTGCACCCGCAACCACCGACATTTATTTTGACAAGGACTCGCTGACTGCAAGGGGGAGTCCTCATTCGCAAAGGGTTAAGGTTGGACAACCCCAATTTTGGATAGCAGTGGGTATTTATTTAGCATAATCGAGTTGATGCATTTTGGAGCTGCGGTTTCACATCATTGAAAATCGAATCAAATCGCGTGAAATTTAATCAACTTAACAACTTCAACTCCTATTTCAATTTCAACTCCCCAGCGATTCGAAGAGCTCCAAACAGGAAATCTGGAATTAGCCCAAATCCATGTAATAAAATTCCTACTATTTGCTTTGAATTGAGTTACTAATGAGATAGAGTTGAGCTACGCAAACAGGAAGGCAAAGACAACCGAAGCAAGGGCAAGAGTCAAAAAACGAAATTTGTATACCCTTTTAATATGAAATTCTAACAGTTGCTGTGAGACTATTAGACTGGCTTAGCACAGAAACAGGAAATTATGATAGAATTAGAAAAAAAAAGTTGACTATAAGATAGAAAGAATAACAAACCTGATAGATGAAACTACGAATACCTACATATAGATACAAAGCCTTCCACAGCAAACTTCTTCAAAGCATCTCACACTTGATGACTAACCTATGATACCCTAGAATAGTGTATAAAAACGATACTAAGCCTACAATGCGTCGCACTGCGTCTCCCCCTTAACAAATACCGATGAGCTCCAACTGGAGTCTCAGTTCCAACTCCCAACTCCCAGTTCCAGTTCCAGTTCCAGTTCGAATCCCAGGTCTCATTCCCAGTCCAACCCCCACTCTGGGTCTTTAGTTGTCCATTTGCGTGTTTGCTGAGGCTACTAAATAAGCACCCGGCGGATGTTTAATGTCCGACTACGATGACGATGTGGATGATGACGATAATGACGATGATGATGATGTCTGTCCAAGTCAGGAAATTAAGCCCTGTAAGCGGATTTCGACATGTGCCACACACACATTGGCAGCTACTTAGAAACTGGAGTTATGTTCACTTTCGTTCGTTCATTGATGGTCATTTATTTGATATATGTGCACCTAATCCCCGCCAGCTTCACTTGCTGGAACGTCGCCGCGTATTGCCGAAGATCCTAAGGTGTTTGCTCCGCGACAATTCCCGCGCCTCCCGCTGGCTCAGCTCGTAGAGCTCCGCCTCCAGCTCTCGAATGTAGGCGGCCATTGCAGCAGGCGACAGATGAGAGAGTTCTGGAGGGTAAAAGGACACTTCCTATAGAGGATGCATATTGATGACTAGGAGTCGACTCACCAATTCGCTTTTGCTCGTCCTCCTTCTGGGTGCGGGCATTGCTGTTGCTGTTCGCCGCCTCCTGCTCGTTCCTGATGGCCATTTCGGCGATTATGGAGCTTACACTTTTGCGTCCGCGCGGACTCTCTTCCACATCCGCATCGACATCCGCATCCTCGTCGGTGTCCTCGTTGGAGGATGCCGAACCTGGCTCCACCTCCTGCTCTGCTTTATCGCTTTCCATAATTTGTTCACACTCCTTGAAGCAAGCGAAGCTGATGACAAATTAAACTTGCAGTGCTGTGCAGTGATTAAGTTGTCACGTTGCCAGTGTTGTAGAGTAGTGTTGAGTAAGTCAATCTGTGTGGAAACTTCGAATAGCAGATAGGCTTTTATTGGCAGAAATTGATAACATAAACATTACAGTTCTGCAGGGACTTCCATATCAGACTGTCAGTGTTGTAAAGGAGTGTTAGAGTAAGGTTAGTGAGTGGCAGTAAATAATATTCATGCAGTGTTGTGCAGCAATTAATCTTTCACGCCGTCAAGTTGTAAAGATATTAAATACTGATTGACTGGGACAGGGACATAAAAGCCTTATAACTTAGCCAGCAGTAAATCAATTTTTATGACAGTTAACTTTTTCATGGGGTCTTTAAGTTTCCAATAATTTTGGTAGTAATTTATTTTATGTTCCCTTTGATAAACATAGATAAAATTCTATGCATGAAATGCTTTTAATCAACTCCGCTGCTCGTTTGCACCTTTCGCAGACATTAACATATATTCAACCTACCTAAAACTTAGATCCCAAACATTTTGCGACTCGATTGCCCACTTTTTGGGCTATTTGCGCAGTTGGGTCCACCCTAAAAGGCGGATCACATTAGCCATCTAGTGAGGCCATTAACTTTTATAAAGCCAGTCAAAGCTGCGACCCCAACCCAAAGACCGAAACCCCAAGCATTAACTTCAATTTGTTTGCGGCATAAGCCAAAAATGGGAAATGGGAAATGGAAAATTTCAAATGCGTATTTTCAGCTAAACAAACGCAAAGGCAAAGCCACAACGCGGAAAACCCCGTCGAGGAAAAAGTGTTTGTCTAATGAGCTGCACAAAATTAATTGTTGCAATGAAATCACGTGGCCCAAAAGGACCTTCAAAGCCAGATTTTACAAACACATATACATATATATATATATATATAAATATATATAAATATAAATGTGTGTACATAGAGTATTCGCAGTTTATGTAAATTATGTTTTATTTTCAGGGGTTGCAGAAAGGACACTCGGCAGCTATTAGAAAGCGTTGCCACAAGGACTCGAACTCCGGTAAACAATCGATCATTAACACATGCAAACACCCTCCCTCTGCTTCTTCTTCGCCTTCTTGCTGCACGTGTCTGTTTGCATTGCGGGCAGCTTAGACGACAACCAGACGACAACAACTGAGTGGGAGTGCTTTTAAGGCAACGCTCGACTGCAAGATACCCTAGCGAAACTATTGCTTTATGGATTGCTCTCATTGAATGCATCGCAGCTTAAGTGTGTTTAAGTGAGGATAATGCTGCTTCTTTTTAGCCGCAAGTAAGTCTGAAACTGATATACCCCGTTTACTCATTTTAAAAGTTGCGGGGTATAAGCCGTCGTCGAATGTGTGTCGTGCGCAGGACAAAGGACGCGTGCTTATTATGCCTCTGTATCCATTGTTGTTGCTGTTGTTGTTGTTGTAGTTGTTTCTGTTGTTGTTGCCGTTGCTGTTGCTGCTGCTTTATGGCCACACAAAAAAAGTTCCGGCCAAAAGTATCGTTTTTACTTTTACTTGCGGCTCATGCAAATTGCACAAGTTAAATTTTGAAAATGTCAGCTCCCCCCTTCACCCATTCACCCCCTTATGCTCCCTCCCCCCTCTGCTCCACATTTTACCCCGCTTAGTGTCTAAATGATGGCTCATGTTATGCGCCTAACTGCTGTCCAAAATTGCACCCCTGGGGTTCTAAGTTCTGGATACACTGCTGTGTGCTTTACGAGTGATTCTACACTAAGAAAAATTGCGAAAAAATTCATTTTCTGAAAGGTTACAACCATAACTTATAACAATATTTTACTTTTAAGGCTCGATGGGATATCTATAACGTACAGGGTATGTACAAGTCTTATACACTCAGTCTGCTCACTATCACGTGTAATTTACAATTGAGTTACTCAAGCAATGTTTTTAGAGGTAATTTAAAAATAACAGGGTATCCATAAGTCAGACACACCCACTCTTAAACCTTCTTTATAACATTTTGCAAGATAATAAATCTTTAAATTGTATCAATTTTGTTTTCAGAGTAAAGCAATGCAATACAGGGTATTCATAGTCCATATCCCCAATATTTTTAACGCCCCGAATATTTCGCAAAGATTTTTCGCAGTGCATGTCCGCATTACACTGCAGTTTATTTGCCAGGATTTTCATGTTATCACCAGGCGGCACGTGTCGCCCGAGCTGGAGCTGGAACCAGAGCTGGAGCTGGAACTGGTGCTGGAGCAGGAGCTGCAGGGGGAGGAAGAGGAGAAATGGCTTTTAAATGGCTGCTGTCATGACCCGGCAAAACAAGCTGAAAGCCAAACAAAGGCCGAAGACGGCACTCAACATGTCGTCGTAGGCAGTTGCCACTGTAGCGGGTTGAACAACCTAAACAACAACTGTCCAAACAACGAAGCCAAAACAAAACTAAACACCCGAGTACCAGCCAAAACAAATGCCAGGACATTGTCCCAAATATGAGCCTGCGAGCCAAATGAACTGCAATTTATGCGTGCAGCTCCAGCTGCCAGCAACTGCTCCAACTGCCACCCCCTCCTGCTGCTCCTCCAGCTGCATAATGACCTCCACTTACGGCTGCTGCATTGCCTGCCTCTGCTTTTTTTCCTCCTGCTCCAGTTTCTGCTGCTGCAGCTCCATCGTCTGCTCCTTCTCCTTCTCCTTCTCCTTCTGCTGCAGTTACAAGGGCTGTTATGGATTCCTCCTTCTCATTTACCTCCTCATCGTTTTTCTCCTCCATCTTCTCCTTTTCGTCCTCCTCGTCGCCTCCAGTTGCATAATGACCCCCATTAAATATAGAAACTGCATCCAAATTTGCCAATTATCAAGTCCCCTCCTCAATTCCATTTTCATTCCACTCCAATCCGTTCCATTCCATGTCGTTCCACTTTAAGTACTACATCTAAAAGTGACCAGAGCTCACACTCTTTTCTGTAGTTTTCAACTGAGTATTACAATTGATATGCCACCCAGCAAGCATGCTTTTCTAGGGTATCTAAATGTCGGCACTGGCTTGTTAACCATTAATGTTAATTGCAAGCAGCGCTACCAATTTTTAATTAATAACAATTTTACATAGTTGTTGTAGTTGTTGTTGTTGTTGTTGTTGTTTGCAAACATGCAAATTGCGCATTTAATTGGATTAACGCACATATCCGACTTCCACTGTACCCCCCACTCCGCCATCCCTAACCCCCGGCCCCCTCTTCTGCTTCTTCTCCTCTAGACTTTTGCTATGGCCAAATTCATCATCAGCCGCGTTTATTTTATTTTTATTTGCGTTGCGTTTTAATTATGTCGCATTGGCCAATGCTGCCAAGTGAGCCACGTTGCATGCCCCTTGCGGCATGTGGCTTGTGTGGCATGAAGCTGCGGATGTGCGGCTCGTTGCAGCTGCAGTTGCCGGCGAGTAATTCACAAAAGCAGCGAGTGAATAAAACATAAAACTCAACTTTGATTTACAGCTCTTTTGCTTTTGAACCGACACACCCCATTGGTAATTGATACCCTAGCCCAGACATTATGCATTACTACATATATATATATATATATATATGTGTGTATGTATCTGATTGATATTATGTCTGTTGCCTGTTGTTTGGGTATATTAAAATACATATATATATGTATATCTGATTGCATTGGAAGTCTTAACGGCTCAATCATTTTGGCCGCATTTGCAGTCAGTCAATTGGCCAGATTGGCAATTGTTGTTGGCCCGGTGAAAGTCTCTCTGTGGAGCCATTTCCTGTCCCTTTTGGCCTTTGGCTGTGTAGGCGCAAGAATGTGCCTCCAGACATTGTCATAATGCATAATCCTCAACGCTGACATCAAAATGTCAATCAGCGCGCATTTTGGATTGTGGGTTGTTCAACTCTGTAAATATTACAGGGTATGCTGAGTGGATCACAAATTTATGAAACTTTGGGTATATGCAAGGCTTCCTCTCCAGTAAATATATGCTAAATAACAAATATCTTTGAAATTAGAGGTAAATGAGTATAAATGAATACTTTTACTTTTAGACAAATATACTCAAAATTACGCAAATTAGGATGAGCTGAATTCCTATTAAGTGTGAGTACTCACTGATCTTAGTGTTACTCAACCAGTACCCATATGCAAAAGAGTACAAAGAATAAAAGTTTACCTTGTACAGGATATCTCTACTGTTAAGCAACTTTGTGTTTGCATTTTTATTTGCTTTTTTATGTGCAAACGTAAACAGAAATACGCATTGTTCAACATTCAGTGTGGCAAAACGCAAAAAAAGTTCTTGTTTATGCTGAAACCAATGCAAATCTCGACTTTATTTTCATCTGTTTGGCTTTTATGCCAAAAATGCCTCGGGAATTGGGTTATTTGCACACTGACGGGTTCTAAATCCAGCCAAATGTGTGTTAAATGGAGGGATTTGAATTGCTGTTGACATTTGCTGCACATTAAAACAGACAATGAACAAAGATCATCAAAATCAACAAAATATTGCATCTGCATATGTGGAATGATGGATTATAACCTCCTTTTACTTGTATACAGATGATGAGATAAGATAAAATAAGTTATTGATTTCAGCTAAGAAAAATCTGAAGTCATATATAAAATTTGGGTTCTCAACTTTAGATAGACCTACATTATATTCAATGGAAAATTAAATTCCATTTGATGGCCTGGGAACCGTGGAATTCAAACCCTAAATCGTATATACACATCACATTCAGTAAGTTCTGCATTATATTGCATTGAGTCTTCGACTAAGACATTGCTTACACACTTCATTAGTTTGGGACTCGAACCCCTAACTCTATATATGACACATAATTGTTAATTAGAGTATTACCGAATATTAAAGTTTTACTCGAGCACTAAAAATTCTCGTTAGAAGAGAAGTAAGCAATATTCTTCCCGCCTGTTGCTCCTTAAAACCGAAAGTTAATTTTCCGGCAAGTCTAGATTGGAGTCCTACCTATGCGGCAACTATTTGGGGGAGCAGCTGGGGCAGCGCTTTGGCTTATGTTGGCGCTGCCTCGAATCACATGTCAGGCGACATTTAATTTTGTGCTCGCCGTTGACAATTCATAATACATGTTTATAATTATCCTCTGCACCCTTTGCAGGATACGTTCAGCCAGTTTTGAACCAGCGCCAGAACTTTTAATGTCAGCCCTACGAAAATTTACGGTCACCTTTTTGCGTTATTAATTGCCCGCGGGCACGAACCTGAAGCCAGGTCCTTTGCCTTGTCCTTGGTGACTTTAATGCTTGTCGTCGACAAATGCAAATCATAACTGGTAAGCAGAAGTGAAAGGGTTGACTACGACATACCTTAGCTTTTGAGTAGTGTTGAAAAAGTCGGAAACTAAAGTAAAGATATTTTAGGAGTACAGTCCAGTGTGGAAGAGGGGAAATATTTAGTTATTGATCTTCATTGATGTGAAAAATAAATAGGTAGGTAGGCTAAATTAT
The DNA here is from genome assembly GCA_037075185.1 of Drosophila pseudotalamancana. NCBI lineage: Eukaryota > Metazoa > Arthropoda > Insecta > Diptera > Drosophilidae > Drosophila > Drosophila pseudotalamancana. Next base: position 762,290 of record JBAMCK010000953.1, on the reverse strand, counting down.
TATTGCTTAAGTAAATAATCTGTACTATGATAGAGTAGACATAGAATATATTTAAAAACATATTTTTCAAACTCTCGAATTAGAGAAGGTCGTGCATACCCCACTGGGCTTTCTTCGGTGCAGGTATAAGCATAGCATAAATATTAAAAGCCTAATTAATTTAAGCCGGCATTCCAGTTTATTGTATTTATTACATTTCCAGTTGCCAATAATTATTGTAGGCCAAACGCGGCGGCAGGTGTGAAATATTCCCTCGATTTCCACCTGCTGCCAGCACTGGTAAAATTATCTTCTTCTTCTTTCTTGACTTGTAATAAAATTGTTAAATAATTAAAGTAAATTTAACAAAAATGTTCGCTGCAATGAGTTTTGTTTTGCTTTGCAGCTGGCGACGTGTTTAACAACAATTTGGGAAAGAAAATGCCGCAGGACATGTCAAGACTTTGTCCTTCGACCAGGTCACTCGCCGATTCCTGATTCCATTCTACATTTATAAAGGAAATTAATTCCGTATTCCTTCATTTGGCTTCTCAGAATCTCGTCACGTTTCTGCAGCTGCACAAATGATTAATGAGCTGACAATTACATATTTATTTATATACATAGATATAGACTGCATATATATATATTTACTATACAGATGTAGTCTTTATATCTGCCAGAAGAACATAACCTCAATTCAGTTAATCCATATACAGCACAATTCTTCATTCTAGGTCTGTCTGTGGTTTGTGTCTTAGCTAATGCTCAGTGCTAGCTATGAGAAAAAAGTAAGAGAATTATCTCTATCTTATTCATCTTTTCTAAAAAAAATCCTATTACATTCCAATATATTCTATGTAGAACATATATAGCTTTACTTTATGGATGCCTCTTGGCCCACTTCCACTTTTGTTAAAGCCATTCATTGTTGAAACTTTTGAAGTTAGGCACAAGTAAAAGTAGTTTCGGCCAGTTTTTGCGGACAATGGGCAGGCCATATCCCATATTCCATGTCCATATCCATATCAATATCCATATCCATATCACTATCGATATCGAAATCGCCTCTGGCAGTAATTTTTTCAACTTTTAGTTTCATGAGCTGCAGGTGCAAAAGTTAACTGACTGCCAAGCCGTTCACTTGCCATGCCCTAACTTAAGCTTGTTAGAGAGAGGGGTTGATTAGCTAAGTGGGTCCGTTTGAGTTATGATATGCCTTTGATTTAGCAGAGTTAACACTGAATTTCTTCTGTAGCAGTTAAGGGTAGCGTATTCGAGATTCGTTGTGCTTTGTTTTTCCTTTTGCCTACATTTTTATGATGCTTCGATTGGCTGCAATTCATTGTTGCCGGAGCTGTTGTTCATATGGTTAACGATATTGATGGATAACAAGTTGTTCGAAAGTAGGTGAATTGGCAAGCAAGAAAAAAAACGAAGGAGAAGAAGAAAAAATGAATGGATGCATTTGAAGAGTTCGCTCCTCGCTTCGCTTCAATTGTGAATGCCTCGACTCATGAATAATAATGAGAAATGATTCGCTAAATACGTTAGTCAAGCGATAAACATGCATATAAAAGCAGTGAAAACAATCGATTAGAAATCGAACTGTATGTACCTCTTAACTCTCTTAAATGTTCTATAAGATAGTATGAAGTCTTAGAAATATGCAATTGAATATAAGACAGGGAAACTCTTCAATAGGGGAAATACAATATTTATAAGTCTAATCTAATCTATACTCAACGATTCTTCGATAGATATCATCGATAGTTTTTTTTTATTAGATATAAAAATAAGCTTTATCTGTATATCTGTATATTTAGTTATGTAGATACTGTTAGATCGCTGCCTTGACCATATACCCCACATCACTTTGTTTACAGGGTACTCAAACTTTAATGTTGCAACTTGTGAGTTCTCCTGGTTAAAAACTTAATCAGCTAAGTCTTTGATCTTCGACTTCATGTGAATTTGTGCCGCTTGATGGAACTGAATATCGAGCTGTCAGTCCGCAGATCCTTTAAATCTGTCGACTGCATCCGTTGGCCAAAAGAGAGCCAACTGACAACTGCCAATTGCCTCCCTTTTGGCCAGCGACTGAAACGGTTTTTCTTTACTTTGAAGTTGCGCAAATGAAGTTGTTTTCGACTAGCGCAAACTTCACATTCATATACAGTTATATATATAGATGATATATATATACCATAATTTGTTTTCATTCTAAATTTGGCGCTAATGCGCATTTGCAGCATTTGCAGCAGCGATCATTAGTGGATGCACAGGATGCATTTGCCTGGAGAAAAACTATTTCGACTTCTCAATAAGCATTAAACACAAATATTGTTGTTGTTGTTGTTGTTGTTGCTGTGACAAATTGTTTTTGACTGTCGCGCGCGACTTTTGACCCAGTTGCAACGTAAAACGTGGAACGTGGCACTTGCCACTTGGCGACTTCCTACAACAAAAACGATTCCTGCCATTTATTTTTTCTCCTTGCACCTCAGCTGCGTCAGCAATCGGAGCAGTTTTGGTAGTCATCAATGGAAGGGTGTACACTGAACGAAATTTTAAGTAATAGTGGCTTAAAATTAAGTGCAGCAAAGCTTCATAATACCACTTTTCGCAATAAGTTGGCTTCACTGTAGTGTATTCACAGCCTATCTCAAAGTTTCTTTCCATTAGAATTTAAGATTTTATGTTAAAGTATTCGTTGACCTTGTTTTAACCTTCAGGTTCGCAACTTCTGTCGCTGCTTTTTGCTACTTTTTTCTCTCAGTGCAGTTGGGTGTGTGTACAAAAGGCTGGAGCTGGAGACTGAATGACTGTGCGACTTGGCGACTTGGCCAAGACGATGAAATCTTGGCAAATGCGACGCCTCGGAGTCTGACCCAGTTTCTGGCTTATGGCAGACAAATTGTCTGCGGCCCAAAAGATTGTTTATGATGCTTTTGAACTTTGGCTTAAAGCGCGCTAAAAACAACAATCGGAGACGTCATCAGATGTGGCAGCCAGCAAGGCAGTTAGGCAGTTAGGCAATAAGGCTGCTAGGAAAATGAAGGTGGAAAGCGACAAAGAAAATTCAATTATCTTTGATTTTGGGCGTAAAGTCGCAAAATTTTAGCCAAGTTAATGCTGAAAATTAGTTTTTCCAGTAATTTGGCCGCATTTGCCACGCATCAACGGCTTTTATTGGAGTTTCTGTTTGGGGGTGTCTTCCTGTGGCAGCTCTCACTTGCCACCGGGTTGCAAGTGTCAGATATTTGGCCTGCTGGCATTTACTGAAAGCCGCAGACATGCAAAACTAGTTGGCCTCAACGTAATTATGACAGCAAGAAGCCATCGCATTCGATTTGCAACCAAAATGACCAACTGCTGCACGTGGGGCATGCCACGCCATGAGGGGCAGGCCACGCGGTGAGCCACAATGTTGCCACTGTCGACAGTCAGTGGAGTCGAAATGCTGCAACTGCAACAAATCCCCACTGCAGAACCACAAGAAAAATGAAACACATAAAACTTTCAAAATTTGGGCGTTTGTGCGAATGCGAAGTACAGTGCGTATTGAAGGTAAACGAACTGCAAACAAAATGCTCTTCAAGCCGACAGATAGAGCTAAATCGACTCGGCTTTTAAACAATTTCAGGGTATACAAATAAATTTAGTAATTTCTCAACTTAAATTGAAAATCTATTCTATATTGGGTAAACATTGCAAACAATTTGAATGCAAATTGTAACAAAATGAACCCTTAAATTAAAAGCTTCTTTAATTTATGCAAAATCTAATTTACTTGAAGCATGCTTAAAATTCAAGTAGTATTATTTTACTTATGGCACACTGACTGCTGACACGCACTGTAGTGCCCAGACAATTCACAGGCTCTTGTTGATTTTTGCGGCTGCCACATGTCATCGGGCAGTTGCAACAAGCCAGTTGCACAAATCAAGTCAACAATAGAGGAATTGCATTTGAACATTTTCAGCTGTAGATGCCCAAAAGCAGATACGGCACATTCACGTATTCGCATATATACATGTGCGTGTGTGTGTGTGTGTGTGTGTGCCATTGACTTTGCAACTTTGTGGGGCGACGCGTGATGAGAGGCAAGCATTGAGGTGCAGACAGTTCTGTCAGTCGTCAAACAAAGAAGTTTGTCATCATACATATTTGCACTTGAGCATAAGTTGGGAGCTGCCACTTGTATTGCCACCGGAAGTGCAACTCAAACAGCAGTCCGGCATCCATTGGCAGGCAGCCGCCCGCTGCCACACACACACACAACCACACAGAAAGGCTAACAAACTTTTTTTATTTTCTGCCACTCAAAAGCGTCTCCATGGCAAAAACTCTCCTCCACCTACTTTTACAGCTATCAGTGTTGCTGCGGCACTTTTGACAGTGTTTGCATTCGGCAATCATATTTTCTTTTGTCTACAAAGTTTTTTGCTTATATATGTAAAAAATACCCTTATCGCATTAAGCAAGAGACGCAGTGTAGATGAGTAGACGAATATGCACTGCCAGCATATAGAATTTATAATTAGCTCCCAGTCGTTCACTTAGTTTGCCTGCATAATTGGCCAAAAAGTCGTTTATATATAAGTGTACAGCAGAAGTAATTCAAATTTAACTACTATTTAATAAGTTATCAACACTCAGCGTTACCTTAACGAACGACAATTAAATTTCAAGCTTAGGTATTTTACGCGCCTTTTAGCAAACGGACTCCTCAATAACGTAAAAGCTAACAAAAGCCAATTAAATTGTCTACATTTCACGATGAGGTATTTTTTAGCTCCTTTTGGTAAGCATAGCTAAAACAAAATTAGCTTATACAGTTACTTAACGAAACTTAACGATCATTCATGCTTCTTAACGAACGCTGTGCCTTGCAAGTGTTGGCTAAGCTTTAAAACCTTTCAAGCCCTGCTGCCACAACTTTCCCAGCTGCCATCTTCCGTTATGTTGCATCGCACGCTCATTTATTCGGTATTATACAGTTATTATATACATATATTTTGTTTTGTATATACATACATACATACGTGCACGGCGGCTGATTGCCGGAATAGATAAAACGGCGCAGACGCTATAATTATGGGTGGCGAGCACTTTTTATTTCATTTTCACTCAATGAAGCGCAATAATTGCTGCGATTAATGCAAATTCTTCTAACGCTTCAAAGGCATAAAATTTGACTGCACAAAAGGCGGCACATGACCGGTGGACACGCCCATGTCTGTACGCCCACATAGTTGGTTGGCGCGTCGAGACAACTGTCAACCCCTTGCACGACTCTAACCTCGCCCCATCCCTTCTCCTTCCCCTTTCCCATCCCCTTTCGTTCCCTTCAGGCGTCAGTTAATGCTGGCAATGTGTATGCAAATGAGTTTCCAATGACTTAGTCCGAAAACAAAACCCCACACAACAGCGCAAGGATGATGTCTGCTGCACTTGAACTTGGCTGCGTCCCCAATCTCCGACTGGGCCAACGCTGTCGGTGGCCATTAGCTGTGCGTGCGTGTGTGTGTGTACCAAGAAGAAAGCGTAGCCTGTATTATAGCTAAGTTTGCACTTTTACTGCGACATACATACGCATGTATGTATGTGTGAATGAGCGTGTGTGTAGCACGTCCCTTGTGGCTTGTCCAACTTTAAACGCTCAACGCAATGAGATAAGCACACAGCAATTTTCTTTTTAATGCATGCCCCTTATTTCACGCTCTTATCGCACTTTTAAAAACCACTTCGCATTGACACTAAAAGCCTCTATGGTCGATACACACCTTTCCACTCGCTATTCAATTGAATCTTACTCACAGTTTTACGACCTTTTGCCTGCATTTTCTTGTTTTCTTTATTCCGACAATTTCGCAATATATAGCTGTTAATTTTTATGCATATGCAAAATTGCTTGCCGCGAAGCTTTTGAATATCAACGTCAGTGTTAAAAGCTTTATTTTATTCCACGTAGTCTGGCAACACTGCCAGCTGGTCAATACTTGTTGATTTGGCACAAGTTGGCAGCGCTTATATTTACGTAAACAAGAAGCAGAGAAAACGCTTATAAAACATTTCTAAACTCTGCCAAAATACGATCAAAATCGAATAAATGTCCAAGCACACTTTAATAGGTACGTTTAAATTGTGGATACGGGCATGCCTGAAAAGCATATATAATTGCGTCCTTTGCCATCAGGTGGCGGCACTGGTTTCATTGGCAGCCACCTGGCCAAACATCTGACCAAGAAGGGATATGAAGTAACTGTAATTTCTCGTATGCCCGGGCCAAAGCGGATCACCTGGCACGAACTGGAAAAGCAGGGCATACCGAACAGTGTGAACTCTGTGGTGAATGCCACCGGCCAGAATGTGCTTGATCCGACACGACGCTGGACGCCGGGCTTCCAGCAAAACGTGTGGAACTCTCGCGTCAATTCGTCCAAGACGCTGAGCCAAGCCATTCAAGCGGCGCCTCAGGTCAAAGCCTTTGTGAATCTTTGCGGCGTCAGTCTCTATCCGCCCTCATCCACCAAGACGTACACGGAGGAGGACCAGGGCAAGGACTACGACTACATGTCGAGCCTGTGCCTGGCCTGGGAGGAAGCAGCTCGCTCCGGTAATGGAGCGGACAAGCCCTGCAAGTGTGTAGGTGTATATTCCATATAAAGTCATATATATCAACTGCTTTTAACTGACACCTTAGAGCATAGTTCGCACTGGAGCCGTTGTGGGACGGAATGGAGGCATGATTCGGTCTATTTGGCTGCCCTTCAAGCTGGGTCTAGGTGGTCCTATGGGCAGTGGCGAACAGATCATGCCCTGGATACACATTAACGATCTGTGCGGCCTCATTCAGCATCTAATTGAGAGCGGCAAGACGGGCATCTTCAATGGCGTCGCACCTGAGATAGTCAGCAACAAGGGATTCTCACAGGTAAGCAACTAGACATGATTTGTTCCACACAAATTAAAAATCTTTCTTCTGTAAAGGCATTTGCCAGTGCGCTAAATCGTCCCTGCCTGTTCGCAGTGCCCGAGTTTGTGGTCCACGCCATCTTTGGCAAGGAACGTGCGGCGCTTCTGTTGAACGGAGTCAAAGTCGAACCCAAGCGGACGCTTGCTTCCGGTTATCAGTTCCTATATCCGGATGTAAAATCAGCGGTGGCCGAGGTTGTTGGCAAATAATCTGGAAAGAATCAAAAAAATTGTTAACGCTTAACATTGGCACCATCTAATCTATTTATAATTTAAATGATCTTTATTTGTATTATATAAATTAAACTAGAGCATACACGAGTCAAAGTTTTAAATTAATTTAATTGTTCAATTTAATTTGTTTGTGCGTTACTCATGGTCAATTGTCGCATTTGTGGTGTAATTCGGTGTTCTATAGTGTTGTTAACTTTAAGATTAAAGTAAGCTCCGAATAAGCTCTCAAAGATGTCATTCACAGGTTTTAAATTTTGTTTGCACTTCATAACCTTTTAATATTTAGTCGAAATAACTTCATTACCAAATCAAAGATTTTATAGAAAAACTAAATTTTACTTTTTAACGACTAGACAAAAACGTAAAAGTTTTGGAATCGATACTTCATTTGTCTAAAATGCTCAATACACTAAATAACTGACCAGTCCATATTAAAAAAAAAACAACAGATAATCTGCAAAAAGCACTACAGAAAAACAAATGTCAATTGAATTAATTAGGCAATCGAAAATAATTGCTTGGAAAAAAGTTAATTCCAGAGCTAGCAAAAAAAGTACATTTGTTTGCGTTTCATTATTAACAAAGCAACAGGTATAAAACCCCGGAATATTACGTGTCCAGCTCAGTCGTAACCCTCAATTGGAATCGGGCGAAAATGTTAACGAAATCTCATATATTATTGCTGGTCATTGGACTATCTTTGGTAAGTGGTCAGAAAATTGAAGCCCAGAGATAAATTTAACTAAGTTAATTACAAATCAGAGCGTGGCGAACGCCGATGTTGACTGCAGCAATCGGCCCAAGTTTGTGAACCCTGTGACCTGTTGTCCGCTGCCGGATATTGCGACAGCAGAGGTTAGGGCCAAATGTCAGCAGTACAACGTAACACCGCCATCTATACCACCTAAGACAGCGGAGCGAAGCGGCGAGGACATGCGCCCTCGTCCCCATCATCCGCACTTCACGGCGCCCGTAAGCAGAGAGTCCGACCGAAATGTATTCCCCAATCGTAACTTTCCCTTTACATTTAGTGCTACGTTTCGTGCATCGTGAACGAAACCGGCATCTACAAGGACAACAACCTGGACGTGGATGCGCTTAAGAATTATCTGACGGACCTATTCAAGAGCAACGCCGAGCTACAGAGCTTGGCCAACGAGGCTGTCACCAACTGTTCCGCCAAGATGGACGAATTGAAGGATAAGATGGGCAACCGCCCCCGTCCCCCGCCACCAGCTGGACTGCCCACCTGTCCACATAAGCCAGCCATCCTAATGGGCTGCGTCTTCAAGAAAATTATGTTCAATTGTCCGGCTTCAATTTGGACAGACAGTCAGGACTGCAACAACGGTCGTGAGTTCTTCAAGAGCTGCAAACCTAAACGAGGCGGTCGAGGAAGTTCTGAGAAGTAGATTACCATGTGCCAAGGGCACGAATGCAAAAGGGAGGACCCTAGCTTTGATGACAGCAAATACCTCAAACATTCTTCTTAAATTTTAAATGTATTCAAGTTTTAACCTCGCGTAAATATTAAAAACCGAAGAAATTCAAATAACCGTGTTCTACAAATTCGCCCATTTCTCTTTGATCCTAGCTAGGACTATAAACAGAGACGGACGATTTCCGTATTCCATTATCAGAATATTTTCAAGATCTTACTCTATTTCTCTTTTAATCTAGCTAGGACTTGAGGCTCCTAAGGAAAGCAAATTCTAACAATTTTTTTGAAACTTGCCTTATTTTAATTTAAACAAAACCTTTTGCAATTCGATGTGATTCGGTTTAGTTCTTGAATTATCCTTTGTGTGTTCTTATCGTCGTGTTGCACGCCTGAACGCGCAATGAAATAGAAAATTAGATTTTCCGCAATGAAAATTGCTTATCGAGCGGGCGCATGTGCCAGCCAGCGAAGCAAGTCTGGCAGGCCAGGCAGTTAGTCCTGTTGAGGCCAGCACATCATTCGCTTACTGACATTGGAACCAAGAGGACATGGCGACCGTTGAGCAGGACTTGGCGCAGTTTTTGGAGCAGTGCCGGAAGCAGAGGTTCAGTGATGCGGAAATGCGGAGCATATGTCAGCCAATCCTCTGGCATGTGCGACTGATGAAGCTCAAAAGGTGGACGCAGTGGGTCCTGCTGCCCGGGCTAATCGCTTATCTGCTGTGGAACTACTGCGACACTTGCGCCTGGACTGCAAGCGCCTTAGGACGACTTTTGCTTATAGAGATGCTGCCCTATTGGAACTGGACGCCCTACTACAATGCCAAGTGTCTGATTGAGCGTGGATCGGAGGAGCGCTTGGAGCCACAGACACAGCCGCTGGGCAGGCACGAAACGCTCTGGGAGAACTGTGCGCTGTGTGACCAGCTAGGTAAGTAGAGGAAGAGACAGACAATATAGGAATACCTTAATTCCTAATCCCCCAATCTACTACAGAGAGTATACCCATTGAATGGAATGTCAGCTACTCCAGGCTAGAATCGGAGTATCTGGAGCGGGGATTGCCTGTCATTGTGACCGATTGCCAACTGAAGGACGATCTGGAAAGCCTGCTGGAACGCCTGTTGGACAAGACGCCTGAGCTGCTGTCCAGCAATCCCTGCGATGTGTCCAGCAATTTGATGCTGCGACAACTTTTCAATCTGGATGCCGCTTTGCAGAAGATTCCTTCAACCTCCAGTTGGCATTTGCAGTTCCGGAACTGTGAGTCGAGAGCCGTGAAGGCCTCACGCCTCTACTCGGATAAACCCTACTACTATCCTGTGCATCTGGAACCCTACTACTCTAGCTGGCTGCTGATGGCGTACAAGTTGCAGCGTCCAGTAAATGAGATCTATGTGCGAGGACTGATCTTTGTCCAGCAGCTGTCCGGGCACTTCGAGTGGCGACTGCGACCTAAGCAACCTTGCCACGAAGACGGTTGTCCCTATCTCCACCTGCGCCTGGACGCCGGGGAGTGTCTGGTCTACTCCACAGATCTGTGGCGCCTCAGCTACGGTCTGCAGGAGCCTAACGGAACCCACAGCTCAATCGCCACGGTTTTGGAGGTGAATTGGCAGCTATAAAGGGTAGCTAGATAGCGGATGCAGAAATAAAAAGAATATATATTACACCTAGAGAAAAAGAGTTACTATGCTTTCAATTGATAGTTCCATTGCCAAATAATACGGTGATATATTCTCTTGAGTATAGACCAGATGCCATTAAACCCCATTAATAAACTCCCCATTGAATGGAATAGTAAGCTTCTAACTCTTCGAGTTGTTGTCCAAATTGTATTTACACAGAGGCGAGGAGGATTACACATCAAATACACAGGATATGCATGGAACTTAGATAATACTGTTAGGTTGACTAGGTGCTGGCTTCCGCCTCCGCGTCCTGCTGGCCTAGGCTCTTCGGCACTTGGCCTCGACCAGCTTCTGCAGGGTGGCCGTCAGACTGTTGATGGCATCGATCTTCATGCGCTCGATGCGCTCCTGCTGCACCAAGGACATCTTCTGGATTTGGAGCTGTTCGCGCTGCAGAGTACGCTGCAACTCCATCTTCTCGCGCTCTACATCCAGCTTGCGCTCGAAATAATCCTTCCACCAGACATCGTCGGGCTGCGACACCTGCTCGTAGAGCTTGCTGCTCGGAGCCATCGCCATCTCCTGGCTGTCGTTTTGCTCCTGAATGGTACTGCCTGTCTGATCCGCATCGTACTCCAGCTTGGGCTGACGCACCTCGGACAGGCTGTTGCTGTCCTCGTCAAACTCATCGTTAGACTTGCTGTCCAGATGCACCTGCGGCTGCAACAGCACCTGATCGACAGGCGTAATGTAGGGTTGGGCCTCTTGCGTCTGCAGTTGGGGCGTTGATGGCTTCTTTTGGTACTGCAACAGTTCCTGTTGCGGCTGCTGCTGCTGCTGCTGCTGTTGTTGCTGCTGCTGTTGCTGTGGCTGCTGTGACTGTGACTGCGCTTGTGACTGTGACTGTGACTGCGACTGCGGCTGAGACTGCGTCGGCTGCAGCTGCATATCGAAGTCCGCCTTCTTGCCTTGCAAGTACTTGAACATCTCCTCGAAGAACTCCCAGTGCACATAGCCGGAAACGTACTTCTTGTTGAGATTCTTGTTATAGGTGATGAGTATGTTGTGCCACTTCTTCTGCACCTTGGCGGCGCTGTAGCGAAAGCCCAGCCGCTGCAACTGCCGGGTGCAGTGCAGCCATAGTGCTGTCCGTTTCTGTCGTCCCTCCGTAAAGCTGCCCTCCATGGGACCGCGTATGTGAATGAGAGCACGTGTCGCCTCCGTCGTCCAGGCGCGCTCATATGGACCGCGTCCAATGCTATTCACGCCGCCAGGCAGCTCGGCCTCCTCCAGCAGGCAATCATCGTCCAGGTCGTCCAGCTCATCGTCGCTAATTGGATACGCTGAAAGGCAGAAACAAACAACAATGAGGAAATGGGGAAGGGGTAAGTCCCTCACATAGAAAGCTTGGTGAATCTGGTTCTTAACGCTCCAAAACTTAAAACATGCTACCGATAACAAACGAAAATAGTTATCGATTTTTGGAAATCATGTCGATATACGCTTGTTACAGAAGAATCTACACCTTAAATTTCAAGTCTCTAGCTCTTGTGGTTGCTGAGATCAGAGCTTTCTTACACATGGAGAAAAGACTTCATCGACTCGGCTGTTGATCCCGATCAAGAATATATATAATTTATGGCCACGCATCGTTCTGACTGATTTCCCATTTTTTGAAGGGCTACGCAAGAAAAGAACGAATGTTTAACACTTGTTGCTTTTATAGCTACAGTGAAACAGTGGGACGAACAGTTTTTCACAGCCTTCGAGCTGTCACTCACAGGCTCTCTCGCGCTGTGGCTGTGCCTCTCTCTCTTTCGCTGTTGCGCTCTCTCAGCTTTTTTGGCTTACCACCCACCAGCAGCAGCAACCCACATCCTAGTTAACGCCCGCAGCTGCAAGGATGCTAGCGCTGCTGCTGCTGACGCACAATCATAGTCGCAGCTGCAGCTGCAGGATACACATTTTCGCAGGCTTAAATCAAAGTTAAGTCACGACTAGCACACACACACACACACACACATACATATACATATACTTACAAATATTCAATTGCAACCGCACAGTTAACGGTACTTACGTTCATTCTCGTCCACGCTGCCGTTATTATTCGCAGGTCCATTTAGTATGATTTGTGACATTTTTATATTGTATTCGTAATTAAAATTATTAGTTATATTGCTTCTAGCTGATGTGGCTTTAATTAAATTGATTTTATGACTCGTCTACAGCCTACTCGACTACTCAGCCTAGACCTGGCTGCTCTCAATAGTTTTCTGTTACTAACGAGCACATTTTGTGGGCTGCAACTGCCAGGCGCTGAGCACACAGCTTCTCTGCTTCCTCGCACGCGCTCTCTCTGCCTCTCTCTGTCTCGTTCCCACACACGCAGGATAAAAGCTCTCTCGTCTGTCCGCTCTCTGGACTCAGATCTGCGGGCGGGCTGCTGCGACGGCTAGTCCATAGTACTCAAGTATCTAGAACAAACTGTGATTGCAGATGACGTGCCTGTGTGTGTGGGTGTGTGTAGTTGTTATTATAGGTGTGTGTGCTTGTGGTGTGGGGTATTTAGCAGCTGCGCACTATTTCATTAATATTGTAATATTCATTAAAGGCGTTTTTGTCTACTTCACAGTAATTTAATCTAGAACTCAATATTTGAGCTAGTAAATACAATTTAAAGTTTCAACCATACTTTAAATGCAAATTCCAGCTCATATTTAAAATTCTAGTCAGAATTTTTGACGGTTTTCATGGTTTTTGATGTTTTCTTCGTTTAAATTGGTCTTTAAAATCATTATTGACATCGGAATCCTGAATTCTGTAAATAATTCCATAAACAAAAGTTATTCATTAATTGAAGACAACTTACTTAAGCAGCATTTGACAGACGGTTTTTACAATATAAAAGATTGCTCGAAACCTAAATCGCGCAAACTTCCTGGCATCATTTGACATAGAGCTGAAGTTCCCACCACAAGTTTCAGTTTTTTTCTTTTAAAATTTATACATATTGCTCAAAGTTAATTTGACATATTGTCAGGCAACTTGAATTTTATACGCCACCTGTCATATAAAATAATAAAGTGCCTACCATAGCACAATATACGCTTTTTCACATTCCATTTTAATTTATTATTTACATTTCAATTTATTATTTGAGTTATTATAAGTAAAAAAAATTTTATTTCCCATAACGTTGTTTGGCATCTTTGTATTTTTCTTTAAATGTATCGATTGATTGCGGATCTCTGTAGAATATAAATACATACATAAATACAGCGCTTAAAGCTTCAAATATATATTAACTACTTGAAAAATATCTGGGTAAAAAATTTAATAAGTATGACTATTAATTTTCGTACGATAGGCATGCCACAAATTCAAATCCAACGCAGAGTCTGGCAATGCTGTAATTGATCAGCTGATTTCCACTACATATGGAGCTGCCACCAGTGTTAACGATTGCCGGTAAAGTTTGGTTGGCAGCACCAAACGTAACAGAAATTGCGATTGCTGAGCTGTTTGTTGTAAAACATTTAGTTCGAAGAGTCTAAATTTTAATAATATAATACAACCGACCTCCTTTAATAATTATAGTTAAGTAAGTTAATATGCCTGTCAGTGAAAAGTGTGTCAAGTAAGTAATTATGTCCCAAATATAACTTTGCGTGCGGTATTCAAATACAACGCAGATTCTGGCAAAAATTGAACGAACAGCTGATCTCATAATATGTGGCGTTGCCACCAGTGTTAACGATTGCCGGTGATGTCTGCTAGATTGGCAGCATCAGACTGAATAAAATTGCGCGTGCTGTGCTGTTTGTTGTCAAAACATTTATTTTCGAAGGTGTACAATTTAATAATAAAACAAACCTCCTTAGATAATTTTTGCTAAGTAAGATAATATGCCTGCCATCGAAAAGTGTGTCATGTAAGTCTCCAAGTCACAAATCGTGGAATCGTATTCCAAAGGTTTTCTTCTTGCAGATACGATTGGAAGCGCCTCTGGCAAATAGTTTCTGGTATTCACTATGAAACGCCTACGGAAACAGTACGTGAGGAGCTCCTGAATGTCTGCTCTGAGCTGCAAGCCGGCTTGCTTCAATTCAAGCCAAAGAGCGCCTCCAATGTGCAGCTCTCCGCATTGCTGAAGGAGAAGAAGCAGGAGAAGCTGTTGCTCTTCACTGAACGTTTGCAGGAGCTGCTCAATCTAGAGTCGGCACAGTGCTGGGAGATATTATGCTTCTACCTAACCAAGGAGTATCGCGGCTCTGCCAGCTTGCTAACACAGCTCATCTCCACAGAGACGAACATGATAAAGCTGCTGGAAGACATCAGGCATTACTACTCCCTGGAGCGAATGATCGTGCTGAAGATACTGAAGAACGTGCTGGTATTCTATAATGTGCCCAATCATCCGTATCACAACGAATACAGAGAGGTGGTAGAGAAGATAACGCTGCCCCGTCTACTGGATTCCTATCTCAATCAACTGGACAGCCTGATCAACGAACTGCCGCCGCGCAAGCTGCTGGCAGGTGAAGGCTTTGATTGCAATGATAGACTAATCAGTTGGTCAGAGCGCAATGCTCGTGAAACCAACGAGGTGGTGCACATCCTTTTGCTGCTCAGCGAACATATGAACTTCAGTCTGGAACAAATCAAGCGTGTATTTGGTACCATAAAGCAGCACTCCTTTGGCCGCATACAGAACTACCTGAACGAGAGCAACGTCTACCACAAGGAGCTAATTAAAAATCTTATGTACTCGGAGCTGATGCTGTTGATAAAGTGTTTGGATTTTGAGAAACCCAGCGATAATGCGCAGCTAATCGAACAACTCACTGAAGATTTGCATGTCGATATAGCCAGCATGCACCACCGCGCTGAACATGGGCCACTGCTTCTCGTGTGGATGCTGTTGCGATTGCGCGGCACCAACGATGCTGACGATGCATCCAGTTTGCTGCGTTGCCGGCAGCTGGGCAAACGAGCCGTGGACCTCAAATGCTTCGAGTTGCTGCACAGCATAGTGACGCACGCGATGTTTGCGGATGACAGCCTCTTGTCGCGCATTGTCCGCAATACCATTTACAATCAGTTGTGTTACATGTGCGACCTGTTCGATGACGATGGCAGCTGCTCACGCTACTCGGGCATCTATGCTCTGCTCTGTGAACTTTTATCCTGGCCGCAATTAGCCAAGGATTTCTGCAATCGACAAGGTTTGTTTTTTTTAATTTACAACATAGTGTTTTTTAACTATGTTTCTCTTCAGATGATGGCGTCCGTTCCCTTTACAATACGCTACTCGAAAACTTTCCTGTGCAGTTTGTCGATTTGGCCAACTTGGCTCAAGCGCTCACCAAGTCTGGCCAAGGCAACTATGTAAGCTAACTATTACTTTCTTTCTGCCTTTGACTCTTATTGCTTCTTTTTGCCGCAGATCAAAAGCCAATTGGAAGCGCTGCCGATGCTGGCGCTCTTGTACGACGAGCAGGCGCATAAGGTCAAAGAGCTGGACTCGAACGATTACGAGCTGACGAGCGTGCTGCAACCCTTTCCACGCATTGATTACACGCTGCCTGCCGGCACCAGTTGCACAGCTGTCCAGCATCCCAATGGCTTCTATATGCACTTCCGATGCAAAGTGAACTTCTTCAATGCGCTGCACCATGAAATAAACTGCCTGTTGCGGGACAAGGCGCAGCTGCACGGCGACTTTGAATCCGATGAGCGAATTCTGCGCGTGGAGGCGGGTCTGAAGTACCTGGAGCTGGCTGTACAGCGCACAAAATCCATAGCGGGTATCAGTTCCGAGATGGTGCATCCCACAGAAATGTGCATCGATTTACTGAGCAAGTTTAAGAGCGTGCAGTGCCCGCCTGCTCGTTTGTTATCCATCTGCTTGAATGTATGTACTGCGCTGCTCCCTCTTGTGGACGAGGAGATCTTCATGCGTGTCAGCCATCTAGACATACTTCCGACTACTAGCAATCAGTCGCTGCAAGACTACAAGCTCTGTGCCAGCGCTGTTTACTTTGAGTCGCGTTTCTTAGGCTCTGTCATCGACAACGTGGAGAAAAAGCACGAGCGTTACGACTTCCTCCTGGCCTACCTGCACTTTCTGCGCACGTATACAAAGTTAAAGCGTCAGCGCTATCTGCAGGTGGAGATTCCAGGTCTGGTCTTTCTGCTACGCGACGTGTTTCCACATCTGCACACGTGGCACTTCAAATCGCAGCTGGACAAGAATAAAATCTACTTCGAGGTGCTCAGTTTCATATGCGATCTGTTTGACATTATCGGCAACACCAGCGAAGTGAAGTGTGAACAGCGGCAGCTGTTGCTGAATGTGTGTGTCTACTCGCTGCTGAATCTCGACAATGGATTGATTCTATTAAGGTATATAGATATACAGTATTACTTGAAGATCTTTATTAACTCCTGATACTTTCACAGATTTGTGAGCGTAGGCAATGCCTTCGTACAGTACACCATGGAGCTAGAGACCAACTGGATGCAGCAGCAGCCACATGGACTGATGATGCTCGTGCGTCTCTCCATGCGCATACTGATGCAGGTGCTGTGCCTCAAGAGTGGCATCTATGCCGCGGACACGCTCTCGCCGTTGGAGGCGCTCATCTATACGCAGCCGAAGCAACGGGATACGCTCCGAATTATACCCACTGTATGCAGCTATATGAGTAACATATTTGATCGCTGGCTGCCTATTGTGTCCTGTCGACTGCTGAAGCGCATTGCCTTGGAGTTTAATATGTCACTGCTGGCCTGCCTGGACATGGAGGCGGATCAAATACGGCTGATTTTCATGCAGAAGCTGCCCGATGAGCTGGAAAGTGATTCGATCAAGATAGCCATATTGGAGCTGGTAGATGCCTGCATAGCTAAACAGCCTGGCGTCACGGAGGCCTTCTTTAAGGTGAACTATGGTAACGACAAACGCTCCTTCTTCGGTAAGGAGTGCACGCCCAGCATTGGCGACAGCATTGTCACCTACATGAAGGAGTTTCTCGATGCGCTCGAGCATGAGCCACTGACCATACAGCAGACACTGCCCTGCAAGATCATGAGTATCTTCCATTCTCTGTGGACGCACAATTTGCAGATCCTGGTGGACAACCTGCTGAAGGAACCGCGTTTCTGGACAAAGCTTTGCAGTCCACTCTTAGCCAAGCCCAGCTCCCATCCCCAAGTGCGCGTCTACACGCAGCTCATTAACATTGTCTCCATTGAGATCTACAGCACGGGCAAAAGCCAGAAGACCGAGCTACGTGAGGTCATGCAGAAGTTCTTCGAGCGGGACTGCTTCGAGCTGTGGCTGAACTTTATCTTCGATATGCCCAAAGAACCCGCTGTCCAGAGCTCGAACGAGGAACTGCCCGATTGGATTTGTTGTCTGCAATCGTTTAAGGACTTGATTGTCATTCTGCTGAAGAAGAATCCTAAGTTCTTAACCATTCCGGAGGCACAGTTCAAGCAGCTGGCCAAGAAGTGTTTGACCGTATTGGTGGACCGTGCAAACTACTTGGAGGATATGCGGCCGTTCATCATGTTGGCTGAGCTGTACATATTTTTACTCCTTCAGTTTAAGCAGGCGTACACGAGCAGCAGCGAAGAAGAGCTCGAGCTAATGGAGCAGCTGCAGCAACTAATGAGCCGCATTTGCTCCTGTTACGATGATCTGCATGTACGGGCCAAGGAAGCCTGTCTGGCCATCATAACCAAGTGTGCGCATCTCTACACAAATCTTCTGATCCGTGACTCGGCCATATCGCTGCGTTTTCTCAACTCTGTGGTCAGCATTATTTGCTCGGAGCTGCAGAATATGGAGAAATCTGTGAATTTGGATCAAAAAGCGCTAGTGAATCCGCAATTAGAGGAACCCAATGGCGTGATTTCCACGAATTCGTTGGTTTTGTGTCTCAATCTCCTAAAGGCATCGGCCACCATCTTTAACACCGACGGACCCGGCAACTGGGATCTGCCCTTCGTGTCTGTGCGCCTGTTCCAGCGTCTGCTGCACTGCGTCTCCTATACGCTGCCGATGCACAGCAAACAGATGCTCAGCATCCAGCTGCTCGATGTACTGATTGTATTCGCCAAGAGCAACTGTTCCAACGAGTTTCTCCACTGCGATGTCGGCGAGCATCTGTGGCTCAAGCTGCTGCCGCCACGGGAGCTGCTGCAGTCCAAATATGAGTTCAGCAAGCCAACTACGGATGTGTGGACCATGGAACAGTGGTGGCCCATTTACTCCCGTGGCATTGAGTTGGTCAACATTATTTACGACAAGCATAAGAAGTGCTTTCTCCAAGAGGCCCTTCAATTTGTGGGCATACATGAGGTCTATCTAGTGGACTCCTTGCTGCTGGGCAAGCAATCGCTAGAGCCGGCAGCCATGCAGCTAATCAAGGCTGCCATCTCCCTTGTGGCCAGTCTGACGGAGCATCACAAGGAGTGGGCGCAGGAGCACAGCTCCTCGCTGTTTAACATTATGGTAAGCAGACTACATATTTTCTTCATCATATTATCTAACTTCTGCACTTTATAGAGCGCTGTCCAAGGCCTGATGTGCTATGCCACGGCGATGTTCAACCAGCACAGGAATTTAAAATGTTTGCTCGCTGGACGACGCTCCCAGCTGGATATATTGCGCAAAATGGAATCGATTACCATCGATGATGAGATAATCAATGCCTGCAATGAGTAAGTTTTGCCTTAAACCAAGCCAATTTAAATTGTGTTTAATGCTTCTTCTTGCTAAACAGCCTTACGGACATCATCATCTTCTGTGTGAAGGCCATGCAAAAGTTTAGTCCTGACTTGATGGATATGCTGTGCAACAGCTACTATGAGCCGTATAAATGGCAGCCCATACTGGATGTTAAATTCGGAGCGCCAAAGCTGAATGAGAACTGCGTAACCCTTACATTTGGCATGGTCCTGAACATGGTGACCATCTATGTGAAGGCGCTGAACATGGTAAGCAGAAGGAAGGGATTTATGTATATAACTTACTCACCTATATATTCTCGTATTCAACAGCAAAACCACGGCTTCCACGAGGTGCCGCTGAATGAGCTGCCAAATGTAGAGCTTGGCGAGGAGACGAACAACACGACCACAAGCAAGGGTCGGAGCTTTACGCACTCCATGTCGACCGCCAGTTGTCCATCCAGCGAGCTGCTCTCGAACCTGGATGGTCAGCTGTGCTTGGTGGCACTGGAGCATCTGCTGATGTTGGTGGCCTCGCAAAGCATCTATGTGATCCGCTCCACGGATCTGGAGTCGCGATGGAAGCAAATAGTGCGACGGGACATCAGCAACGAGCTGCTCGGCTTTCATGAGTTCGTGCGACGCAAGGTTATCGTTGACTATCGGGATTCCCGTTGTCCGTGGGTGCGGCGCAAACATGGACTGTTAAAGTTTAAGCAAAAGGAGACGCCGAGCACGGCAAATACTTCCGGCAGCCAGCGCAGCGCCGAAGTGGCTCGTCGAACCAGCAGCACCACCAACGAGCTGCGGGTGAATGTGGTGCGGCGACTGCATCTGCAGCAGCAACACCAACAGCTACAGCAGCAGTCCAGCCACTTGGAGATGTCCCGCATGCTGAGCCCCATTGGAGCTCCCAATCGAAGTGGTGGTCGTCAAATGGCAGCATCCACACCCCAAGGTTCGATGGAAATAGAGGAAACACCTCGAGCCGCAGACAGCAGAAAGCGTTTGTATGCGTCAGATTCAACGGCCATTGAGGTGCAGTATTTGCCACCGCCCACGGAGCCCGTCTATTCCGAACTATCGCAGGTGCAGCTGGTCGAGGAGGATTATCTGCAGCTCATGTCCTCGCTGTTTAACGTTATTCCACACACCGACTGATATCTGAGCTGCGCCTAGCTTTGAATTTATTGAGCAGTTGCACATGTTTATTATATATATCATACATTTAGAGATTTATTAAATTTATACAAAAGTATTTGAGTTTTAAAACTATTTTGAGATGCAACCCACAATAATTTATGGGGAAAATTAACAGCACTCATGCTACAAACATTTTCTGCGCGGTGTAAAGCAGTAATGGCAGTTCGTAACGGTAAAGCAAGGTCGTACGGTCGATAAGAACATTTTATTGCATACCCAAAAGGCGCAGCAATTAAACGAAACTGGCTCAAGTGCAGGCGGACAGAAACGGAGGCAGGTCGATAAGAATCGCCGTTAGTAAATTGCTTAACGGTACATTTTAAATGAGTTTAAATGAGTTAGAGCAAAAAGAAGGGCAAATAACATAAAATGAGGCAAAAATGATAAATCTGTGCTGTCATTAATCATTCTGTCAATCAGATAGTTATCAAATTGTAGAGTATACGCATAGCTTTGTACACATAGCTGTGCAGTGACGTCATTTGGCGGCGGACGAGCCCCCGACTACGTCAGCCGCCCACGCGGTTAACAACAGCTCCAGCAGCCGCTCTCTCTCTCTCTCTCTCTCTGTCTGGTTCTCTTCGCTCTGAGCTCTCTCCTCTTGTTGCCGGGTCGCAACGCTTACTCACAAGTTAAACATTGCCACGCAAAATGAAAGAAGTCTCGACTCTTGCCGCTGACGTCGCCGTCGCCGTCGCCATCGCCATCGCCATCGCCGTCGTCGTAGCAGTTGCCGCTGCCGGCTGAGCTGATTATGTGTTTAGCACCGCGACAGTCGGTCAGTCAGTACCTTGTGAGCCGTCGAGGAGAACGCATGTGCAGAAAGTGAATACAATTATTTAGATACACACGCACACGAGTTTTAGTAATCAAGTTAACAGTTTTGTGTAAACGTTAGCCAAAAATCTTCAGTCGCCGTTCGTCTTATTGTGATAATGTTTAAAGGTGTGCCCACGCTTGCGAATCTCAATTTGCGTTTGCTCCACAGCCACACGGCCAAGGGTCGTGGCTGTCGTCCGGCTCTGGTGAATGGATTAGTGCTGGTTCGACGCAACAAGGCGACAGCCACATCTCTGGACATCACCGATCCCAATGGCAAGCGGAACAAGTTCGATGTCGACGTCTACAGCGAACAGGAGCTCCTGAAGCGCGCCAAGTTCAGACACACGGGTCCCGAAGTCCAGCAGAAAATCGCAATTGAGGTGAGATCCTTGTCATCCAAACAGCTGATATCATTTTTCTTTTTCTTTTTTTGGGGGTTGTCGCAACAACAGGCGTTACTTTGTTTCACATCATATAAATATTGATTTTTACACTGCCTACCACACATGCCCATTAAAGTCCAGATTCTATAAATGTGGCGAAATTCGCTAAAAAGAAATCGAACCATTTTATAGGTCTGGAATTACATTAGGAATATGTTTACGCCAGACAGTCGTAAATAAGCATATACATAAACAATGGCTATTATATTCAGTTGGGTTTCTTATCTATTTAACTAAAAGTTACGTGCCCACAAAAATAAAAAAGGGGCTTATATCATGCGTTTACTTAACTATCTTATCAGAGGGCGAATCATCCGGTTAAGGCGAGTCGTGACTACCGGAAAATTGAATTGGGAAACTTATCATGATGTTCTAACTATTTTATGATCATGTCAGAGTCTTAATCTGTGCGATGAAGTAGCACAATTTCATTGCGGCCATATAAAAACAATATAAATATAGAACTGGAAATGCTGATATTGACCCAGACATTGGAACTGTTCATAAATATATTTTCGAAACATTTACTGGCTTTAATTTATGATTCATGATATGTGTTAACACGCTGAGGCTCGACATGCCAAAGTCACGAGAAAAATGTCACAAACAAAAATCCCTGCGTGCGCTAATATAGAAAAAAAAAACATATATATGCATATATACATTTATATAGATTTATATATATGTTGGTGAACATGTGGGTTTTTGCTCTCGATAAACATTCGCAAATTTTGTTTAGAGCTTCGTACATTTGTATCTTAGAGAGGGGAACAGCGGAAGCGAAACATGAGGTTTGCATAGAGAACCGGTTTTGTACTTTTAGTGAATGAATAGCGTGTTAGATATGTCACATACATACATACATACATATTTATGCTGCCGCTTGGCTCTCGTTTATTACTTGAAATTTTGAAAGGGGAAGCATCAATTTTTACCCTGAATAATTGAAACTTAATTATTGATTAATTAATAAACTAGATCTAATGAAATCTTAATGAAAATTTATAATAATTTATAATAATAAATAATTTCAAATATCTTATCTGCTGTATATAAAAATAAAGAAAGTTAAAGATTGCAACTTATCTTTTAGCGTAGCTATAAATAACTTCTATATTAACTTTTGGATGCATCTATTCTATATGATCTTGAAAATCTTAAGAAATAATACATACTTGTCAAGTGCTAAGTTTCTTTCAAAATCCATTTCACCTTAATTCTATGTAGGTGTATTGTATTCTAGTAATTGTTAAATATGCTAAATAATTCTCTATGGGTTCCATCGCTAGCTGTTGCCACCTGGATTTCAAATTTCGTTGCCATGGAAGAAAATAATATTCTAAAACACACGCACATATGTAGTACATATATGTATGTGTGTGTATCGAGCTACCCGTTAATTTTTTTTTTTTTTTTGTTTTTTTTGGCACAACTAAAAACAAGCCCCTCGCACGCAGCAAGTCACATGGCGGGAGAGTGAGAGAATGTGAGAGAGTGTGAGAGAGTGTGTGAGTGTGTGTGAGACAGAGAGAGCGAGCGAGCGAGCACAGCATGCAATAAACAAATGCAAAATCCGTGCAAAATAAGTACTTATTTTGTTGCTTTTGGTATATTTATAAAGTTCGATTACGTGCGTCAATATCTGGCGGATACTCTTCAATATATTTTATTTCATTTCATTTAATTTCGTTTCGTTTCGTTTTGATTCGTTGCGCTCGTCTCATTTGTGAAAGCTGTCATTTAAAATAACAAAAAGATAATAATATAATTATTATTTTCGTTAAGCAGTCGCTACAGCTGGTTTATCTTATGGCTACTATTATATCAGACACCTATCTGATCAATATGAAAAAAAGCCGCAGCTGTTCTTATCTTCCATTCACATGACTTTGTTTGTCGAGTCTCCCTAAAACCCATTTTTCTTGTATGCAAATAACAGGTGTTGACTTTTTACCTTTTTTTTAGCGAAGTCTACTAAAAATTCCATTTGAACAAATATACTATATACTATATACTACTTTTCCCCATTATCAATTATTTGGTCATTCAATTAACAAATTGGGCTCCCGTTGGCCTCTGCGTGTAGCATCTGGTCGCTAGGGCTGATGTCATACCCCCGTAATCCAATATCCAATATCCAATATCCTCGGTCAGGTGGATAAGCAATTAGATAATGCAATCTATTCTTGACTAGTCTTTAATTGTTTAGATAACAATGCACAGACAAATCGTTTAAGGAAATAACTTTAATTAATTTTTGTATTTCCAAGTAAAGAATCACAAAAATGTTATTTAAGTGAATTTTACAATGAGCAGATATCAGAAAAATAGAAAAGAATTTCTGATTTATAGCAAAGAGAACCAGCAATAAAGCATAAATAGCTTAGACCTTAGCCCTTTGCAAATATCTAACCCTATTGGGTTGATCAACATTTTGGCTAGAGTTCAAATGTAGCGCGAATTATGTAAAAGAAAAAAAGAAATAAATATTTGAAATTTGCAATATTTTTAGTTTATTGCACAATTCGAAATCAAATATTGAAATTATCGAAAAGTTCGTAATCTAAAAACTTGAAAAATAGAAACTAAGGAAAAAAAGTTCAATTGAACTAAAAATTGAAACGATTAAAGCCGATTTGTCATGTTTATATTTCCCTATGATGTGAAGGTTATATTATATATATGAAGCATATTCATATTGCATTTTTTTGCATGTACATATATTATTTATCTTACTTTGTTAGGTTTGAAATTCGCAACCTCGCTGTTTATTTTTCTTAAGAAGAAGGTCAACTGAACAACTGATCTTCCAAAGATTCAAAAAAAAAAAAGAAAACAGAAAACAAATTTGTATAAAAAATAAATATTTACAGTTATTATATAAAAGACATAAAGATAAAAACTTGAAGCCGAATGTTACCGACTGCATTATACTCTGTTCCACTTTAACTTTCTTCTTAACATGCTCATTATATATACGCTGATTCCTTTCGAGAACAGAGGAGCTTAAGGATTATATATCAAACAGATTTCTATTTCAATTATTGTTATCATAAACAAAAATGAGAGCAAATCTCGCATAGCATAAAAATATCTTTTATTTATTTTATTTATTTAAATTTTAGTTACTGTTACTATACTGTACATTGTTTTTGCCATGCCTTGTTTATAGACCCATTTACTTACATATATCCAAAAATTATAAACTTACTTTGCATATCTTTTAATAGTTTAATAAGGTCAAATTAGAGATAAAATTTCTGTGGCAGTATTTTAGGAGCCAAACGAAAATAATCATACAATATAAAGACTGAAATGTTATAGGCAACAACAGACCATATATAAGGTTACCGTTATATTGTTTACTTAGTATTCGAAAGACGATTCTGTTGTCGGACACTTGAAATGGCGCAAATTCTATTAGTACGTGTGTCATACTACCTGATATTTAGAAATATTCAGTACAAACGTGCTTAAAACAGAACTGCATACCATCTACTATTGATTCATGTATTTAAATACGCTTTTTCGTTTATTCATTCCAGAAAAAGTTAAGAACCCCGCCGCTGTTGAATCTTGTTTTTGCCAATCGCAAACTATCCTTCTACGATACAAGTTCCGGACCCCAGCCCTGCGAGGAGAATGCCAAACTGTAAGTCCACTTACCTTTCCTATATCATATATCACATATCATATATTGTGTGTCATGCATCATATATATATAGAATTTCACACTTACACCGCAATTATTAACAAAATATGCGCAAAATATTTGAGTTCACATTTGGCACCTGCCTTACCCTCGACCATGCCCCTTTTCCCTTGCACACGCGACAAGCCTTGCCACGTGCCTTAAATATACATAAGTACATATATATATTTCTATATATATTCTTGATAGATCGCTTGGTGCTGGTCTCCAATTGTCTTAAACTCAGTTCCCATTTATAGAAGCAGCTATTTATGGAACTAATCCAGATCTTACATGAGGTTTACCTTAACAGTTAGCAAACTTACAAAGCAGAAGACAAAGATTATTATTCGAAATGTATTTTTGCAAAATATTTACCTTGCACTTTAGCACGCAATATTTTGAGCACATTTTTTGGGCTGCATGCCAAAACAATATGCGAAATGTTTTTGTTTTTCTACAATTATGAGAACGATGCAGGGATTATGGTAATTAATGTGAACGACTACTATATACCCTGTTTTGTAGAGGAAATACAGATGAAACTCAGTGACTGACTGGACTGGCAGAAAACATTTCATAAGACTTTTGACCAGTCTAAAGGCTAAGGCAATTGTATTCGAATAAAATATGCTTGAAAGATAAAATGAAGGAAATCTTAGTTAAAATGTGCTACAAAAAGAAAAGAAAAGGAATCTATAGTTTTAGAAAATAGATTCTAATGGAATCAGTTGTCCAGTATCCAGTATTGTTTTAATCGTTTACATTATAAGTGTTATAGTATCTTTAGTTATAAGGCTGTTCTCAATTATGTATAGATTTATATATGTTACAGAGACAGAGTCTTGATTTTAAATCCAGCTTTTTATATGCAACATAATTTCTTAATAGAACTTATTAAATAACAGTTACAAATCTACGAGACACAGGCTAAAGTTAAGGCTTTATTCTTTCAAATATAGATATATATAGAATAGAAAGTCCACATTTTATAAAACTTACATGATAGATCCTTAAAGTGCCGTTAGAAATCAGTTCGCAGTTTTTCTGCACAGACCGCTGTCCAAAATGTTGCCCGTATGTTGGGGAACACGCGCAACAGCCGCTAATTGAAGGCAGAATTGGGGGGCATAAAAATAAATTAACATACATTTATTAAATGAAGATAAGATTCGAAATACGCTCAGTTTTTCGTTCGGTTTTGGGTTTGGGGGTCCATTCGACCATTTGCTCTGCCAACTATAAAAATGTTGGCCCGTGGCTTTGGCGCTCATTTCGGCATCGTCGTCGGGCTCGAACGGTTTGTGAAACGTTATCTAAGAGATATCCAAGAACCTTCCGATGGGGGATCGAAGCTTCAGCTTGTTGCAATACGCAACGGAGAAGGCGCCGCTGCCATTGGACGGCTACACGCCGGAGGAGGCGGCGGAGTTCAAGGACAGCATCCGGCAGAAGATACTCGACGATCTGAAGTCGATGAGCGGCGAGGAGCTAATCGAGCTGGTCAAGCAGAACGTCTCCAAGGTGGAGGAGGAGGAGCAGCAGCTGCTGCGAGCCGGCGCCAAAGCAAATCCCGTCCAGGACGACGCCGATCTGATCGACGCGAATATCATAGCCGAAATGGTGGCTGGCATTTGCACCAAGAGCCAAAAGGCCACCTTTATCAAAGTGATAACCAAGTACATCAGGTAAAAGGCGAGATAGTGACTTTTAGGGCACGACGAGCCCCTCCTCATGGAGTTATCTTGGCCAGACATCGGCCGTAAAGTAATGCTCGATATAACACTCGCGAATGTAAATAGCTGCGAGTGTTTACATTTGCTCTGAATGGGGAGTTAATTAATTTATTTTATTGCCAATAACATGATTTAGAAATTAGCGCCTTTTCGGACAGCCAGTCGGACAGACAGTCTATCTGCCTCTTTCCCTCTCCCTCTCCCTCACTCTCTCTCTCTGTCTCTGTCTCGCTCTGTCGAGTCACGCCCTCTCCCTCTCTTACTACAATAAATATCACACATTGGGCTAATGTATAAAATGTGGCCGCGTTGTCGGGTTGCAACACAGTTGAGGTTTAGAGTCAGAATATTGCGCATACGCCATGGTGTTAACGGAGGATATTGTCGCCCTGAAGCGCCAAAGCGAGGACGAGGAGGCCAAGGAGCGGGAGGAAACTTACAGGCGGGACAAAGAGCAGGAGACTACGGAGACCGCCGCCATGATCGAGGAGATCATTGAAGGCATCTCGCTGCAAAATCGTCGCGGCACTATTGTTCGCACTATATCTGCCATAATCAGGTATATATAGTATATATATATCTATGCGTCAGCTGTTTATGACTAGGGCATCATATAAATCGAACAGCGAATCAGACACTGCCACACCTCCCAGCCCCCAGTTAGGTTTACGACACAACATATGGCAGACTGTAATCACCCATTATATATAATTATATATATAATTGATATATATATTTTATTCCCTTAGAAATCAGCGACGCAACTATTCGATAAGGCCGTGAGTAAAATTCATGTGTTTCGTTGCTTTTTTATGATTTTCGATTTAGTTTTGTAACCCCCCTCCCTGATTCCAGATGGTATAGTGCCACATGATATACTTTATCTGAATAGTCATAACACTGGACGCATTCAATTTACGAACTAAATTGAGCTTAATTGAAATTGGACAAGAACTATAGATATAATGAATATATCTATATTTTGATTGAGATTTCATTTTTGATCAATTTGACACGGTCGAACGGCCTGGCAACTCTGGCCGTGGCCGTCTATATTTAGCCACTGGTCTAGACATCCATTGAAAACATTATCACCTCCCCCAAAAACTGGTTTCTGCTTAATTTGTAGTTGTTTTGAAAGTATTTGGTAGCTGCTTTCAATATTATTGTTTCGCCTTTTCCACATACGCATGCTAAATATTGATATCACAAAAATAAAAAAAAAAGAAACCCCCAACTTTTAAGAGGCTCAATTAAAGGCGCTCCATTAATAAATTCGGAATTGTTCTTCTCTCGCTTAGTCATCGCGAACAGGAACAGCGAAATGCTGAGGATGTGCTCTTCGATATGTTCGCCAGCGAGGAGACGAGCCTCATATCTATGGGCAAATTCCTGGCCGGATTGAAGACCACGGGCATACGACGCAATGATCCGCGCGTTCGAGAGCTCATGGACAACCTGAAGAAGGTGCACAAGCTGAACAACTATGAGACGGGCTCCTCCGCCGAGACGCAGCACCTCAACAGGGAGACCTTCAAGGCGTAAGTGCCGACTTACCCCGACTCCTTGATACTCGATCCTAATCACAATCACTGCTGCCTCTGCTCTCCCACTTTCAGTGTGGTCTCTCCCAATATTGTGCTGATTGCCAAAGCATTCCGTCAACAGTTTGTCATCCCGGACTTCACGAGCTTCGTCAAGGACATTGAGGACATTTACAAACGCTGCAAGGATAACGACCTCGGCAAGCTGGCCGACTACATTCCCCAATTGGCGCGCTACAGTCCCAACTTCTGGGGCGTCAGCATTTGCACTGTGGACGGACAACGCTTCTCCATTGGCGACGTCGAGGAGCCCTTCACCCTGCAGAGTTGCAGCAAGCCCCTCACCTATGCCATTGCCCTGGAGAAGCTGGGTCCCAAGGTGGTGCATTCCTTTGTGGGCCAGGAGCCAAGTGGACGCATCTTCAACGAACTGCTGCTGGATCAGAATAGTAAGCCATAAGGATCAAGGGTAATCGCTGGACCCCACTAACCTGCTTTTTGCTCCACAGAGAAACCGCACAACCCGATGATCAATGCTGGCGCCATACTCACCTGCTCGCTGATGAGCGCCCTGGTCAAGCCGGACATGACCTCCGCCGAGATCTTCGACTACACGATGTCCTGGTTCAAGCGTCTGTCGGGCGGCGAATACATCGGCTTCAACAACGCCGTCTTCCTCTCGGAGCGGGAGGCAGCGGACCGCAACTACGCCCTTGGCTTCTACATGCGGGAGAACAAGTGCTTCCCGAAGCGCACTAACCTCAAGGAAGTGATGGACTACTACTTCCAGTGCTGCGCCATGGAGACCAACTGCGAAGCGATGTCTGTGATAGCCGCCAGCCTGGCCAACGGCGGCATTTGTCCCACCACCGAGGAGAAGGTCTTCCGTCCGGAAGTCGTACGGGATGTCCTCTCCATCATGCACTCCTGCGGCACCTATGACTACTCCGGACAGTTCGCCTTCAAGGTGGGCCTCCCAGCCAAGTCGGGCGTCAGCGGCGGCATGATGCTGGTCATTCCCAATGTGATGGGCATCTTTGCCTGGTCGCCACCCCTGGACAATCTGGGGAACACTGTGCGTGGCCTGCAGTTCTGCGAGGAGCTGGTGAACACCTTCAACTTCCACCGCTACGACAACCTGAAGCACCTGACCAACAAGAAGGATCCGCGCAAGCATCGCTACGAGACCAAGGGTCTCTCCATTGTCAATCTGCTGTTCTCCGCCGCTAGCGGGGATGTGACAGCGCTGCGTCGCCATCGGCTGTCCGGGATGGACATCACCCTGGCGGACTACGATGGTCGCACGGCCCTCCACTTGGCTGCCTCGGAGGGTCATTTGGAGTGCGTAAAGTTTCTGCTGGAGCAGTGTCATGTGCCGCACAATCCCAAGGATCGCTGGGGTAATCTACCAGTGGACGAGGCTGAGAACTTCCGCCACTCGGACGTTGTCGAGTTCCTCAAGGCCTGGGCCGAGAACGCCAAGGATTCGCCGCAGGATTGCATTCCAGAGGCGGTGACCACCAAGACCGAGGCCGATGAGGTGGGTTAAATAGATGGCAATGCTATAATCAGATATTAAACTGTAAATATCCCTTTAGGAACTCGCCTGCAACCCTGTCGATGGAGCCAGCAACGTTACCGCCAGTTCCACGCCCTTGGAGTCCGAACTCCGGAGCGAAAGTCCCGTCTCCTCGGAGGATGGCAGCACTGTGAGCGTGGCCAGCGTGGACAAGACCAAGCCTGGACTCTAGAGACCTATATGTATATGTACACACTTACCTGTAGAATCTCGCTTAAATTATTTGCTTAATCATCTAGTTAATATACAATTTTAGTTAGCTATCCGAGTTGTTTAACTTGTGAACCCAACATACATACCATATACTATATACTATATACGACACACATATATATATATATATAATTATTTTTGCTTCTCTGATCAAAGCGAATATAGGCGGCATTTGTACTTTGTAGGATTTTAGATAAGCATTCTAAGATCTGTGCTGGAATGCAGATACCATTGAAGGCAATGACAATAAAATGTACTTAAAATATAACCAATATCCCACAGCGATATACCACATATACATATGAATTCTATATACTATATATACATAATGTTTCTACCTGTGAATTGTGAATTTATATGTATAACGC
Organism: Drosophila pseudotalamancana; assembly: GCA_037075185.1. Classification (NCBI taxonomy): domain Eukaryota; kingdom Metazoa; phylum Arthropoda; class Insecta; order Diptera; family Drosophilidae; genus Drosophila; species Drosophila pseudotalamancana. Next base: position 731,684 of record JBAMCK010000953.1, on the reverse strand, counting down.
AATTGTCAATTGAACGATGTTTCGATCTTATCTTAGAGCTGCGTGCTTTAGTTCTTTTATTAAGTTTATTTTGTCTACATGTATTATAAACCAAATAAAACTTATCAAAAACTACGAAAATTTCGGGTTCCTTTTATTGTCTAGAAGTCTGCGAGAATTAATCAACTGCAAAGTTTATAACTATGCTTAACTAAATAAGGTAGCAGACATAATAAATTGTACTAAAAGGAGAAGTAGTAAACCGTCAGTTTCTGGTACTTTTGCTACTACTAAAATCTACTCCTATTACATGTATTTAAATTCGAAGCACCCACACAACTAACGCAACGGTCTCACTCACTCGCATGCAAAACGCTCCAACACGTTTCGTTGCTTTCGCCCCACGGTTCAAGCCAGCGACACGAACTTCGTGCTGTTCGAAGTTCGAAAGCGCCGAACATTCAAAAATTCGATATTCGCAGCCGGCAAGCAATTCAGTTCGGTCGCAGCATTCGAGGCGAACGTAACGCGCGGCACTTGTGTTTGTGTTCGTTATTTAAAGCATCGTGCGGTTGCATATTTAACCGAAATGATAAATTAATTTACAGCTCGATTAGCTTCATCGCAGCGCAGCGGCATTTAATTAGTGAACATTTGATGAATACCTAAAATTAAATCGCTCATCAAGTAAAACATAAATTGTGATTTGCATTTTAAACAGCTTGCATTGCGCACTGCATAAAAACTTGGGGTAGGTTATAGAAAGACGACTGATTATTTGTATTGTTTGGCAGCAGAGCAAAACCAACAACAACAACAAAAACAACAACAACAACTGCAGCAGAAGCAGCAGCAGCAGCAGCAGCAGCATCAGCAAAAACAACAACTGCAATTGGCCGGACCTCGAACAAACCCCCAAAAAGTTTATTCTGTGTGGTATAAAAAAGGAATGCTAAATCGGATTATTTGGCCGGAATCCGAACTAGGAACCGCAGACAAGGAACCGGATATACAAATGAAGTTCCTTTCCATATAATATACACTACATTTAATACACTTTAATTATATACCGAAGAGATTGAAACAAATGGCACTTTAGCTGCGTATCCGGCAAACATTTCCAACTGCCTTCTGTTATTATATTATTGTATTCAGATACGGACACGGAAACAGTTACGCCGCATTGCATAATGTGCAGTTTCCTATTTCAAAATGGGACTGCACTGATATGTGGGATATGTGGGCGCCTAACAGTCGAACAATTGGGGCCATCGGGCAATAACAGAGCTGACTATATCTCAAAATTCCCTCACGCAATTCTCCGTCTAGTTAATAACTGAGACATGGCATTATATCTGTGTGAGCGTGTGCGTGTGCGTGTGTGTGTGTGTTTCCTCTCCAAAATGTTGTAGAGCTACAGATTAAAGTATGTGGCATGGCTTTAGATAAAGAACAAAACTGTCTGTCGAGTTGAATAATTTTTAATAGGTGCACATAAAGTTAAGTAAAATGATGAAAAATATCTGAACTCAAGATCTAAACAGAGATCGAGAAATGGAGTGGCAGATCTTAAGATCTAAAGATCTTAAGTAGCAATTGAATGTCTTATATCAAAATCACAATATTCTTGTAGATCGCTACCCAACTATATTTAACTTTAAAGAGGAAGACTTGAAATTTTCTGAACTAATGATATAATTGATCTAAAATATAAATTGAAAGTTGTTAAAGAAAGTTGTTAAAATATGCAGTGAAGTACAAGAAATATCATCAGACTAATTTCTGAAGATCCTAAGTAGAAATTGGTCTTATATCATAAACCTGTTTCACACCAGAATTCATTCACCCAATATTCTTATAGAGCACCCTTCTGAACTATATTTACGTTTAAACGAAGCATTACGTTTTCAAAACAGATTTCAGCTGTCTGAACTAAAGATCTAAAATAAAAATCAAAACGTCTTTGTAGTTAAGGAAGACATATATGTATGTGACACATTTAGTTAAGTACAAAAAAGATTTTCAGATTAATATCTGAAGATCTTAGGAAGGAATTGAAACACGCATGTATAAATATGTGTTATATCAAAAGCCTGTTTCTTCCACAATTCCTTCACGCAATATTCTAATAGAGCAAGGCATTACTTATGCTTAACACATTTGAAATCGCTAAACTCAATGTGAAATTTAACCCTCGTTTTCAGAGTGTTTACCATAAACAAAACTATCCGTAATTCCATCCAATTTAGCATATTGTACACACAAACCGTTAAAGCACTGATTGTGCACCTCAGATAGTAAGCTGGGTAGGATGATTGACAATTTGTGAGTCGGAAAAGTGTGACTCGGAAAAGTGTGAGTCGGAAAAGTGGCACGACACGAACGGAATGTGGAATGGGTATCGTATTGAATGGTAAACAAACTGAAGGGACACTCCAATACAGTTATTGTCCAGTGGCCAGTGGCCAGTGGCCAGTAGCTATTGGCCAAGTTAGGCGTGAGAAATGGACACATGTCGATTATGCAAAGTGAAAAGGAAGTAGAAGTGGAAGTGGACTACAACGCCGGCACATTGAATGCATTCAAATGTCCATCAAATGTCTTTAGGGCCGAGTTCAATGAACTGCCAATAAATAGAACGTGCGTTTACGTACTCAGGCATAATTATTGGCTTTCCTTGATAGTACTAATAGTAGCAGATATAGTAGTAGAAGTTGTTGTGGGGCAGCTCAATCAAACTGCGATGCCAGGCGACATCCATGTCGGAAATTGGCGCTCTCGACGATTCTGCAGAACCCACTCGGACGTATGATAGTCAATTTTACACGTCGACTACGTCTGGCGGAGCGTACAACAACAAACAAAAGAAAAGAAGAGTACGTAAGCGGCACCGACTGCTGAATGCACTTACTTAGCTTAGCTGAAGAGGAATAAATTTAGCTTAGCTAAGCTTAGAATTGCTGCAGCTCTTAAGTATTTGAATACCTATTGAGAACTGGTGGATCATTTCTTTTCAATTGAATAAAACTTTTTACGCTGCGAACTAGTTCATCTCACAAGCCAGAACAATTGAGTGAAGACAAGTTGCTCTTTTCTTCAATGTCACAAACCGTTTCACATTGCTAATATACCCTCAGTTGTGCTCACACTGAATGCAGCCGAAGTGCATTGCACTCTGGCAAATATGTTGATGCCGCACTTTTACCTTTGGGCTCTTCACACATGACGAGCATTTTGTGCATGTCGCTCCATAATATCCCAAAATAAAACTCAATTTCCATTTCAAGCATAAATGGAGAGAGACAGAGGAAGAGAAGCCGTGAGAGAGAGAGAGAGAGAGAGAGAGAGAGAGAGAGAGAGCGGGCGAGAAAGAGAGAAATTGGATCATTTATCGGCGGCAGTCGCTGCACAATTCATTCAAAGATATGCCACAGATTGCAGCTTTCGTACAGACACACACAAACATGCAAGCACCCACATGCACACACACCCACATACACACACTCGCACACTTATTTATGAAGCTGGGTGCCTCGTAATGAAAAGTGGCATATAAAGGCGCCGCTATTCATCACCACACAGCGCGGAGGGAAGGAAGAAAAGGGAGGAGGAGCCCGAGAAGGAGGAGGAGGAGGATGGCAGGCCGGGTCAGGAGTGTGGGAGGCCACTGGGAGCCCAACCGCAGACCAGGTTGAGATTTACGCCCCCACATTATCAACCAAGTGACAGACCCTGCAGCCGCATTCGCATCTGTCAGCAACAGTTTTCCCACTTCTGACTCCGATTTTAGCTGCTACTAAATATTATGGAAAACATTTTTATGAGCCACAAATGAAAAAGTGTAAAGAAGGGCAGTCTGAATATTGTGATCGACTGCGTAATGCTCGTTCAAGCCTTCAAAATTGTTAAAACTGGTTTTCATTGATTTATCTAGTTCTAATTATTAAGCTATGGCTTATATAGACTGATTCACTTTGGTATACAAAAAGGAATCTGAAAAAAGAGGGTATATTTCAGAGCACAGATATATATATTCTCATTAAAACTGACTGCAAGGTGGACACTACACAAAACCAGTATACCCGTTTTTCACTTATGAAGGAGTATACAAATGGATTCGTTTGCTGAAAGCTTTGCTTTTTTATTTTTTTGCTGTCTGCTGCAGTTGTGCTGCCATTTTGATAGCCAACAACTCTTAACGTTCCATCCTTTTCGCAGGCTCCGTTCGCTAAGCTATCAAAAATTGATTGCTTTCACATGGATAGCAATTCGGTGAGTCCCCTGCCGCCGCTCATGGAAAATGAGAAAACGCCGCCCGGAACGCCCAATGGCATTGAAATGCCGCCGCCGCCCGACGAAAAGTGAGTCCACAAGTTAACAATTAATAAATAATCTGAATAATTCAAGTCTATGCTAAATATATTGAAAATATTAAATTATTACTGTATGCAATATACAGAGAAATCCCGTTGAATCATAGTTATGAACAGAACCTTCACCCAATAACGTAAATGTTATAATCCAAGGCTCAAACCGAAACGTAGGCTTAAGGATCTTTATTAGCAAGTTCACGAACCAAGCTCAATTCTAAATTAAAGCCGATTATTTAATTAGATTTTACAGCTCTGATTATTGCTATTAATCTGGTTATCTAGAGGGTATTTAATGAACTGTCCGCACACATGTGTGTCTCTTCTGAGCACACATGTCTAGCAGATCTATTTGTTGTATCAGCTGAGAAATTAAGGAGACACGCGCTGTGCAAGCAAGCTCTGTGCCCATCAACTAGACACCGCAACTCAATTTGCGGCACATATGTATACAAATATTTAAATAAATTGGTGTCAAGCTGAATTTAAAACCGCAAAGCGAGCTGAAACTGTCGCAATTGGCGTTGTCTAGCCGGCAATTGTAGTCCGGCTGTGTGTCCGGCATTCCATTCGACTGGGAACGGAGTGAAAACCGTGCCTTGACCTCGTCCTGGCTGTCGTCAAAAAAGAGCTCGTTAAAATTGTGCTCATTAATCGTTCCGTAATGGCCCAAGTGTAACATTTACATTTCAATAGAAAAGGCCGTGTTACGTATACGCCGTGTTTTGAGGCACGCCTTAGAGGAAGGCTTTTCGTACTCCTTTCGGTTTTTACTGCTCCAATTTCCTAATCCATGTACACAGCAAAGGTCGTAAATTCTATTTTAATATAGCCAAGTCGCAAATCAGGCACACACACACGCACACGGAGACACACAGAGGCGCACGCACACATTCAACAGTTGATCGCGTGCGTGCGCACAGTTGACGCCTGCCTTTAGCCCATATCCCATATCCCTTATCCTGTATCCTTTATGTATCTGTATCCTGTATCCTGCTTGTGTGTCTTGCCCCAAACTCTGATGTAATTACTGTACATATTTTTGTTTTCCCTTTTGCTCATTTCGTTTCATTTCATTTCGAATCGAAGTAATTTGTGGGCGCGCTCAGCCGAAAAGTCCTTTTCAAGGAGTTGTCCTGTGCTGCTCGCCTGTGTCCTGTGTAATGAGCACGCATTAGCAGGGTGTGTTTGTCTTTAGCTGAGCTTCACTGTGCCTCCGTCTATGCCCTGTAATTACCGACCTACAGAAACTGTCCCACTTTCGTTTACCATTTACAAACTTCATTCATTATTCACACATATATAAATTTATTTGATTAGTTGTCAGTTGTTCTGATTGATGTCCAAATGAGGCTCTCATTTATTTATAAAAATAACATATTCTATTAATAGTAATTAAATTAACAAACTCATCGGTGCGTCTGTTTATTTTCTTAATTATTCAGACAGTGCGCATATCACATTTTATATGTGTCATATTTTCCACTCTTATCAGGCTTGAATTAATTTACGATATTTGCTGAAACTCAAGCAAGTGCGTTTATCTTCTATTCAAGAATATGCTCACATGCTATACAAGGTCATACCTGGTTAAATAAAACCAAGTTCAGCTATATTTGAATTTTATTGCGCGCCAAAGCTTTTGCTTGGTTTGTGTCTTCGCTTGATCGTGCATGTATTTTAACATAGCAGTTTGAAAGCTAAGCAGTGCCATTCTGAGCTTAACAGCAGCAGCGGCTGTTAACGAATATGTAAAGATTTAAATTTGTGTAACTTATTGTTTTGCCATATATAAATACATAATTTAAAAATATAAATGCATTACAATGAATAAATTATAGACTCTTTTAACAGTTTTTTGAACAAAGTTCAAAGTTGTTCAAACAAATGCAAACGAAAGCTCTCTTACATTGACAGCCATTTCTCTCGGCACGGCAGATCCCACTCAAATCGTTAGCATTTTCAGATGGTTTTTCAGTAGTTCATTCGCCGCTGATCCGTATCGAACGCAGGTTGCGGGTAACGGTTGTTCAACGAATATCGTATGAAAAACAAATGTGTGTATTTTGTATGCCGGAGAATTAAAAGAAAAACAATATAAACAATAACCTTGCGCTCTTATATAGAAAGTGTTTAGTCTATGTCGGTTTTGTTTTTAATAGATACATCTAAACGTATCGATGGTGCTCGCTTACATGATGCGCTACCCGTTGTCTATCAATTAAAAATAAAAAGCGAAAGCTTACAAAATTTGAATACGCATCAATCACATTAATTAAATATACCGAATAGCTAAAAATCTTGTATTTGCAACTGAATTGGGAATAAAACTGTGTTTCTTTCGACTAAAATGTCTGACAAATTAACGCGCTGATTAGCAAGTCAATTCACCAAACGTCAGATTGATATATATATATATATATATATATATATATATATGTATATATATATATCAAGCGACTTAACAATTGTCTTAATTACGTAGTTCCAATCTGTCAGTTGCACATCCAACGAACTTAATTTGAAAAAATGTATTTTACAGCGCATACGTTAGAGATCTTAACTGAACGGCAAACAATTTGTGGGAAATTCCGAAAGTTCTAAGCACCCGAGCTCGATTTTTGATCTATACGTTACGTATACGCCGTGTTCTCGCCTTTGTGATTGGCGCGAAAAAAATAAAATAAAAAAACATATATATATACATATATATCTGAATAAATTCGCCTAAATGCGTGATCGTCATTTGGGCAAAATGCCGCGTGGAGGAACGACTACGGCGTAAGTCCCATGCGACGAGGGTTGCCCATAAAACAATCCCCATGTTGATTTAACAAATTAGTATAGATATATATCATAGCTAGATTATAGCTACATTTTGTCTATTAGCATATCAAAGTTTTTTGTGCTAATTGTCTAATAATTTAACACTATCTATGTGACAAAACCTACTGCGGAGCAGCGTTTAAGTCTTATCTGACTTCAAGGTGTTTCATATCTGATTTTTTTTTGAAGATTTTAGATTGAGATTTACAATGCGCTTAGCCTTGATCTTACACAGTTATATCAGGACTTATCTTCTATCTTTTATTATTTATATCTCATACTTTAGACCTATACTTATATCTTTTACTATATTCACCTCATCGAGTGTTCAGCTACGAGATCTTATCTTACATCATGATGTATGATATGTAATACCATATAGACTCTTAAAAGCAAAAAGATATTGTAAATATTGACATACCACTGACCATACCTCATAATATATCTTATGTAAGACACCCATACTTCGAACTTTGAACTCTTCGAACCGCCCTCTCGCTTAAGCATCCTCTCATACAGACTCATACAGGCATTCAAATTGATAAATGATGTGTGGCTAGGGTGTAGATACATTCGAGTACAGACAACACTTTAAATAGAGATTGCGACTGGGAGCCAGGCTGCCTGGCTCTTAATTCCAATTTCAAGCTAAGGAAAAAAAGAAGAAGAAAAAAAGAAAATGTTTATAAATATGTATAAATAAATACAATAATTCAATGAATAAATTGCAGGGCAACTGCCACAGTGTCGCGTTAGTGCTGCGTGTCGAGTTCTGCTACTGCGAATTTGATTGTATCTTAAAGATACAATTACCAGTGCACACGCGTACACACACACACACACACACACACACACACATACCAACACACATACGGATACACGCACACATGTAGGGGAAACACAAGCTGCCGTTAAACAAAACGGAGCACGAAATGTTTCAATTGAAACTCCCCGAGACGTCGCTCCGTCCGTAAACAATTGTCGCCCATTGTAAAGTAAAACCAACATGAACAACAACGGCAACAACAATAACAGATACACTCGCTTCATCATAATTAACCCGCAGGATACACACACATTGCAATCGTCTGGTTTTTCCTCGTCTTCTGCTTTTCGAGTTTGAGGTTTTTCGTCACGCCTGCGAGCAAATGATTTAATTTAGTTACAAGCGTACTTAAGTTTTAATTGTGCTTTGTAATTTGTAATTTGTAATTTGCGACATCCTCAGTGTGCGCTTCCTGCATGCCCAGCGCCCACTTCCACTTGCAGATACATTCCACGCACTCGCAGCTACATTTGTAAGACTTGCAGATACATTTGTATCTGTGGCGAGTATTCTCAATGCAGCTAAACGAGTCGCGCTCCAGTTTTGTGTGTCAGCTGTTTTAGCCATAATTAGCCCGCTTTTAACTGGCCAAGTTAAATGCCTAAAGACCAGTCAGAACTGGGCGCTAATTATGCCGCAGCTCCAGATACATTTGTATCTTTCGTAACCGCTGTGCAGTCAGAAGTTCTTATCGCTTGTTCACAGATAAGCTGCTACCTAAAAGTTGATGGATAGCGCGTTAGTCAGACATGTATGCTGTTATATATACTATATATGTGGATATATCTATCTGTACCTTTCATCTGCTTTGCGCCCTCCTCAAAGTTCACTCAAAGTCAACTTTTTTGGCTGCAGCAAAAAGTTGAACTTTTTTAAAGACCAGACATAAATAAGACATAACATTTAGGTTGGGAGTACTAAAGAGCAAATTGCCTGCCAGACATATAACAGATGTGTGTTCTTCTTTTATGGTTTGGCTCATTAGTTTCATCGATTGTTCAGATTGCTTTCAAATCGAGGGTTTACAAAGTATTCGCAAGCATTTCAAATGCATTTTATTTGAGTTTAGTATAAATGTGAACTAGAGTAAGCGGGACTTACATAACAGGTGATAAGATTGTGTGGTTATAGTTCGTTGGAAATCATAGGATATATATAATTATAATAATGCACTCAGCATAATCGAACAGCTTGTAAGAGAGCAGATTTATCAAACGAACTCAAGACCGACGCGCCTTGCCCATTAGCTGCTGATAGCTGATCATCTATAAATATCTATATACGAGATGGAGGTCGCAGAATTCTCATATTAAATTGCAATTAGCAAGGGTATCAAAATAATGACTCATTCGATCTTAAACTACAATTTCAATTAAAGCTGTCGCTGCTTTCGCCAAGGCCTAAAAAGTGGCCGCGGTTAAAGAACCGACAGCTGAGGATTGGAGCTTTCCTTCATTAGACAAGCCATTAGGCAGTCTCCACAAATGTCTGCTGCTGCTGCTGCTGCAGTTGCTGCTGCTGTTGTGGGCGCAGTGTCAACAGCCTCGAATTGTTGCTGACCCATTAGCAACAATTGGCGTTAAATCAGCTTGAGGCACGTTGAAAGCCACGGCTGCAGGTTCACGTTCAGGTTTAGACTGCGCAACTTGCCACTCGCAACTTGCAACGTGACTATGTAAAACGAGTTGTTGCACAAACGCAGCAGCGAAAAGCAAAAGCAAAAGCAAAAGCTTTTAGCGAAATTTTCCCATAGCACGGCGGACAAGTTGCCAAGTTGCCAAGTTGCAGAAGAAGAAAAAAGTGAAAGAGATACACAGATGCAGATGCAGATGCAGATGCAGATACAACAGATGCAGCAGCAGCCAGCCCCCACCCTCTACTTGTGGCTGCAAACAATTTGTGGTCGTTGTTGCTGTTGCTGTTGCTGTTGTTGCAAGTGAAATGTGTGTTAAAGCAAACAACTCTTCGACTCCTCCCTCAGCTGCAACTCGTGTGTTGAAAGCTAAATGCCTACGCTTGCAGCAGCAGCAGCAGCAGCAGCGGCAGAAGCAGTGGCAGCCACTTTATATACATATATACAGATATATATGTGAGTGTGTGTTTGTATGTATGTATATAAATGGTTTGTTTTGCTGCATTGCCCGTTCATTGACATCGCGGTCTGCCACATGATGCATCGAATGCCCGCGCCTAATGATATTGTCAGGGCAACAACTACTACAACAACAACAACAACAACAACAATATAAGTGGGGCATAGCCGGTCGGTCGATCGGTCGGTTGATCGGCCAGTCGGTTGCTGCGGCACATGTTAATTAAAGCGCTTATTACGAGTCGTGCCACATAATGTTGCAAGTGATAGAAACCACCCGAAATGCAATTAATAATCCACCATATCGCACTTAAATATCTGAGAAAGTGTCTGCTTAAATATGGTATTTAATAATATATACCCTATAAACTTTAAATGCAAACGAGCTACGCAGCTCGAAGTGTATGTTTAACTGTAACAGTTAATACAGAGTATCAGTTAGTGATGCACTCCCCACTTTATGACACTCGCTATTTGGACATCAATGTGAGAGATTGTTCGTAACAGTGTTTAACAGATCGAATCGCACGTCAAAGTTGATACAGGGTATCAGTTAGTGCTCCATTCTCCGCTCTATGACACTCACTTTTGCTTTCATTATCAATTTAAATAATTATTTTGCTTGACTTTCGTTTCGAATTTTTGCTGTCACTTCAAGTGCAACCGCGCAGCGAATTGTGTTGCACTTGGAATTGATTAAGCGGCACGTTGGCCAACAGCAATGCGCCTAATTACCCCCCACCCCCCGACCTATTCCACTTTCAAGTTGGAGCAACCCACTTGGGCGTCTCGGCTTGTGTTTGTGTTTACTTTGGTTCCAGCTGCTCGCTGTGTTGCAAATGAATTGTTTCTGTTGTGGCACTTGCAACTGCTTGTTGCATCTTCACTGTGTGAAACTCCTCAGTCCCAACCCCGGGCGGCACCCACCACAGCTACACAGCTCCACAGCTCCACAGCTCCACAGCTCGAGAGATTGTTGTTGCTGCCTCTGTTTCGGAACTGAGATCATCTTCCATATATTTTGTCATCCGATCACGCAAACGATGACGAAAATTATATGAATACCATTTTAATTGGCATCGAATTTCATGTGTTCCATATTTTATGTGTCAATTAAGCGGTACTTCGTATTAATCTGTAGATGGGATCTCATTGAGCACGCCAAAATCTTAATATGGAAATGGGTTTATATTTTCCCTTAGTTCAACAGTAAATTTGTATTATACTTCTATATGTGCTATATATAGTCATATCTTGATGTTTATCTAGCCATCTATCTATCTGTTTATCAATTCATCCGTCCATCATACTATCTGTTTCTATCAATCTATCTGTGTATCTATGTATCTGTCTTGCCTTATCGATCTACCTACCTATATATCAGACTATCTATCTATTAGCCACATATCTATATATCTTTCCATCCATTTATCTATGTTTCTATCCATCAATCTCTGTATATCTATCCCATAGTCTTATACTATATCATAATCATATTGCCTTAGTGCCTATTGACATTGTTTTTCATCTCTTCTTCTTCAGTAAGTTTCTTTTAACGGCACTTAAGTTAAGTTAGTTCTTTTATTCACTAGTTTTTTCAATTATTGTCAAATAATTTATAAAAAAAATTTTAACAAATCTTTTAATAATAAGAAAACAAGGGAAACCCAAATCTTAGCCGATTCCATGGGCAATATTATAGCGCAGTTAGCGAGCAATTCAAAAAGCTTAAAAAAATTGAGGAAAATCAAGCACTACTTGGAACCAACAAAGTAAGAAGTAAAGTATACCCATGGAAAGTTCACAAAGGCGATGCTAACTCAATTCACAATCCAAAGTAAGACTCTGGTAAATCTGAACTGAAGAGCTGAAAGACTGAGCAATTTGACCGGGCAAATTAGATAATTGCGAGGCTTCCTTAACCCCGCACACTGATTCAAAATTCATGTTGAATGTTGTAAATGGTTTGCTTTATAAATCAATTAAGAGCCGCAATTAGAGTCCAAGAGAAATTGTATCTAATTATGACGAGACGAGAGTTACGACTGAGAAACTCGAGAGTCGGACAGATAAATTGCCAGACTTGAGCTCTAATTATATAATAAAGATCGGTCACGTAATTGAATTAGCACCGCGAGCCACTGAACTCTTGAAATATTATACTATATTAGCACCAAATAATAGTTCAGGTTTAGCTTGGATATTACAAAGCAAGTATGGATATTATTGATACCAGCTTTATCGATAAAATAAATCGCACCATACTCGGAAGGTCGAGATTAAAGTAATTGAATTTGAATATCATCTCAATATATTCTTGAACCGTTTTCTCTTTCCTTATAGACGCTATGAGGAGGATCCGGATAATGCCTGGAACTGCTGTTCCTGGTGTGAATATCTACTGATTGTGATACTCTCGACAATACTGCTGGTGGGTGTCTTGATTCTCACTCTCTTCTGGGTGATGTTCTATCGCGGAGGCTTCGCCTGGACCGAGCGACCCTTGCAGCAGTTCAACTTGCACCCTATTTTAATGGTCGCCGGCTTCGTAACCCTTTCCGGATTTTGTAAGTGACTCATACACACATACACATATGTTTACATGATTACTCAATCTCTGGCTTGCAGCTATTTTAATTTATCGTCTGTGCCGTTGCGTGAAGCACATCTATGTGAAGCTCATTCACATGTTCTTCCACGCTGTTGCGATACCCTGTATTGCCCTCGGTTTCCTCTCGGTCTTTGACTCCCACAATGCATTGCAAAAGGTTAACTTTTACAGTCTTCACTCGTGGCTGGGATTCGTGACAATGGGCATGTTTCTGCTACAGTTCGTAATTGGATTCTTCACGTAGGTGTTACCATAAATATATTTATCCATATACATATATGCACACCTTGATTACCTTTCTGAATTGTGAATTGTGAATTGTGATTTGTCAATTAGGTTTCTCGTAATGCTCTGCTGTGAGAACAAGACGTATAGCTGCCGTTCAGCCATGGTGCCGATTCACGCCAGTTTGGGATTGGCCAACTTCTGGCTGGCCATTGCCACATCCGTGACGGGAATCATCGAGAAGGAGCGCGAAACGGCCAAGGATCCCAGCTTGAGGTGGGTTGCCAACTAACTGTTCAATTAGCTTGAATACTTAAATTTTCTTTCTTCTTATTCCTGCAGCGAGGAGAATCGATTGATTGAGCATTATATAACGAGTGCGATAGGCCTCACATTGATCGTCATTGGCATCATTGTCACCTTTGCCGTACGAAGGACCAACGCGCCCGCATCAGCCAAAGTCTATGTCACCGAACGCATTTAGATGGGTTATTGCCCCGCCAACGCCCACAGTCACAGCCACGCCCATGCCACGCCCACAGCCAGTGTTATTGTAGGGCTGTGGCGTTCGTTCTCTAACAATTCGTTACATCCAATCTCTGTTGTCTGTGTAGCACAAACACGCTTTAGCATTCTCTTCATACTTACATACATACTGCTATACATACATATATACATTCGTACATACATACAACAATACATACACATATATGCCAAATCAAAATCTCTTTATCAAGTACATCAATCAAAATTAGAACTTTTCCTATCTAAATGCCAACTTTTGCTGCTAAGTAGTTTGTCTAGTTATAAACGAATCTCATTGCAACAGACTAACCAAGCTGAATCGAGCCTATCAACAGTTTTAACAAATCGAGATAAGTATATATATATATATATATATATATATATATATTTAAAAGCAACTATAGGACCGCCCAGCCCAGACCAAGCGTTAGACATTTACAAATCAAAAATAAATTAAATATACTGCTGAATTCTTAGCCAGTTTTTTGGTAGTTTACAACCGAACTATTCATTATATATATATATATGTACTACTTACATATTGTACTATACGAAACTAATGCATTAACTTTACATACATATACGTAGTTATTGTCGCATTTCATGTTCTTTTTTGTAATTGTGCAAATATTTGTATTTCATAAAACAAAGCCTAAGCAATATAAGTTGTAAACCCAAAATTTTACAAGTATATAATAAATGATTTTTTTTATTTATTACATATAAAAAAAAGAAACTAATGCGTTTCATTTACAAATGCTCTTCGAGTTGTATAAATAGTTGGCAACTTCCGCTGCAATTCGTATTAGCTGCATTTGGAGCCTTTCAGCTGCGGCAGCCGGAGTGCACGTTTTTTAATCAGGATCATATTTTGGTTGCCGGACTGCGACGATTGGCCAGTTACAAAGATTGTGCCGTTATTTGAGCCAATCGAGTAGACGCTGACATTCTTGGGCTCCCGCTTGCTGACGGACATGTCGAAGTTTCGCACTCGGGGCTCGGGTTTGGGATTGTCGTGCATATTCTCTATATCTAATTTAAATGGCGAGACGAAGTTTCGTATCCAGGGCTTAGGCTGCAGTAGCTCGCGCTCCAGATTCGGCGGGTTGAGGGACATGCGATTATCTTTCGCCCGGTGATCTTCAGCGTCAGGTTTCTTTCGTACGTAAGATAAATCTGGCTCAAAAGCTGGCACTTCACCCTACAAAATATTTGATTTAAATTGATTTAGAGATCAACTATTTTGGATCACTCACCATGCATACATGCAGCTTCTGTGCCTTGGTATTGTCCGCTATAAGGAGTCCACATTTACATTCCACATAGCCGTGCAATCTGTATAAGGGTCCGATTTTCTTAATACTAAAACAGCGCTTCACGTGCGCGGTTAGGTTTTTAAACTTATCTATAGATCTGCCACAGCTTGGGCAGGTGGATTCGTTCTTAATTTCATTAACTGTGTACCAATATGTTTTTCGATCCCGTAAGACACTGTGTCGGTTTTTTGATACCTGTGATAAGATTAATGAAGGATTAGTTCAATTGTAAACGTTAACAAACGGAATTTCCTTACTGTCAATTGTTCTTCTGACGACATAGTTAAATATTTTCAATGGATGGTACAGCTGTATATTTGGCACGCTTCCAATTGCTGCTTTTGGATAAATGTTGCAGCTTAATTTTGGTTGTTTCAAGAGGATTCAGCATTAAGGCAAACTCTAGTCACATTGTTTATGTTTGCAAAATGCGCTCGCAATTTCTGTAGATCAAATATCCAGTTCGAATTTTTTTCACCAACGTTAAAGTCCCTTCCTCGATCGAGAGTAGTCCATCAGTGGAATAAAATTTTGTATTTTTTGAGCTAAAACGCTGTTTGTTGATATTTAATGTAGCTTAACTTGTTTGCAGTCATTGCAGATGCTATTAAATAAACTATTGTGAACCGATTGAGCATTTCCAACATTTTGCAACACTGCACTTATCGGCCGTCTATCGGAAATGTATTAGCCGCCTATCGTTTGCCCACCACAAATTGTCTCAACAAGAAAACATAAAATTACAAATTTTTTAAAAGAAACAAATATAAAACACTTTAAGTACTTTACAAAGCTCTTGATATATCAGAAACGATTTAGCCGACAGCATATAAATAAACCAAAAAATAATAATTGTGTGCTCAAGAATTTTTGATAGATGAGCTTCAACATATGTATATAAACATTTTGTAGGCAAACATGGGTAGGTTATGAAGTGCAAGCGAAATCCAATTAGAAGGCAATGTTTATATACTGTAACTTACTTTTCACATAGATGTTGCACCCGTCGAGGCATGCTTGCTGTGCCTGGCAGAGAATACTCTGGCCCTGGATGAGTATATGGATGTCTATTCGCCAAGGGCTGCCCAACTGAACGTGGTGCAGATAATCAACAAACACTTTCCAATACAGCTAATACAAAGCAGTGGGGAAACGCGGAAAGTATGCTCGCTATGCTGGAATACTGTGTCTGCTTTCAACACGCTACACGACTTTGTAAGCGCCGCGCAGAGCTCTCTGCGGGAGACCAAAGTTATCCTCATGGAGGATGACCCCTTGACCCAGGGAAACTTCAATGATGCTTCCAAACAGTGTGCAGATAATGCAAACCCAGAGTCTGCTGAAATAAATGGACGCAATTTCTTCTATCCAGAAGTAAAGATAGAGGAACATGAGCTGGAGCAGCTGCCTAAAATTGAAGTACTCGAAGGCGCCAACAGCCTGCAGACACCATCGCCGGCAAGACGGCTTCGCAAACGGGTCAAGGCGGAAGCAGAAGCTCCAAATATCGATTTAGAATCAATAGAGGTTTTAGTTAATGAATCTGTGGATGTAGCTGAGCCGGTTATTCCGCCGAAAAGACGTCGCGGTCGACCACGCAAAACCGAAATAATTCTTAAAGAAATCGTAGAGGAAACGCAAATTGAGCAAACTTTAGATTTGGAATCAAGTCTTAAAGCTGAAATTGCCGCCGAATTTAGTGAAGATGAACAGGATCAAGAAAAGGATAATGAAGACAGCAGCGATGAGAGTCCACAGAGCGATGATGATTCTGACTTTTCAGTGGACAAGCCCGAGGACGCTGAGTATGCAGTCATACCAAAGCGTATGCCAGTGCGACCCAAGAAGTATAAGAAGCGAGTAAAGCCGGCAGAGCCGAGAGTTCGCATGTCCCGGGAACTGCTCGATCAGCGGAAGAAACAGCAGGAAGAATTCGATAGCATCATTGCCAAGTTTTTTAACGATATGTTGCCGTGCTCCATTTGCAATTTGTTGGTGCATAACTTTACTGAGATGCAGCGCCACCATCGTGTCACCCATCAAGTGGATCCGGGTTACATGATCTGCTGTGGACGCAAGTTTACCCAGCGCAAAGTGCTCGCCGAGCATGTGCTAGTACATTGGAATCCGGACCACTTCAAGTGCATAACCTGCGAAAAGTCATTCCAAAACTCTCGACATTTGGAGTCGCACCAACAGGTGCACGTAGCCAAGTTAACCTTCCAGTGCGATCTATGCTCGAAGGCGTTCCTTAGCAAAACGGCCATTGACTACCATAAGCTTAACAAACATGTGCCCAAATCTGAATTCAAATTTACGTGCAGCGAGTGTAATAAAAAGTAGGTAAACCAACGAATCAGTTGAGGCGTATCTAATGGCTTCTCCTTACAGATTCCTGACTGAGAGGAAGTTAAAGAACCACATGAACTCCATGCACGATCCGGAGAGCATTATTATATGTGACAAGTGTGGCAAGCAGATGCGCACGAAAATCATCTTGAAGAAGCATCAGGAACTTATGCACTCAAACACACCGCGCCCGGAGCCCGAGCTGAAGCAGTGTCAGATCTGCGGCGCCTGGCTTAAAGGCATGACAGGATTGAAGCAGCACATGAAAAGCATCCACGTAGAGAGCGCGGGCGAGCATCGTTGTCACGTGTGCAGCAAAATATCACCAAATGCACGCGCTCTGCGGCGACACATTTACCACAAGTAATGCCTGTATAAATCATTTGATGTGATCATAATAATTAATATCTCCTCTTCTTTTGGACAGCCACGAATGCGAGCGCAAATTTAAATGTACGATGTGTGACAAGGCCTTCAAGCGACCCCAAGAACTGAAGGTCAGCTCTTCCATTCTCCCTACTCCCTAAACGAATTCAACTAACTAGATTTTGTTTCATTCTAACAGGAGCACACATCCACACATACCGGCGAAGTTCTATACACCTGTCCCAACTGCCCCATGACCTTCTTCTGCAGCGCCAACATGTATAAGCATCGACAGCGACTGCACCGTACGCAATACGAGGCGGACAAGAATCAGCCAAAGCCGCCAAATATACTGCAGCAGGCGGTGGGCGCCACTGCAGCCATGAAGATCAAGCTGATGCAGCACACAAACGTAGTTACCATAGAATCCGACTTGAAGCATTTCTAGATCAATACAATCTCTTAGTCTATAGTCTAGTTTAACATCTAGTTGTCTAAAGTTACTCATAAGCAAAAATAATATAGAATAGTCGATGTCGACGCACTTTTTGGTATATATTGAATCCATTTTTCCTACTTATTAGGAGCGGGTTTCCGGGGCTGGACTCTGTGGACGGCAATTGAAAACAAACAAGGTTGGAATGTCTTTCTTTCTTTATAATTATTTACAAGGATGGCGTAACGGCACCTTATATAACGCATTGACATTTACATATTTGTGTTATGCATAAATTTAAAATATATATATTTATATATATATATATATTATGTCTGCATTTAATTTTTTTGTATTTTTTTCTTATTTTGTTTAAACATTTAGATTTTTGTTGTAGCAGTAGCAAACATTGAAAATAGATTTAACTTTACTTTACATACAATTATTATTGTTCTTCCTCTTTAGAGTGTATAGTGCATTAAGTTCTCCTTTAAATCCACGAAAAGTCGAACAAAGTGGGCATAGATTTTTATAAGATAGTAGTATATATATTTATGTATATTTATTTATATCCCGTTCCGGTTAAGATCTGTTCGGTTCATGAAAAACTTGCTTAGATTGCACAGCTTATAAGAAGGAAATAGTTTCTCGGCTTTAGCTCTTCAATATTTTTTTTTTTTTTTTTTTTTCGATAATAAACTCTCGATCTCTAGGCAACATTTATAAATACAATACTTTCGTTTAGGGTTTATGTATTTCCAGAGGAAATTTCATTCCATCAATTTTTAGTAATTTCATGTTTTAGTTATATGAATCTATTTGCGACACAATTTATTATATTAATTTATCAAATTAGTTTAACAGTTGGTTTAGTCGGGCTTGCAATTCTTGGGGTTAGTTACAGATACCAGCGAAAAATAAAATAAGCACAAAAACAAGATGAGTTTTTGAAGACATTTTGAATTAGAAACAAAGGTAAATCAAGTATTTATTTGTATTATTAATAATATTGTAGTGCTACTACAAACAAATTATACTTTCGGCTCATTTAGTGACAATGTGTGTAAATTTTAGCTACGTATTTAGTTTTTACTATATATCATTCAACTAAAGATTTTATTTTATTGTAAGAACAAAGCACAATTATTGTTTTAAAAAAACAAAGCCAAAAAAAAAGTAAGAAACAAAAAATACTGTTTACAAGTGAAGCAGAACAAAAACGTAAATAATTTTATATACTTTTATACAGTTTCTTTTATATATATATATTTGCATTAGTTATGTTTGCGGCGACTTTTGTATGAATCTTAAAAATTTTGTTTTGCTTCTCTTACGCGCGATTTTTTCTTAAATTTTTTTTTTTTATGAAAATAAGTTGAACTTTGAAACGGAATTCTGCGAACGCGTAACATAAATAACAACAATAATTATATAACAATGACTAAAATTATTTATAGTTAACTATTATTTGCTTGCGTGGTATTATATTGTTTTTGTTGTTGTTTGTTTGATTTTAACTATATGCATTATTAGTTATAAGCAGGATAGACTTGTTGTTGGTTTTTAGAAGCAGTCAGCGTCCTTTTGGAATCTGCTGCTGAATACAATTTGCATATTCAATAACTTTTATTCTTGTTGGGATATTTTTTAAATTTATTTTTTTTTTGTGGGTGTGCGATGGAGAGGCACGAGTGCAGCCTCCTTAAAGCTTGGTTTGCTCAACCATATCAATGTTCACCTTGTAGAATACATATGGATAGTATTCGGATTGGCCAAAGCCCAAGCCGGGTATGTCCACATTCTGTTGAAAAATATACATTTTAATACACGTTTAACTGGAGAGTTCAGGGATTGGTTGCTTACATCAACACTGCTGACATGACCGCCAGCGGATGCGCCATCTAAATGACCATACAGCTGGTTGAGCACATCGCGCAAACGCTTCACGCTCTTCTTGTTGGGCTCAATTAGTATAGCCTGGAAGTTGACCGGCAGGCCGTATCTAAATGAGACAACAAAATAATTATAGGAAATCAAAATAATAATGAGAGTACGGGATAAGCCAACCTCAGCACGGACTCCACAAAAACGCGCAGAGCTTTCACGTGTATCAAGGCGCAAAAAGCCTCGCTGAAGTTCACCTTCAGCCAGCGCACCAGAGGACCCTATAAATAGTTGTCGACCAGTTAATTATAGTACTTCACATAAATATGAATTATTTCAGGCCACATACAAACTGCTTCTTCTTGTCGGTCATTAGCTTGGTCATCTCGTTCTTGCCCGCTGCGAGCTCCTCCTCGTTGTACACAAAGTCGCGCACAATGAACTTGCGCTCGCGAGCATGGAGCTTGAACTCCTCGGTGACCTTCTTGAAGAGCGTCACATTGAACAGGCAGTAGTCAGGATCCTCCTTGATTAACTGCGACGAGCGAGGCACAATCATGTCCGTAATCTTCTCATAGTTGACCAACCAGTCGTTGGCCATGGCCCTTTAAAGTAGAAAAGATGACATAAGCATTATAGTGTATAGTGTATAGAGTATAGAGTATGCCCCTCCACTTACTTTGGCACAATGACCAGCAGCGTGGTCAAGTACTCGGAGTCCAGAATGAAGTGCTCCTTCTTGACCAAATCCGCCAGATTGCGTGTCAACAAGCTGCCACTGTGAATGAGTCAAGGGTACGCGTGAGTCGAGTTGCTTTTATTATAATTAACTACTAAATGACCGCTTACGTTTTCTTCTTCTCCAGATTCTGCAGATTTCCCTTCAGATTGTTGTAGGCCTGCGATTTCGTCTTCAAATCTCCATCGATTTGGCCAATTTGTTTTGAAATGATGTCGGCTATATTGCGCAGCGATTGCTTGATCGGATACTTGGCCATATCCCATTGGAAACGCGTTAAATACTGCGGTAGTTCGGCTGTTTTGTTCGATTTTGAAGCGGAATAAAGGTATTAGTTAACGGCATTATTTAAGATTTTTCATTTTCTTAGTTGACTGGCAAAAACTAGTAAGAAAAATAATTAAATTAAATAAACAAAATATTGCTGTAATTTATCTAAAACTTTTGTAGATTATTCTTCATTTTTCATTTAGTACAAAAGAAATTGAGTTAGTTTTTAAATAAAAAACAACAAAGTTAAAGAGTTAAACATAAAGATCATATATATAGATAGATATACAAACACAAATATAAAACACACACACACATACACACAGTCACACACACACGCACATACATACATACATAAACAAAGGCAGCAAAATTCAATACACTTTACATCTAAATTTAACAATTACTAAAGAACAATTATATATTTATATATGCAACGAAATTCATAACAATGCAACAGTTACAAAACAACAATTAACTACAAATTAGTTCCGTTAGCTAAGCAATTCAGTGCGTATAACAGTTTCTAAAAGCTTGGCAGCGGCTTTAACCGGTTCAAATAGGGTTTACGAACTAAAGGCTAGCAGCAAATGCGAGCAGAAAGGCAAGCGATTTTTCATTTTGTTTATATATATAATTTAATTTTCTTATATTTAGTATATGATATAATGATATGACTATGATATGGAATAGTCTATCGCTACATATTGGATAAATAATTTTAATTTAGATAAATCTAGAAAAAGCTGAATAGTTTGCCTAAAAAATGAAGACGTCTTGTCTATA
The DNA here is from genome assembly GCA_037075185.1 of Drosophila pseudotalamancana. Lineage (NCBI taxonomy): Eukaryota > Metazoa > Arthropoda > Insecta > Diptera > Drosophilidae > Drosophila > Drosophila pseudotalamancana. The sequence goes on along the minus strand of JBAMCK010000953.1, from coordinate 710,084 downwards.
GGGTATATATTTATGCATCATAAAAAATGTTAAGAACTTTAAGACAAAATAATCTTACACTCAGAGAAGATAAGTATATAAGAACAGCCAGACAAAATTAAAAAGACTCAAGTTTTAATAATGATTAAGCTCATATATACTCTATAGTCCATTAGACTATACGATTTATATCAATACATCCAATAAGGTTAATTTAAATATAAAGAGTATATTAAAGAGTATAACTGCTTCGCTAAGAGTAAGATCTATTAGCACTGAATTGCCAATTATTGCACTCGATGAGTAAAAAATACAATAAAAACAAGACAAAACGAGTTTAAAATCAGTTGCACTACGGATTAAAACTAAAAGGCTTCGAGTTGCTAAATATGGGGGTTTCAAAATGTTCATATAATATACAAGTATGTGGCAAAATGTGTCTGGGTATGTATTGTTTTATATAATTAGAAGGAATAACGAGTACCTTTCGTAATACATTTCAAAACGGCACAAAATGTTAGCTGAATTTGTGTGGCTAGTGTATAATTAGGTAATTAAATAAGCTGAATGCTTAGACACTTAAAGGCAACCAAAAAAGTAAATATAAATATAATATTTTTCTTAAATAAACAAAATTCTCTCTGTGTGTGTTTGTGTGTGTGTGTATGTGTGAGTGTTAATATTTAGCTTAATGGAAATCGGCGTTAATCGTGGCTAAGATATTTGCGCAGCAGAACAACATTTGGTGAGCAGTACACTGAAAAAACAACATATTCGCTTTTACACTGTTACAAATAATTTGGTGTATTTATATATAGTAAAAGAAATCAGATTAAGAGAGAGCCGCATCAGCTCGTAAACTCAAAATAAGAGAAAAAGAGAGAGAAATAGAGAGAGAAAGGACTTGGACTGTGTTGAACTGTCAAAACTGTACTCGGGTGTATAACACTTATACCGTATAACAGTTAAACAATTCCACAAACAAAACGCTTCAATCAAAATTTAAGCAAATGGAGCTAAACGTGAGGGTCAGAAGAAATATATATACATATATATATATCTATAGATACACATATAAATATATATATTTATATATATATATTGGTGGTATACATAGGTGGGTACATCAAGTAGTTCCCCAAAGGGAATACAAAAACAGAAACTTAGAAGAAAGGAAAAACAACGAAAAAGCGTTTTACAAACGTAATAAAAAAGGAAAGAAATATATAAAAACAGAGCAACGTCCAAGGGCCATAATACATATATAGTTCATATATATATTTATATATTTGTATATTTGTATAGATTGATGGGCCATGCTAACCTGGACTCAGCGGAAACTCGGGCGGCTCGGCATGATCCGTGTCTGGACTGGAACGACCCTGGCTACTACTGCCACAACAACTACTCACTGGAGACGATCTATGTGTTGGTGTTAAATTAAATCCATTGTTTATATTTAATTGAGACGGTGTAGAACGTTTGCTATAAATTTGATCGGCAAGAGAATTGAAGAAAGAGCGATAACTAGAGCGCGGTGTGGGCGATGTTTGATGCCAAAATGTGTTTGCTTTGTATTTGCATTGTGTCTGTGTTGGTGTGTGTAAATGTGACTGCGATTGAGTTTGATTTTGATTTTGATTTTGACTTTGATTTTGAGTCTGTGTGCTGTGTAGTTGAGTGTAACAATTGTGATGCGATGGTTTATGTGAGGTTTGTGATTGATTTAAAAAAAGAAATACATTATTATTGCAATTTAATTGTTCAAACTCTTTTGCTTAATGAAATCAAACATTTATGCATGAGGAGGATAGAGAGAGAGAGAGACAGCAAGAGAGAGGCAGAGAGAGAGAGAGAGAGCGCAGGCAAAGCGGGTGCTTGTTTGTCTTTGATTTTTACAGTGTATTTTTTTTTTTTTTATTTTTGTTTTTTTTTTTTTCTTGTGACTGTAGCTCTGTAGCACGCCCGAGTGTTTGGATGACTGCGTGTTAAACTGGAGTTTGGGCATAGTTTCTTTTATTTTTATTGTTTTTTTGCTGGTGCTGTTTTTTTTTTTTTTTTTTTTTTTTTTTTTTTTTTTGGCAACTGTTCTACAGATAAGTTGATAAAAGATACCTGCACTTCTTAGAGTTACGCTTCGGCTTATTGAACCACCAGTCGAAGGTTTCTGATAAGGAGGAGGCGCTATGCGGACTCTTTGGATCGTCCAGATCCACATCCTCATCCTCCGTATCGCAAGTGGACTTTTCTGTTGGCGATTGCAGCGGCGATTGATGCTGATGCTGCTGCTGCTGCTGCAGCAACTGCAACTGTTGCAGATGCTGTTTGGGCGATTGTTGTTGTTTCTGCTGCTGCTGCTGCGGCATTTGGAATTGACTGCTGCTGCTACGAAAGCTCAACTTGTTATTGTTTATGCTGCAAGTGTTGTTATTCAGCTTTTTGCTATTAGAGCGCGACATGCTTTGCACCGAGCTGCTGCCTGTTGGCGCCGATGTTGAGAAATAAGCCGAGGAGCAAATGGTCGAAGCGGAGCCACACTTGCCCTCATTTGGGGTTGCTGCTGCTGCTGCAGCAGCAGCTGTTGCGCTCCCCGGCGATACCTGCGATTGGCTGCCCGTTGCGATCGCTGTCACCGTGTTAATTGCACAGCGTGTGGCATTCAGCATCGAGGAAGCTGTCTGGGTGTAAACTTCGTCGGCCACCAGGGTGCTGGCTGTGGCGCTGGCGCTGGGCGGGGCAAAGACGCTGCTTGTGCTGAGAGCAAAGCATTCATCGCAGGCACAACCGGGCGGTATCACAAAATCAAAGTCACGCTCGGAGTCATCCTGCGTGGATGATAAATTGTTTAAGCTTCCCCCGCCGCCGCCGACGTCGCAGCTGGCTCTGGCTGATGTCGAGGCGGAGGCGGTGGCGCAGGCGCAGGCGGTGGCACAGGCATTCGCGCAGGCAGCGGCGCAGGCTGAGGCAGAGGCAGAGGCGGGAGCTGCATGCGTATTGGTAGTAGCAATTGATGCTGCTGCTGCTGCTGCTGCTGCTGCTGTTGTTGTTGTTGTTGTTGCTGCTGTTGTTGGTTTTGTTGTGTCACGACTAATTGATAGATTGTTGTTGGATTTACCCTTTAGATCCGTGGGCAGCTGATGGTGATGGTGGTGGTTGTGGTGGTGGGGATGGTAGTGTAGCGGATTGTTTTGGTGGTGCGTGTGCTGGTGTTTACGCTGGTGGCGCAGACTCAAATGCTTCAAACGCTGATGATGTCGACACGGCATGCTTTCATCGGGCGGCCCAGGACCTTAAACGCCACCAAAAGGATTCGTTGTCGAAGTCGGAGTTGGATACAGATATATTTATATATAGATTTGCGACCGTTGCAGTTTTCGTTTGGGGTTTTCAATTGTTGTCAGGGGTGGGCAGAGTTGTAAAACAATAAACATTTTTTCTTTTTCAAACATCAACTTAAAAACTATAGCATACATTTTGGGGCTAAGCCAGAATATAGGCCTATTTATGTAGAAAAAAATAAGGTATACTCTATGTTCCCAATACGCGATTCTATTTTGAATATGAACCAAAAGCCAAAAGTAAACAAAAATAATATATATATATATATATATATATATAGATATAGATATATATTCATATAAAACGAAATAAGAAATAAATTAAGAGATGAACTGAAATTCCGAAAAATTAAAATAAATTTGATATATTTATATATATGTATATATTCAAACTCATGTGTGTGGAAAAGAGGATTTTTGTTGTCTGGGTGTGTTTTAAAATGTATTTTATAAACCAATATAATTTAATAAAAAATATATAGATGCACATAACTTCATGAACAACAGTGGAAAAGAATGTGAAAAGAGAAAACTGTCGAATTTTGATTCTCTCTTATTTTCTTGATTATTTTTCTCTTTGTTTCTCTTGCAGCATAATTAAAGTCCAACAATTTGGCATATATCATACAAATTAAATCAAATTTTGTACAGTGTAAAAGCGTTATATTATTTACTTATCTTTTTTTTGTGAACAAGTTTTCTCATTACGAACAACTACGGCAGTGAATGCCTAATAAAAAGCGAGTTAAACATGTGAATGGCAAAACGTACACAAACACAACACACACAAACAAACACACATACACACAGTGAGATGAGTGAGGAAATTAGTTTGCATTTACAAAATGTACAGTTATTATTATATTATTATCATTAAAGGTGATTTAGACGAGCAAAGACGATGTATGCGAGGTTTACTGTTAGCAAAAAGAACACACGCACACACACGCGCACACACTTACACACACATACAGTATAACAAAATATAATTGGTATATGGTATAACAGTTTAGTAAATTTGTAAATTTTTGTTATTAGACGCACGCACTTAAATTAAGTAAATCAGAGCAAATGAAAAAGTAATTAAATAATACATTTTGGAAAAGTAACACTGAAAAGTGAAAAGAACACTCGCGCTTTTATTTTATATAGAAATATTTAAGTATATATATATGCGTTATGATATTATTTTGTAAAAATATTTTGACTTTATACGATTGAAAGTTAAAGAATTTGTCTGCTTTTTGTATTAATTACACATTTTTTGTTGGTGAATGATTTAAAAACTAATCTAAATCCGAATTTTGTTAAAGAAAGAAATCAAACATAAATATAGAAAATAAAAAATGAATTTTACAACAATATTTAAGTAATTCATGTAAAATATACAAAGTGTTGTTTTTATTTTTTTTTTTTTTTTTTTTTTTGTGAACTGATAAACAGCTCCAATTAGTGGGAAAGAGAGAGAGAGAGAGACAGAGAGTTTAGCGCTTAGTAGTATATATATTTTTTTTGGGGTAATGTTGACTTCCTCTTGCAAGTTGTGTGTGTGTGTGTTTGAGTGAGTGCGTATGTGTCTTTGTCTTGTTGTTAACTATATCGCATGTATATATATAATTGGTAGTAGGTAGTTTGGTATAAGTATGGTATAGGTTTGGGTATAGGTATAGGTATTGTATGTAGTGCATGTGGGGCCGGTATAGGGTAGAATAGTTATTAGAGAAATGTACAACAAACGCAACACAAAATAAACAACGCAAATTCTCTTGACTTTTCTAAACGTTTTTGTTTTTCTTTTTGTTTTCAACTTTAGTTCCATTGTTGTTATAAATATATAAAACATTTATCAACTTTATTTTTAAATTTTTTTACTATTATTTTTTTTTTGTCGTGATTGATGATTTGTGCGCATGAGTTTCAACATAAGAGAATAAGAAAACATAAAAAAATCTAAAATAAAAGTAGGAAAACTTAAATTAAATCAACTCAAGAATATATTTAACCAAAGAAAAACAAACAACAGAAAATAAATAAGAACAAAAAAGAAGGAAAAACCTTAAATTTCAGCTGAAAATCGATTAGTTTTTAAATCAATTTCAATGCTGAAAGAACGAGTCCATTTTAGGTATATATTTATATGTATGTATATATAAAAAAGATTTGTTGAGGCTGTTAGTCAAACTGTGAAAATTTGTCAGGAGACATACGTATAAATTGCATCCAACCATAAACATTCCATATATTTTAAAAAGATATTTGCTCTCGTATCTTTTTGTATTTATCAAATTTGCTGATACTCAAGTCTGAACAGGATGTAAAAGGGTCGGAATTTATCGGGATTGTACGAGTATATATATTTATAAATGAGTAGGTATATTTATGTGTAGTATACGAGTATGCTTCTTAACATAAACGGGCTTCATACGTAGTTGTTTGTTAGTATAATTTGTAGAAAACAATAGAAGTGACAATATATACGACTATATTTCATTTTTGATCAGAGCATTCCGTTTAAAAAGATATACATAATATAGATGATAAATGTAAGGCTACCATCAGCTAGGAAAACATCTGAACTAAATCAAAAATGTTTATATCAATATATAGATCAATATAGATATTCATCTGGCTAAACTAAGCTGTAAACTAGTCTAAGCTAAGCTAAATCTGAACAATTAGATATAGTGCTAGTCGTCTAGGACTTACTGTTGTTGGCCAGCAGATTCTCGTGCAGCTTATCGCGTTGATCCTCCAGGACCTCACCCAAATACATGGCCACCTTACGGGTGATTTGCTCCACATACGTGTCCAGTTTGCCCAAATCATCGGACAAGCCAACCAGCTGATCCAAAGTGCCCACCTAAAAGAAGGGTATGCGTAAGTTCTGTGCCTTAAGATTGAAAGGTATCTTAACATACTTTTAGATCGGGTATATGGAACTTGTAGTTACTGCACAGATTATGTTGCTTGCTGGTTAGGTTGTTCATCGTGTCGAAGGTTTGCTGGCATGTCTTGTCGCCAGGCGCCGAGATAATCCAATATTCGGACATCATTTTGATAGTAGCTATAAGTAATAGAATAGATTAGCATAGCACATAAAATATAACTGACTGACTGACTGATTGATGCTTTATTTGCATTATTTAAAGAGCTTTCATAGTCCGCACATTTCCTTTCCTTTAAAATTGACCACACAAAACGTGCCGAGCTGGCCATAAATAATTTCCATTATGTAATTTGAGTCCCTATCGATTCAGTGTATATATACATATAATTATATATGTGCATATAAAGGAGTTTATAAAAGTCAAACAAACACTGAGAAAAACACGCATAAAAATTTAATTATTGACCTCCAAAGCGTGGGTCAGCTTAACATTCAGATGCGATCGACCCTCAATATGCAATTCATATACAACTATGTGTGTGTGTGTGTGCCTGCATGTTATGTGTGTGTCAGAGTTCCTTTTTTTTGGGCGCCTGCTAGACAACAAAGCGCAGACACTTGGCGCCAGGCAGACTTCTGTCCTGTACAACATGGCGAATACACAATATGTGCGCATTTAATACAGTGAATGCTCTATAGACGAACAGAAGGAGAGCAATTGAATGCAGATTTGATTCTATTACTAGTTGTGCAATTGTACAAGTACCAGTCCTAAATCTACAAAAATTATATGTCCAAAAAGTAATCCTAGAGCGATGAAAGGAAAAGCTCTTCAAACACTCTCTAATTTATATGTCAAATTTTGCAAAAGCCTTAATTGGACTATAATTCGGCACTGTTTGCACTAACGAACGAACACTGTATTATTTTTTCTTCAACTTACAATTCTAACAGTGTTTGCGTTTCAACAATATTGTCATTAGATGCACAGTTAGATTGAACGACAGCTTTTTGTGCATTATTTAATATTTTTTTTATCAGTTCAGCCGATAAACAAAACTTGAATAGCTAGTCAGATATTATTTTTTTCTTTTATTTGGGCCACACGGCGAAACGTGCTGGGCCCGAGCGGAAAATAGAAAAACCGTGCGCACTCGTCGAAAGCTCGATGCGAAATGAACGCTGGAGCTGGTGGCGCCGCAGTTGCTGCCCTGCCATATGGTTGCTACCAAATTTGTTGGTGCCGCAAAGGCGCAGCCACGAAGGAATCGATGACGAAGCGGCGTCACGCAAGTTGCCTTCTTCAATTTGGTAAGTGTCGTTGTCCTTGTTGTTGTTGCGCTTGTTGTTGTCTGCTGTAAGGTCAGTTGCGTATGAGTAATCATCATGAGATACAAATCTAACTTTGGTCAATTTCATTTTAGTAGTCACTATCATTACATAACTTCAGCATGGCCTTCAAATAGCAACCAAAAAACTATATACATATACACGTGTCAGTAAATATATATTACAGGGTATACCCTATATAGTGTGTTGCACACGTGTCTGATTGTTTGTTCAGGCAGACTGCTAGAAAGTTAATTTAACTTAAGAAAATGAGTTCAGAGAGTGGAAGAGGAACAACGAGAAAATAGGAATCGCGTAGAAGAGCGATCTATTGGCTTAGTAACATGCAACATAAACAAACGTTCGAGGGACTGAAACGAATGAAAAAAAAAAACACTGACAAAATGAGAATCGTATAGAAGAGCGATCTGTCGGTACAACATTATTAACCTTTGCAATATTCACAGATGCTGCCATGACTGAATATAACACTATATTTAACAATGCTACAGGGTATACAAAATAAACAAAATGACAACGAAATCGAGAGCTGACCATCCCCAATAAATGACCGCTGCCCCAGCCATAACTAACCATGCTTATCATCAACCCCAACGATACCAACAACAAGGGCAACTTTCAAGGCAGTGCATTGTCCTCAACCAGGAAACAAATGAGAGCCTGGCAACCGTTATAACAGCAACAACAAAACGTGTCTATTTTTAGCACCAAAAATTTATATTGCTTTTGTACAAATCACTAGGCATACGCGTAGTTTATGCTGCCATACAGAACATACACACATTCACTTGTATGTACATATATGTGCATACAAGTATTCTATTCCATGTTTATTATGGAATAAGCGTGACGCACTTAGCATATCATTCACAGATAGCGACAGCAACAGATTTTGCAAAAGCAACTTTATTGGAAAATGCCTAACAATTACTGTTAGATTATTGCTGCATTCACAGCTAATTACAAATAACAGAAATTAAAAGGACAACATTTTGCGAAAAGATAAACTCCAACTGTAAACAGACGTAAATGATGTTGACATTAAGGAGTGAAGAGCGCAGAAAAGCAACGACAAGCAAACTTGTCGCCACTCAGACTGGCCAACGGCTGTCGCAAATGTGTGTGTGTGAGTAAGTGTGTGTGTGGTGGGAGTAAAAGAGAACAGCAAAAAGGAGGAGAAAGGACGAAACACAGGAAATTGCAACGTTCGCTGATGACGAAAACAAAAATAGCGACCAGAATAACTGTGATGATGTTAATGGCGGACACACGTACACAAACACATACATATATGTATGTGTATGTACACAGTAACTGCCGGCGTTGGCAGCGGGCGGGCGGTCAAATTAATTAATAATAATGTGTGCTGTCAGAAGAAGGCATTTGCCTTGTCGTTTGTCGTTTGTCGCCTGACGCTAAGCCTTTAAAGTGTGAAAGCCTAGCAGCTGTTTTCTTAATTATTTTTCTTCTCTTTTTTGTTGGTCAGCTGCTGACATTTGCGTTTTGTTGGCTGGGCAAATATGGTAGAATGTATAAGCATGCTCGACTTTTTGTTTCAAGTTAATATCTGGTCGGTCAGGCGCAGTCAAGGTCCTTGCGACACGCAATATCACTATTTGATGAAGTCCTTGTGTCGGCAGTTAAACAGACACATAAATAAGTATATTTGTATGTTTCTGCGACCAGCACGCATGCACAGCAGACATCAGCGCAAAAGAAAATACGGAAGAATTCATAAATTAAATTAATATAAACATGTAAAAACGATTTTCAAATTGAACAGAATATTTTGTTTACGCAGAGAGTGAGAGAGGAAGAGCGAAAAATAAAGAGCAGCATTCAGCAGACGAGACATTTTTGGAGAGGGAGAACGATAACGCAGTGGCAGCAATTCCCCACCGCTTGGCACAAACACACACACTCACACACAACCGTGGTGAGTTTGGCACACAGTCAGCTGTTCGTGACAGTCACATGACAGCTATTCGATCGATATTTTCATTTTCTCACGGGTTTTACAGCTTAAAAACAAAACAACTAAGCATTTGCCAACATATTTTCCAAAATACAATCAACACATTTGCCCGCCATTACATTCAGTTTCTGCCATCAGGCACACAAGTTGCCAGCTTTGCACATCGCACCACAAAAGTTGTTAAGATTCGCGCGAGGCAACAGTTTTTCAGGGTCATTTGATTTGCTCATATACACAATCATTTTGCCTTATTGTAAGCCCAATTGTGATATTTTGGCATCCTCCGATCAGTAATACTCTCATTACACTCCGTAAGGTTTGATAACAGGTCAGCAGACCTGTTATATTCTTTTTTCATGCGCGCAATTGCTGCGTTGTCGTTTTGCACACGCACGATAGAAGTTGGCTTTGCTGAGACAATCACTTACATTTAAACAACACTTATATACGTCAAACTCCTCGATTTAAAGACACTGCTTTTAATTTTGTGCGTTGAAATTGTTTTTAAAAAAATCAAGCAACACAACCGCACCACCCACAATGTACGTACAAACGGAGCACAAGACTCTGGTCGAAACTCAACACAAAAATGACAATTCACAATTTCGCATAAGATTCACGTGATAAGTTACGATACCGATAATATATCGTTTTAAGCTTTGCTACAGATGAGGGTACACACTGCCGCAGAACAGCTGTTCAGCCGACAGTCGTGTGTACACACTGCTCGGTCTCTATGTAGGCGCCTTTGCTACGTGCCTAATTATTAAAGTTTAGTTTAGTTAATCCTATTATTTGGCACAATTAAGGTGTCACTAGCACAGCAAAATTTATAAGTGAGTGTAAATATTAATCATTTAGTGCGCACATCTAAGAAAAATTTGCTATATCTCTGTTATGAATTTTAAACAGAATTTGTGATAACTACTTAAAAAAAAAAATAAAGAATACGTGTGGGCGTTTGTTGTTAAGCAGTAGTAAGTAAGTAAAAATGTATATAAAGTAGATAAAGCAATATAAACTGAACTAATATGAACTCAAATTTATGAAATGTTAATCGTTCTCTTTATATGTTAGCTTCTGACATTACACACTTATTTCATTTGTTTCATAATACAATTGCAATTGCTTCAAGTACACATAACAAAAGGCTTACTCGGACACGTGCCATCATTATGTATGAATGTGGGCCGCCTAACCTTTGAGGTGAAAACCTTTAGCCCGGTATGAATTTGCGAAATTCAGCGATACAACGATGACTCAAGCAGCCTTTTAGCAAAACAATTAGCCAAACGAATGTATTGTGTATACAAAGTGATGCGCAACAATTCCCATTTCCATTCCCATTCCAATTCCAGTGAGCACTTTCCAATTAGTCTGTTTACACACATCTCCAGTGACTGCTATAAATAAACCAAGACTGTTGTGTGCGCGTCTTCCTCATTGCGTAAACATCGTGCATTGCATTTCCATAATATTGAACTCTAACCCAATGCTAAACGGAAATTGAAGCACAATAAAGCTCAAGTGAGTAGAAACGAACGATACAATATTGCTTTATCCACTTACTGGCAGACGCCGGCGCGCCTATTGGAATGCTTATCAGTTCGAGCTGCCGTTCGATCGTTCGATTGCCGCTTTTGATCTTATCTCATCTCAAAACGAAGCCGCCATAGTCCATAGTCCAGATACGTGTTCCCTTATAACAGATAGTAGATGTTGTATAGGGTAACAGCAAGTGTAGCATACTCGTATCGAGCACCCTTGCTGGCAAAACATATGACATTGGCTTACAACATGCCCCGGTCTCTGCTCTCTTCTCTTTGCTCTTTCCACTTTACATATGTTTGCTACGCTGCCGGCATCGCATTTGCTGCCAGCGTCGACGTCGACGTCGACACCAACACTTCCAATGATCATCTGTCGCTCTCTGGTGATGGTTGTGGTTGGCGCTGTTCAGTCCGCAAAGAGATTCGCTCGAGTGTGCAACGCGTTGCGCAGACAATCAAGTTTAATCGACGGCCAAATAAAAACGTTAAAAGTGAAAACAGACATTCAAAAAAATACAAATACAAATCGAATAAAAATTGCTGCGGTATTTGATTTTTTGTGGCAGGTGCTAACAATAACGGTAAACATGGCACTGTTCGATGCTCATTATCAGTTATACAATATTTACCGTTAGACGCCGACCTACATAAGACCAAAAACTCGCCACAAGCTTAGCCCATGGGGTTGACCCATCCCCAAAAAAAGTGAAAATAGAGACAATACAAAAATGAAGATTTTTTTTATTTAACACCTGCAATAAAAATTTGTCGAATTGAATTAGAATCGGGTTTTATATGGATCACGTATTTTCGTCCTTAATTATGGTATCTTCGTAAATTTGTTATATGCACAAACACTGTTAATTGCGTCAAGTTTTATAAAACCCGATACATAATATATTTTGTTCAAGTTTCAAAATAGTCGAATCCGTCTATTTAACTGCCTATTTATAGAGCTTACTCTATAAAACTTTGAAAAGATTTCGTATTGTAACCTCACTGTTAACATTTGTGTAGTTGGCCTTATGGCAGTACTTTATCATAAATATTACTCATAGGTTTAATCGGTCTAAAACATTTGTTTAAGAAACTATTTGTGTTTCTAAGCTATCCAACTTAAAGACTGACTTAATTAAAAAGAAAGAACTGCAACATTACAGCAATCTAGAAAAGTGTTACGACGTGATATTCATATAAAAACTGTTCTCTTATCATATTTGCGTTTCTTGCATGCATTTTTTTTTTGCAATGTTTAATAAGAATTTCGTGACCATCCAGCAAGAACAAATAAAACACACCTACATATTTTTGTACTATAGAAAACCATCTACTCAATGTCAACTGCTCTCTAAAAATATCTCAATTAGTAAACTGCGTTAAAAACAACTTCTAATCTAGATCTTCTTCAATTAGTATGAACTCAAAAACTGTAAAAAAAAAATGAAATACAGCAAAAAAAATATAAATGCATGGGTTGGGCCTGTTGCGACTTGAATTAGTTGTTGGTGTTGTTGTTGCTGCTTTTGCTTCAGTTTCTGTTGCTGCTTCTGCTTGGGTTCTCTTTAAAGTTAGGTTCGACTGCTTGGAGAAAGTTTCTCTGCTTCGAATTTTAGTGCTTCTGATTGTGTTGTTGTTTTTGCTGCTGGTTATTTTTTTTTTAGGTATACTGTTCGTCATTCCCCTTCCACTGCGTTCGCATTCGTTCGCTGGCGTGTCTAAAAAGCTCGACGCAGCGAAATCGAAATCGGAACCATTGGGTCGCAGCGACGCTGCTGTCGCTGTCGCAGTCTCTGCCGCTGCCTCAGTCGCTGCTGACGTGCGTGCGCTGAGCTGCGCAAAGTTTGCGCTCTTGCGGCACACGGTCAAAGCAGCTCGAGCGTGCAACAGGTGTCGGTTATGTGCGGCTGTTGATTTTAACGTTTACCCAAACCCCCAACCCAAGCAATTTGTGCGTCGCAATATGCATAACTTAAAGACGATTTAATTTTCTGATTGCGCAGAATATCATATGGTGAAAGTTGTGACGAGCTCAATTACCATTATAATATATACCATGCAATTACTAACTATTATTAACCCTTTGCAGCGCTCAGGACTAAGGGACTTTATCAGCCAACGACCAATTAGAAATTTAATATAAAAACAAAAACAAAAACAAAAAATAAATCAAACGACATGTCAAGCAATTGGCCCGAAAATGTTGGAATACGCGCCATTGAAGTGCTCTTTCCCTCTCAATACGTGGACCAAACTGAATTGGAACAGTTCGATGGCGCCTCGTCAGGCAAATACACAATCGGCTTGGGCCAAGCGAAAATGGGCTTCTGCTCGGATCGCGAGGACGTCAACTCTCTCTGTCTAACGGTTGTCGCGCGTCTGTTGGAACGCCACCACATTAAGCCCACGGAAATTGGACGACTGGAAGTTGGCACCGAAACGATTGTCGATAAGTCAAAATCGGTCAAATCGGTGCTGATGCAATTATTCGCGAGCAGTGGAAACACCGACATCGAAGGCATCGATACCACTAACGCTTGCTACGGCGGCACCGCAGCCCTTTTTAACGCTCTCAATTGGATTGAATCGTCCAGCTGGGATGGACGCTATGCGCTGGCCGTGTGCGCCGATATTGCCGTCTATGCGAAGGGTGCGGCACGTCCGACGGGCGGTGCCGGCGCGATAGCCATGCTGGTGGGACCAAATGCGCCGCTGGTAGTCGAACGTGGTCTGCGTGCCACTCACATGGAGCACGCTTATGACTTCTACAAGCCCGATCTGAGTTCCGAGTACCCGACAGTCGATGGCAAACTCTCTATACAGTGTTACCTCTCGGCTCTGGACACTTGCTATCGCCTTTATCGCAAGAAGTTCGAGAAGCAGCATGCGCAACACGAGCAACTGGGTTTGGAGAACTTTGATGCCATCCTGTTCCATACGCCGTTCTGCAAACTAGTCCAGAAGTCTGTTGGACGCCTCAGCTTCAATGACTTTCTGTTGAGCAGCGAACAGGAACGCGGCCAGAAATTTGCCGGATTGGAGCGCTTCAATACTGCCACACTGGAGAGCACCTATTTCGATCGGGATGTGGAGAAGGCCTTCCTGACCCAATCCGCCGACTTGTTCGCGGCGAAGACCAAGAAATCCCTGCTGCTGGCCAACCAGGTGGGCAACATGTACACGCCCAGTGTCTATTCGGGTCTGGTCTCGCTGCTGATCAGCGAACCAGCTGCTCAGCTGGTTGGCAAACGCATTGGTGTCTTTTCCTATGGCTCTGGATTGGCTGCATCCATGTACTCCATCAAAGTCACACAGGATGCCTCCGTATTCGAGAAGTTCGTGAACAAGCTGGACTACGTGCTGCCGCTGCTGAACTCACGCGAAAAGGTGGCGCCCGAACAGTTCTCGGAGCTGATGGAGGTGCGCGAGAAGAACAACCATGCGGCGCCCTACACGCCCACGGGCAGTATCGGCGCCCTATTCCCGGGCACCTACTACTTAAAGGATGTGGATGCACTGCACAGGCGCAGCTACGAGCGCACGCCCACGAATATCACCAATGGGGTGCATTAGCCAAAGGTTTCCCAACAACACCAACAACAACTACTACTACAAGAACAAGAACAAAAACAAAAACTTAACATGACAATAACCTACATCTAACTAACTCGCTATTAAATCTAGCCGCTAAATCTATATACTTGTATGGGATGTACATTATTACGTGGGACGGGAGCTCCCCAATGGATTTTAAACATTTAGCTACTTATTTGGTGGATATGGTCGTCTATCTATGCAATATTAATTTTATGGCCTGGCTTACTATCATTTCATATAGTCCGCTTTTATTTATATCATGCCCGAACACCTATTCTTCAGTTTTACAAACCAGTTTCTCAAATCTGAATCTTTATGCGTACGGAAATGTAAATGTAAAGTGAAATACATTTAAAAATCGTATTTATACAATATGCATAGCCAAAGCATATTCTAATCGTTTGTAAAGTGCAAATAAACAACAAATTCAATACAATTACTGTTGCCTTTCATTTTAATTTAATGTGGATTAGGCATATACTATATATTCGAATCTAATCTTAGATATGTAGTTATGGATACCAACTGCTCCTTAGCTGCAGATGTGCTCAGCTGCTGCGTTCATCAAAGCGCTGTAAACTTGTAGAAAGTGACACCTAAAATGAAAATTATAGTAGATAAGTTACACCGACTATAGAATACTTTGTTCACAATTCAACTGCCGTCATTTCTCTCATACTGGCAAACTAATATGCTCATTTGTGAACAGAGTAGAGTAGTAAGCAATTACCGTTGGGTATAACGCGTATATTAATTGTATTCTCCGAACGGAAGACGCCCAGGTTGCTGTTCGTCTCGAACAGATCCTGAAAGCAAACAAAAAATATATTTAAATAAAAGTAAGAGTTTTTAATATATGGAACAAGCTCACCTGCACGCCGTACCCATGTACATTGGTTAATAAGAGCTGTGCACGTAAAGAATATTAGAGTAATTAATAGCACAATGTCAGGTAAAAGAAGTAGTTACCTCTTTAAGCTTAAAATAGATGGGATAAGGTGCGCCATCCACACGACGGCTGACAAAAGCAATTGCATAAGAGTACTCTCCTTCGACCTGCGGTGTTATGGGACGCCGCCAGACCTGTAACAGAAGATAGTGGAATATACAATATACAATATACATCATAACTTAGCTGAATGTTTACCTCAATCTTTTCTTTCATGAGCAATCGTTTGCCTTGTATGCCCAGAGGATCCTGATTGACAGCAATTACATTACTGTAATAAGAAAGGGTATAACAATGACATATATAAATTTCTAAATACGATGACCAACCGGTTTTGTAGTATTTCCTTGATTTCTGGGCGCACATTTGCCAAATCATTGGACATTATCAATGGCGCCGCCAGCACTGCCCAAATGGCCATTTGTAGTTTGCTCTGATCATAGCTCAAGCCAAAATTTCCAAGTATCAACATGTCCGGATCATTCCAATGTCCTGGCCCGGCATGTGGCTGCATGCTGTCTTGATTTTTGCCAAAGTAATCAATGATCTGCTGGACCGACTCAAACGAATCCTCAATGTCATCCCAGTTGCGCCACAGGTTGCAGTGTTGCTTCAAGGACTCATAGTGAGGCATTTCGCCCACCTCCGCTTGATAGGCTGGCCTGCATGACGCATCAATTAACAATTGAAATTTTATCCATATGCATTGCTTATAGCTCTCACCAACTGCAGGAATAGACCATGGGTCTGCCTGTCTCATTCAGCAGTCGGCCAAATTCTGGATATCCCGCAGCCATGTCGCTTACGTTCGCATAGCACCCATCCAGCTTCACATAGTCCACATTCCAATTCGCAAAGGTTTCTGCGTCGAGAGACATGTGATCGATGACACCCGGATAGCCTGCACACGTATTTGTACCAAAGTCTTGATACAGTCCAAACTTAAGACCCTTTTCGTGTATCTGTGAACAAAACATGAATTGTAGACAAGGATTCAGGATAGGTTCTGTTACTCACATGATCGGATAGAACGTTCAGACCATTGGGAAAACGTTTGCGATCCGGAACCAGTTTGTTTGTTTTGTTATCCCGATGGTTCTCCAGCCAACAATCATCAATTATGACGTACTCATAGCCTGCGTCTGCATAGCCCTCGGACACTAACAAATCTGCATGACGTTTGAACAATTGTTCGCTGTAATGCAAATAATGTTTATCAAACTACTTATTTAAAGCTGTTTTAATTATTTAATCGACTGACTAATAAACAAATAGCTGATTAATATTGCAGTTGTTGTGCCTCACCTTATGCACTCATCCGGATACGATTCGCAATCAGTTATGCACCGAAAGCGTTGCCAGGACATCCAGCCCATGGGTGGTCTGCAATTAATGAAAAATTAGGCCATGCATTTAAAAACACCGTTTGACTTACTTAAGGGCCAGGCCATTGTCCAGCGCTGATCCGCCGTGGAGCAACTGCAGCAGAAGCAGCACCAATGCAAAGCCAAACATTCTTCAACGAGCTGCGTGCAGGGAATGCGTCCTGCTAGGGCAGAATAACTGTTTTATAGTTGTTGCGTTGAGCGGCAACCTAAAGATAAATTTATTTACCTAAAATTCTTGCGCAAACAACTTGCAGACAAGCGATAATTGTTAACAGTAATTGAAGAGCACACGCATTGACTGAGCATTCGCATTCACAATTAACGGCAGTTGGGCACAGCAGGGGAACGGCCTTTGTTGTTGTTGGAAGGCTCCTTATCACCACTACTGAGCGCAAGTTCAGGCGCTCAAGCGTTGCAGGTTATCAACTTCGGCGTTCTCCTTTGCCCACTGGCTCTTACACAAGCCAACAAAATTGTGCAACTATCAGATCATCATTGCTAATAAAAAACAGAGAATACATACATATGTGTTAAAGTCCATCTTCATATATATTGCAGTACAAATTTAATAATCACTTAAGTTTATTTAAAATTAAAGTTCAGTATCTGGCAGTTTTCTGTGTTGTACAATGTAGTTGTTTTACCACATACATATGCATAGATAAATAACTGTATAAGACATTATGGCTGCCGGTTTTCCAATGCACTGTCAAGTGTTTGACAGTTAAATAATACAAAAAAGGTATAAATTCTTGACCCAAATGAAATTTTATCAACCTCTTAAAGATAAACACATATCTCATGCTTGTTGAAAAATCAAAACATTATTCAATTAGGCAGTGAGTAAAGACACCTACATGTTTTTGTATCGAAGTATTATGCAATGACAGTTTTTAATTATTTATATTGAGCTCGGATTTGCGCGGGTGTTTTAATTTACGAATGGATTTGTTATTGTTAATTCCAGATGAGCTCGCGCTAAAAAATACCAAAACGCCTGCTCGGAGTTTTACAACATTGCTCAGCACCGCATAGTTATCGATAAATTGTGAAATATAAGCTGCTTTATTAATGCAGCGTGTTCTAAATTAATTTTACTTGATTTCGTTTGTGTAAAGTATTGCAAAATGGCATTTCAATTGCCTACAACAACTACATCTGGTACCTCCAGCTTTTCGTTTGGCCTGAACACCACACCAGCAGCCGCAAATACCGGCGCCGCAGTTCCCGCCAAACCGACTTTCGCGTTCGCCGCGCCTGTGCAGGCTACAAATGTTGGCGGTGGCGATGCTGATGCTGCAAAGACGGCGCCGCCTCCATTTGGCGGCTTCGGCCTGTCGGCAACACCCTCTTTGCCAGCTTTGTCGAATCCACTCACAGGCCTGGGCGGTGGACTTGGCGCACCAGCTTCAACAGCCGCTCCAGCTGCTGCTGCGGCTCCAACGTTTGGAGGATTCTTGTCTCAGCCGGCAACTGCGGCTGCTACAACAACAACGGCCGCTGCAGCGGCACCAACAAACAACCCACTTGGTGGCCTCTCGTTGGGATTAGGAACTGCGCCTAAAACTACTCCAGCTATAGCGCCTGTTGTTCCCGCTGTGGCTCCACTGGTCAGTGCTGCACCACTGGTTGGCGCTGCACCGACCACTGGAGGTGGTACTTTTGCCAACTTGACCACGGCGACAAAGACCACAGATTCTGCAGCAATTGCAAGTGCTACGCAACTGTCGTACAACCAGTTGGAGGAACACATCAACAAGTGGACGCTAGAGTTTGAAGAGCAGGAGAAGGTCTTTACCGAGCAAGCAACGCAGATAAATGCCTGGGACAAGCTGCTCATTGCTAATAATCAAAAGATCATCGAACTCAACGATGCTGTGCAAAAGGTGAAAAACGATCAACAGGTGCTGGACCAGGAGCTAGAGTTCATTGCTACACAGCACAAAGAGCTGGAGGAGAGTCTCGTGCCGCTGGAGAAAGAATTCACGAGCTTGCCGCGCGTGGACCAGGAGCGAAGTCAGACTTATCTGATGGTTGAGAATTTGGATACGCAGCTCAAGCAAATGTCCGAGGACCTAAAGGAGGTGATCGACAATCTAAACGAGGCCAACAAGGGCCAGGACCATACGGATCCAATCATACAGATTGGCAAGATCCTAAATGCCCACATGAACTCCCTGCAATGGATCGAATCCCAGTCGACGCACATTTGCAAGAAGCTCGACGATATTGGCAAGATACACGAATCCCAAAAACGGGACATCTTCCGCGCACCTTATTAAATTACACAATACCTTTAAGTAAATGAAATATTAATTTTAAAAATGTTCCGTATAAAAGAGAACCTGAGCATTATAACTTTAAACAGTTAACAAATTGCACAGATAATTTATCAAAATTCCTCTTTATTTGTCATTAATATCCACAGGATTTACATATTCCTGAAAGAGTCTATTACTATGTGTATTCCGACATATATAATTGGCCCCGTTAATAATTCTTGTAGTAGTTAATTCTAAACATAGGCGCCTTCTTACCCTTGCTGCCCAATGCCAAATATCCGCTGTTGGGGGAGAAGGCCATGGTGTTCACTATCCCAATATTCTCCCGCTGGCTGGGGAAGTTGGCGTAGACTGTGGCACTAGGGAAGTGAACCAGCTTCAAGGCATTGGGCACCCGGCGCGAGCTCAAGGCCAGCAGCTCGGATGAATGATTAAATTGTAGGTTCGCAATGGCGGTCCGCAGATTCATGATGCGCTTCTCTGGCTGCGGTGTAGTTGATTTGTAGATGCTTTCGTAGTCGTACACATTGACTACGCCTTCATTGCTGCCTGTGGCCAGCAGACGTTGATTGGGAGACAGCTGCATTGCGCTTCCATTAACGCAGCCGTCATCGAAGAAAGTATGCTCGATACAATTCTGGCGGAGCGATAGTACACTAACATTGCAGCCGTCGCTGTTGCAAAGAAGACGCTGTGAGTCCGCCGTAAAACACATGCCTCGCACCAGACCCTCCTGTTTGAAGCTGTGGATTAGCTCGTTCGTATGGCTGGTGACCAAATGTATTGATCCAAATTTGCCAGCAGTTGCGATATATTTCCCGCACGGCGACACCTCAAAGCGGCGCAAGTGATTCATCTTGGCGGGCAATATGAGCTTGGTTTCCTTGGCTTCGAGCAGATCGTAGGCATAGTAGAAGGGCTTCAGCGAACCGAAGAAGGCTTTGGTCCCGCAGGGTGCGATGCGGGCACAGGTGAGTGGAAACTTACTAAAGCGTATGCTGTGCAGCTTCTCATTCTTTTGGCCATCGACACTGTAAATGTTAGCCAAACAGCTTTCGCCTGCGACCAGGGCAGCCGTGCTGGTCGGATGGAATTGGATGCTTGAGACGACGCCCTCGCTGTAGGATGCACGATTTAGATCTCGAGTGCGCTTATGCTGCAGGATTTTGGGTTTCAGTATCCTCTGCTTAATATTGCGATCAATGAAGCCCACAGTTTTCAAAAGCGGCTCCTCCTCGGAGTCATCAGAATCGCCTTGTTCCTTCTTCTGATCCAACGTCGCCCACTTCGGCTGATTAACGACTCGTTGGAATCGCGCAGTCAGATATTCCTTGTAGGATTTGTCTTTGCGCAAATGCGTCAATGGGCCAGTGTGCCGCGTACGACGTTTCACCTCCCCTACTTCAATGTCCTCATCGTCAGAGTCTGTCCAGGCTGGTTTGTGTTTCTTTGTAGTTTCCTCTGTAACTTCGTCCTCGTCATTAGGTGCTTTACTCTCGCTGTCGGTTTTGGTGCGCTTCTGACCCACCGATTTGGCCAAGTTCGTTAGAAACGCTTGCTTATCGCCGAATATCACCTTTTCCGTTGGCACTTCCACATAGGCAGGTTCCACTTTGTCTGCTCTCCGATGTTTCTGCCCTTTGTTTTCTTGTTTGGCATATATGGCCATCAGCTCCTGCAGCTCCTCCATGCCATCACTGGACTCATCATCACTCATTTCGGCTACTTATTTTTGCAATTTGGGTTTAATATAAATGGGCTCGCACAGAGAAATATTTTTACCGCACGTGTGTTTTGAACCAGGGCTGGCAAATATTTCGATTGTGTGCAGACAGAACAAGTAACAATAAATAGTTGCATAAAAATATATCGAAATTTAAAAGTCTCATCATCAATTATTTTGCCAAGTTAAAAAATAAGGTAATTCCCAAAATACATTCGGAATTTGTGTATAGTATAAGTCGTGCCACACTTATGGAAATACTTTTACTTCACGTGTATTAAAACCATGGCTGGACAATTATATTTATCGAAGTATGCAAATGTATCGAAATTCAAAATAAACATTATATGTTGGTGTGATTAATTACTAGTTAACATATTCAAATAACGGTAACTCTGCTGTTTCAGCTCGTGAGATATTGCTCTTGCTGTGATTGGGACTTTTGGGCTTGGTGTGGCGGCGACTGCGTATTCGTCTATACAAAGCGTGAATAAATCGAAGTAGCTTGAATAGGTCCAACAACACATTGAAGATTATAACGTAGCCTATTTGCACCAAACCCATGACACTGATGCCCACAAACAAGGCCAGGGCACCGCCAAATGATACTGCAGAAATAGAGAAGTTAACTTTGACTTTTTAAATTGAAATTAAGTGCTAACCAATCAGATCTTCAAAGCTGAAAACCACGTCGCGTCGAAAGCGAACCTTGGGTGGAATCAAATCCCAACGAAAACTGGAAGTTGCGGTCTCTATGCTTGCCGTCTCCTCGTTGCTTTTCATACCCCACGAGCTCTTCTTCACAGTCTGCATCGTGTACTCGATTTCCGTACAGGTCGAAGGACACTTGCATATGTGGAGCGCCCAAATGGGCCACTTAAAGTCCAGGAGGCACTCAAAGCCCGCCGGATTGCAGCTCGGACCCTGCACAAACGGATAGAAGAAGGGCACACAGTTGCACATCTCCAGGGCCATGATGGCACGACATCGCGCCAGGCACAACGATTTGCTGTAGATCTGGAGTAAGAGGGTATAGAGGTGGAAATATAAAAATAAAACTAGGATTGCAAACATGCCTTAAGATTGGAGGTTTCCTCGTCATTGAACACGCACTTGCGCTGTTCCATGCTCAACTCTCGCAAGTTGTTCGATGCACTGGAAGGAATTGCAATGGATTATCGGATTGACAAGTAATAGATCTGACTTACACCGTCTCGAGCACCTTAAAGGAAGCCGTTATTTCGTCGGATTTGTGCAGTGTTATAATATTGGCCTCCGAGGCAGAAACCTCGTAGGGTGAGTGAACATCCAACTAGAGGAAAAGCTTGTATGAAATAATACTACAAATATACATAGAGATATCTATATGGTCACCACTCCCGTGCTCTCGTAGAGATCCATGCGTATGTAGCACTGCTGCTTGCCGTATTGGCAGGTCAGCGGAGCCGGCATCTTCTCATACTCCACGCCTCTGCAAGGGACGGAAAGGAGATTGCAAAATACACCAATTGAAGGCCTTGTTACTCACTTTTTTGCCAGCACAGTAGACATTAGGGAGTTGATGGCGTAGCAGGAGCCGCGCTCAGTCATGACCATCTGGACATTCACCTTGAAGTTGGCATCGAAGCTGCTGATGACCTGCTCGAAGGGTCGATTTATGGTCTGGATAATATCATAGAGATCTATTTGATCGAAGCGCTCGTCGCTGGCAAACTTCGTGAGCTCCGCGTAGTTGCTGGCGGTGGCATTGACCACAGCATAGAGAAAGTCCATGATGTAGAAGTAATCCTCGTCAATGATGGACACGTTCCATGCATCCTGTATGAGCTCGTTGGCCTTAAAGGAATCAATGTGGTCATAATAGCACAGGGTAACAGCTGGCAGGGATCCATTCCAACCCCGATAATCACGATCCACCGAGATGACCGTGGGTGAGGTCAAATAACGGTCTATCTGCAACCTGCTCAGCATGTAGACAGCAAAGACGCTGCCCACCAGTACTGAGAGCCAGAGTAGGCTGCAAGGAGTGCAGAACTTAACTAATCTTAGTCAGGATTTACCACATGCTGATCCGCTTACCGTTCGGCCATATGAAGTCCGCGATTGACCGTTAGCCGAATGGCCAGCAAACTGGTCTCGTCGCCGGCTTGGGCCGTCACATCCCTCAGACGGGAGCTCACAGCTAGGATAACCCTCATCAAAAAGCGGCCAATGAGGAGCAACCAATGTTTTGCGCAGCCGGCGGAGCGCCTCAGCTGCTGTTCTACACGCGAACGCATCGTCAGACCAAATGAATGACCAAAACCAAGTTAAACAATTTATTCCCTATACCCTGGACCCATTGAAAATGAGTAAGCAGGGTATCATGATTTTGAGAAAATGTAGAAGGAGAAGGAGCCATGGTAGACTCCATGGATCTAATCATATAACTATTTAACTAAGGAAGATACACATTTTATATACTTCAGATAATGGATACCTCCGCCCATTTACCGATTATTGAGAAAAACGGATATGTGTGCACTGTGTGCAGGGTATCTCTCGGTCGAGCATACTCGACCATGGTTTTCCTGTTTTATTCTCTTTTATTAGACAAAACCCTTTAGCGATTTATTTCCCAGATCGATTTGAATGAGGAATATAACAATGGCCAGCAAAGCGTTGATAAACTGTCGACGAACAAAGGCAAAATGAGATTTTGATTGGGTTTACGATTGGTAAATGGGGCACTTACCCCACCCAGTGCCAAGGTGTCCAGTTCGACGCATACGGCGAGGGGTTGCGTGTGATTCGACTGGAGCTGCAGGAGAAACCGATTAATGGAACGTTCCAGGCGATTGTCACGGGCCTCCAGCTGGTTGAGCACCAGGAAAAGCTGGCATTTCTGTTATTATAGTAAATGGCTTAACTATCAATGCTTGACACCTCACCTGCTCTCACTCACCTGCTCTGCAATGCGCTCGTTAGACCGGAGTACAAACCAAATGCGGGAGCCATGCAGCAGGAGCCACAGCGAGCGATAGCAATAGAGCACCCAGTCGTTCCACTGGGCCAGCTCGAGGAGGCGAAATGTGTTGAAGATCTCGTAGGAGAAGCTCAGCAGGGAGTTGCCAAAGCTGAGCGACAGCACGGATCCAAATCTGGCCATCAACTTAGCTTGCACACCGTCTAAGGAGACGCTGACCAGTCGGAGTTGCTCCAACTGGAAATCCAGTGCAGCCGCATCCATTGGAATCCGCTGTAGTTGAACAAGGCGCTTGTTGAGCTGATTGTGGAGCAGGCGGAGGAGTCGATGGGCCACGACATATTGAAGCAGGCTGAAGCTGATCATCGTGCTGGGCAGCTGGTGGGCACAGTTGCTGGCTATGCTAAGGCGCAAGTCAAAGTTCAGCCAGGCGCTGTCAACGAGGATGCAAACTGAATGAAAACCAACTATGACGCAGAGTAGCCTCAACACATGCCGTCCTAATGCTGCGTAGAGCTCATGCACTGCATCTTCGTTCTCGAAGAGCTGCTTCTGCAGGCAGCTCAGCTTCAGCCAAAGGCGTCTGTAGAATCCCTCGCTGCGATACACCCGCAGCGAGAAGAGAGCCGTGAGCAACATGTTCGCCGGATACTCTGCGAAGTAGAACAGCTTCTGAATGGTCAGAACCTTCTTGTAGAACTTCATGGTGATCAATCGGTGCAGGGTAAAAATCCAGACGCAGGCGACCAGCAGCAGGGACCAGACCAGATGCGGATACTTCAGCTGCTCGCTGGGCGGAGAGACGCCCAATCCGCGGCCAAGGAAGAGCAGCACGTGGAGCCAGCGAATGGCAAGGACCTTCGAGCGCCAACTGCTCATAAGTAGGCTATGCGAAGAACTAACCGGAAATTATGGACGGACATCGTTAACGGTGTTTTGATTAATGATCCATCGCTATTAGGATGTGCCTAATAGCAGCTAATTGAAAAGCGTGAAAAACGTGTACGGGAAAATCAGGAAAAGCGGAAGAAGCTCTTGACTTACACATTATGCTGAAGCTCAACTGGAAGCAAGCGTCGCGCAAAAGTAGACAAATTGCAGCCTGGACTCACTTGCAGCAAGGATTGGCTCCGCAGTGGCAGGAACAAGGGTATGGCAACCACTATTCACACTCAATAGTTAATCCCTTGGTAAACACTCTTCAGAAAGTGGAGTCTCACACAGCAGTTATTCAAATCCAATGCGGAGCAACTGCGTCAGGAGCTCCGCCCGCTACTATTCATCAGTGTTTGCGCTGGCTGTGCTCCTCTTTCGGTATTTCCACGCTACTCCAGCAGATGTTATGATGCAGTGCATCATTGCTGGCTATTCATTCTCTACATGTGGCTTTGCGTCGCCGCATACTTCGAGATGAACCACGATTCCAGCCGTCTCAATAATCTGGAGCGTAACTTTTACTTATTCGAATCAATAATCTATCTGATACACATACCCTGTATTATGATATTGAGCACCCGCTGGAAGGCGAGAATTTGCAGGGTATTCGACACAGTTGGACAATTTGATTTGGCCAGTGGATACGTTGTGGATCGTCGGCAGATTCGGAGTTTCTTGCGCTTTCAACTTATTCTGCTGCTCATCTTCACCAGCTGTGCCTTTCCCATCGCCTTCTTCTCCAGCAAATTTGTCCTATGGAAGTTTGTCTGCAATCTAAGCACCTATGTGGTGCCCAACATCCTGAGCAGCATATCCTTTGTGCTCTACTACACACTTATGCACGGCGTCTATCTTCGGATGCATCGTCTGGTTAAAGAACTGCGATTGGAGCTCAAGCGTGGATCTCTCATCCGTCGTGCTGTGCTCCAGGATTTGCGTTGGCAACACATAAATCTGATCCAGTTCACCAAAATAGTTAATCAGACTTTTGGTGTTTCTGTTTTGTTGCTCTACGTGAGCTCCTTGATTAATTTTAATACCAATCTGTTCCTTTCCTATAAGGCTGTTGAAGATTCTAGCCAGACATCCATTTCTTGGTGGGCGTATAATACTTTGTGGCTATTGATGCACTCGGGCAAGATGTTCTATATCCTTTACTTCAATCACAACGTTCAGCAGGAGGTAAATTATTGCAACTATATATATATATATATATTTACATACATATATATATTATTTACATACATACATTAAATCCACAGCAAGACCATTGTCTAACGTTGTTGAGCTCCGTGCAGGGCGCTGGCGAAGATTTGCTAGAGACTATAAATCACTTTGTGTTTCAGCTGCAGGACAATGTGCGAGCGCACGTGGCTTGCGGTTTATTCGAGCTAGATTATAAACTCATACCATCGGTATGTATTCGCATATATGTAAGATTATAATAAAAAAACATATATACATATTTTAGCTGCTGATGATCACCGCCAATTTGTTTATATTCCTTCTGCAATACGACATTACATTTCAAGCTCTGGCGAATGCTTTAAATATAACAGAAACGTAAAAGTGCGCGCGCTAAACTTATCGATAGACAAGTTTTCTCTATTATCGCTTGCATTGCAGCCCTGGCAAACACCTGCGCTGCGCATCTCAACATTTTTGCACATTCGCACATCATTTGTTCCTCGTTGTATTAATTAAAGGTTTATTATTATTAAATATGTGTGACGTTGCGACGGTGCAGAAAATCGCCAATTGTCTGGGCGTTGCTCCTGGCAAGATTCAGCTGAATGACGAGCAGGTAACTTACTAACAGAAACGTGTGTGGATACGTACATATATGTATGCCTGTGACATTAATGTAAATCTTATTGTCAAGGTCGTAACGCGCACTGGCGCCCAAAACAAAACTGTGTCGGGCTTCGCCACCATACTAGAGAATTTGGCGCGCGAATCTAAGTCGGAGACGGCGCAGAACAGCATTGCATCGAGGGAGGTGCAAGCGCAAGTTTACCAATGGATCGAATTCGCGGTTCTCTATGTGGCACCTGGCTCAAAGGACAAATATGTTTCCAAACAGTTGTTGGCCGATTTTAATAAACTGTTCATCGGCAAATCCTATCTGGTGGGACACTTTATAACGCTGGCCGATCTGGCAGTATATTATGCTATCAATGATCTTGTTGTAAGTACTTAAGCACTTGTTTTATAATCATAGTACACATGGATAATGTTTGTTTACAGAAATCCCTCTCGCCTGTGGATAAGGAAAACTATTTGAATTTGTCTAGATGGTTTGATCATCTCCAGCAGCGACCCGAAATTCACCAAGGGGAACCTTTGCTTAACTTTACAACTATTTATCTGCACAATTGGGCCACAGGTACACACATTTAGGTAGCAAAACGATTCCAAATTTATTTTTAATGAATAACACACTAAAAATACATACATACATATATGTATATATGTGTGTGTG
This sequence comes from Drosophila pseudotalamancana, assembly GCA_037075185.1. NCBI lineage: Eukaryota > Metazoa > Arthropoda > Insecta > Diptera > Drosophilidae > Drosophila > Drosophila pseudotalamancana. Next base: position 682,686 of record JBAMCK010000953.1, on the reverse strand, counting down.
TGTTTTAATGACATTGATTGAAGCGCTGGAATCTTGTATATCGTTAATGTAGTCATTTGCAAAAGAAATATATAGTAATTACAAATTATGTGTGATTCGAAATTGTATGAAACAATAATTCTCTTAAATGACAAAAATCATATTCTATGCGTTGGCGGTATTGGCGCTGTGTAACAGCGACTTGTGCTTCTCCAACATCAGTTTGCCGGCACCTCACGCGGCGAGCTGAGCGAGTTGTTCAGCTCGCTGGGTTCGGTGCATTTCCACAGGCCGTACGTCTTGCCCACAGTGGTCTGCCACAGACGCAGCGTACCATCCTCGGAGCCACTTGCATACAGTTCGCCATCGGGACTGAATTTCACTGAATGCACTGGCCCAAAGTGGCCCTTGAAGGATTCTGTGGATAGACACAAATGTCAGTTGAAGATATATATGTGTAAATACATACGTGCTTCGACTTACCAATTTCATTGCCTGTGATATAGTCAAATTTATACATTTTAAAGTCCTCGCCACCGCAGACGAAGACATGCTTATCCGGATGCAAACTGGCCGACGCCACATTCGTTGGCACTTTCACCTCCTTCAGCTTTTTCATCGTATCAATCTCCCAGAAGCTAATGGTCGACCCGTGCGTAATAGTCAGCACGTGGTTGTCGCGCGAGATCTCCAGACTGTTTGGATTGTTGGGGAATTGCAGACGTTGTACCTCAATGCCAGTCATGCGATCCCACAGACGGACCGTCTTGTCGTCCGCCGCCGAAATGATGCACTTGTCGTCCCGGCAGAACAGAGCACGTTTGATGGCACCTCCATGACCCACATACAGCTCGGGCTCCGCGCCCGATTGCTCCAGATTGAAGACGCGCACCAGCTTCTCATTACTGCCCGTCACAATGTTCTCGGAGCTGTTGTCGAAAGCGACGCTCTTCACGATGTGCTTGTGTTGGAAACTGTGTATTTCGGCGCCGCTAACCGCATTCCACACCTTGCCGGTAAAATCGGCAGCGCCCGAAGCGGCCAGCGTTGCATTCCTGTTGAGTGCGACGCCCCAAACTGCGCCCTTGTGACCCTCAAAGGTGCCTACCCAGTCGCCGGTGTCGCCGTGACGCAGCATTGGGCTGCCATCTGCAAAAGGTGACGAGAAATCGAAATCAATTTAAATTGCGATTGCTTAATGCAATTTATATATGTGTGCATGTGTATGTATGCGATTGCCTGTTTGTGTTGTGTGAGCGGCGGAAGCTACCTTGACTCAACGACTGCGCTCAATGCCAACGACCTGACGCAGCGGCTGCGACGTCGCCGTCGCCGTCGATTCGTGCACGCAAATGGGCAGCAAATGCATCAAGTTCACGTCATTTCCATTGCAATGTGATCGACAGACAGAGAGCGCGAGACACACACTAACAGAAGCAGACAGTGGAAGCGGGAGGAGCCGCCCGGTGCCGCCGCTTGAGGCAGGTTGTGAATGTGCACAGGGACGCAAATCTAAGCGCTTAATCGGAGTTTTTTTTTTTCAGATGACGCCTATCATCTAATTAATGATACTCTGTTTCCAAGTAAAATAGTGCAGTTAACGCTTGACATTTGCAAAGCTGCTTGAATTCATTCCAATAGGAACACATATAAAATGGGAAATGTTACAGTTATCCTAACACCGATATGAATAGACTGTATAATAGTTCTGATAATTTGTTAGAAAAGTTTGATACTAGTTTATTATAGAGGGATCAATTTTTACTGGGAATAGAGTATCAAACAGTTGTTCAGTCTCGATTGCATCGTTGTGACTTGTTTATATTTTTTTGTAACTCGTCGCAGCTGCAAGTAAATATACATACATATATAATATAGAAGTTTCAAGGCGCTTCCTGCGAACAACAACAAATAAAGTTTTTTAAAAAGTTGCTAAACAAGGGGGAAGCATTGCATTAAATGGCGATAAAAAATTAACTTGAACTTGCAATGGGAAATTTGCTTTCCGCAAGTGTATAACAATATTTTCGAAAGCACAAATACAAACACACACACTCACACTTACAAATGTGTACATATATATGTAAGTAGACACTGTCAAGGTAAAGAACGTATGTTAAATATGTATTTATATATGTACATTTGTACGTACAACAGGCGATCGTTTGGCAAAGGGTTTTCGTTAAACTGGTTTCGTCTTAATAATTTGCTTTTGCATTTGGGTCAAGGTTGCGGCCAGGCTAGACGTAGCTCAAGCTAGCACGATGCGTTGTCTACATAATATAATATATATGACTAACGCATACACTTGCACTTAGGTACACATATATAAATAACACAAGGACGCGTTTGTATACCCTATACTCACTGCATTTTGACGTATAGGGTATAATAGTGCTGTGTATTGTATGACAGACAGACGCAACAAGTCCTCGAAAACTAGTGAGCACAAAATTTAAACCCAACACGATCAAATTATAAATATCGATAAGTTTCAAAGCACTTAAAGCTTTTTTTTTTTGCAATTATTGCTATATATAATAAACGAGGCGTGGGGAAAGATGCAAAGTGAGAGCAGATCACAGGGTATCAAGCAGTCGACCTATTGTCCACAGCTCTCTTAAGTGTTTACGTACCTTTGCAAGCCGATATGAGAAAATATCCACTGTCGCAGATATCACTGAAATCCAAATGCACGACGGGTCTTGTGTGTCCACTGCAGGTCAATGGAATCTGTCGCAAGTTATTGGCCGCCATTCTGTTAGACAAATCTCCCTTCCTTCCCTTGCTAAATCAAAAATACTTTCTCGCTTTGGATACACTTAAAGAGTATTATGTGGCGTTTTTTCTAATTGGTTATAATGGTTGCTGTTTTAGTATTGGAACTTTGTACTTAATGATTTATATCTATTTTAATGCCGTTTCATGCTCCTAGCTGCACTACTTTCATACAATTCGTGTCCTTGGCAGCTGCACTGCGTGTTGCTGTTGATACTGTTGTTGGTTTAGTTGTTGCTGCTGTCGGTTGTTGGTTGTTGGTTGTCGTCTGTGTCAGTCACCGTTTGTTGGCACTTTTTGTTCAAAAACAAATGGAAACAAATTATTTACAAATATATGCGTTTTTTTAATTTGTTTTTGATTAGCAAGAGATGGTATAAAAATAATTACGCGACACGCTGTTGTTGTTGGACGATTTGGCTGCCGAATGATTGTTGCGAAAAGAATCGACGGCACGACACAAGTATCGATTATGTGCATACGCGCATCCAAATATCGATAAGTACACACTTTCTGTATCGATTACAAAAGCGCATTTGTGCGTTATGTTCGTATTCAAAAAACGTTATAAGTTATTCAAAGTTATGTAGTGAATATCTGTAAGAAGTGCGTACGAAAGCAGAAGTAAAGTTGAACTTTGCTATTGCTGCTTTACCTGAATCTATTCACATTCTTCTCTGCTATCTTTTTACGTGTTAACCATGAGTTTGCGCACATATTTGAGTTATGAGGATGCAAAAATGAGCTTGCTGATAAATATATCCACACGTTCCAAAATCGTGAGTTCTCTTAATAGATGATGCCTTTGTTGGACAAACACGTGCTCAAATTATTAATTGTTCAAGTGACTTCAGCATTATCTTAATGATAAGAGAGAATGTGTGAAGAGAGTTATGTGTTTTTGAAAGTAAAAAATATCGTTAAAGTTGATGTAGGGATTAACTTGAATTTTAATTATAGTGAAACACATTTTGGGAAACGAAAATTCAAGTTGAATACAAACATATTTTCAATGATAAAAAGCTGTTTAAGCTCCCGAAATCAAGATTCATAAGTTATCTTTTTCTCTTTGCATAAATCATAAGTGAATATAATTTTTAAAAATGTGCTCAGACTGTAATCACAATTAATGAACTGATTTGCCTTGAGCTTTGCGGAGATGATAACCGAAATGGACACGAGTCATAATCAAAAAAAGTCTTCTATCATAAAGTGATAAAAGTCTAATTCTCCAAGTTCTATAGCCACGGAATTTGTATATAAGCCATGGCAATCTTCCAAAAAAATGTGTCAGTTGGAAATAGAAATAGGTGGAAGTGTTAAAAAATTAAGAAGATGTTGTGCCCACAGCTACAGCCCATCCTGCTCGTTGTTCTGGTGGGAGCCGTCTTATGTACGGATGATGGAGTGCATCATGTGGAAGAGCTGGCGGGACGTCTACTCCCAAGAACTCGATTCTCCACAGATGTGGCTACGGAAAAGTACACCCCACCGGAGGAGAAGGATCCCCAGTTCTGGTACGATTTGGCGGACGAGGAGCTGGCAAAGAGACTAAAGCTGCCACAGCCCGATGGAAGGAAGGCCAAGAATGTGATTATGTTTCTGGGTGACGGCATGTCGCTGACTACCGTGGCAGCAGCCCGTATTCTCAAGGGTCAGCGTCAGGGCAAAACCGGAGAGGAATCCTCGCTGAGCTTTGAGGAGTTCCCACACACGGGTCTCAGCCGCGTAAGCTAAATGGAACGCAATGCATAGCATTCATCTAGACTAAAACCTCATTCTTGTAGACCTACTGCTCCAATGCCCAAGTGCCGGACTCGGCATGCACGGCCACGGCGTATCTGTGCGGCGTGAAGACAAACATCATCGAGATTGGGGTCAGCGCTGCGGTTAACTTTAACAACTGCACCGAGAGTCAGAACCCGGAGAACCGGCTGACCTCCATTGCGGAATGGGCACAGAATGCTGGCAAATCCACGGGCATTGTAACAACCACAACCTTAACCCATGCCAGTCCATCGGGAGCTTATGCCAAGACAGCGAATCGCATGTGGGAGTGCGATACTGATGTGGAGAGCTTCGGCGTGGATCCCAATGAATGCATAGACATGGCCACCCAGCTGGTTACCCAAGTGCCCGGCAGAAACTTTGAGGTTATGCTCGGCGGTGGCATGGGCAAGTTTTTGCCAAAATCCATTAAGGATCTGCATGGCATACCCGGCGAACGCTCCGATGGTGTCAATCTGCTCGCGCAATGGCAAGCGAGACACGAGGGCGGCGTCCTGGTCAGCAATCGGAAGCAGCTGCTCAGCGTGAATGTGTCCGAAGTGTCGAGCATTATTGGACTCTTCCAGTCATCGCTTATGAAGTTCCATTTGGAAGCCGATGAAACCTACCAGCCCACACTCTCAGAGCTAACGGAGGTCACCATCAAGAAGCTGAGCCAAAACCCTAATGGTTACTTTGCCTTTATTGAAGGTAGGTCATCTGCTTCCTCCTATAGCCAGTTGATCGATTACACAGATAATCCTCTGTCCAGGTGGTCTGATTGATTATGGCAATCATTATACGAAGGCGGGCTATGCCTTGGATGAAACTCTGGAATTTGAGAAGGCCATCAAGCTGGCACGGGAGCTGACCAATATTGAGGACACCCTAATTGTGGTTACTTCCGATCATGCCCACACCCTATCCATTGCCGGCTATCCAGGTCGCGGAACACCCATCCTAGGCCTCAATCAACACGACACGGACGTGAATGGCATCAAGTATAGCATCCTGAACTATGCCGTTGGACCCAAGAACTATCTGGACAAGAATGGCAAACGCATCGACTTGACCGATCAGATTGGCGCCGATGACTTTGAGTTCCCCGGCTACATTACCAAAGATCAGGGCGTCCACTCGGGTGACGATGTGGGCATATTTGCTTCCGGTCCGCAAAGCCATCTCTTTACGGGCGTGATGCAGCAGCACACGATTCCCCATCTCATGGCCTACGCCGCGTGCATTGGCAACGGACGCAAGCTCTGCGATTCCAAGTAGAGGGAGAAGAAAAAGAGATTGTACTCCTCTTCCCTATATGTCGGTTCTACCAACTGTCAAATAAATAACGATTATTAATAGATATCTTTTCTTTCAAGGTTTACCTTACAAGGTATACCTCTGAATAATACACTTACCCGTTCATCTAGCCTACTAAAATACCTGTAATATACCTTAGTATTATATAAATAGGCTCTAAATACTTGCCAGACAGCAATCTTAAATTATAGTATAAAATCTTATAATACCCACATTTTACACCCCTAATCAAAAAGTTTAACTGGGTGTATTTAGAGATACGCGTGCTTAAGTACATATAGATCTGTCGTTGGGTTGCTTCCTTTCTTATGATAACGCAAGCTTGATCTAAATAAGGGGATCGTCCCATCACTAACTCATTTAAACATATTTTTAGATATAATGCTTATAATCAGTTTTATTTTTCTTCAGTTATGATACAGGTTACAATTTCATATAAAGCGGGCGTCTGGACCAATAATACTACAGTTTAAAAATATTTTTATAAATACTCGATTTGAAAGCACTTTAAAATTAATTTCAAGCAGATTTCCTAAAGCGTAACTTTCAGTTAAATATATAAATTAAGCTTATGGAAAAATGCAGTTTCTATAAACTCCTTATAGATTTATCTGAGAACTTCACAAAGTCTATTTGAAATTATTTGTAAAGTACTTTCAACTCAATTTCGACTCGATTTCTTTACTATTTCCTGCCCTTTTTTCCTTTTTTACCTTTTCTACCTTTTTTACCTTTCTTACCCTTTTTATCTTTTTTACTCTTCTTTTTTATTTTACTGCTCTTTCTCTTATTGCTCGGTTGACGGTATTCTAATTGGAAATTTGAACCAGGAAACGAAACTGGTAATTGAGGTTTTTTAGGCTCAGGTTGTGAAGAATCAATGACTTTCTTAGAGATAAACTTCTTGCCGGTTATTGTGGTGACGGGGGTTATATGCCAGTCGTCGATCTTCTTGCGCGGATAGATCTCCACATTGCAGCAGTTGGATAACAGTATCAGATCCTCATTCCCGGTCACAGTTTCATGCGGTGCCAGCTCCCTTTTACAGTTTTGGCACTTACACAAGCGACGACGTAGGCGAAACTTCATGGGAAACGTACGACCCACAAAGGTTGAATTATCCAATAGAACGCAGTGCTTATACAGAGGCTTAGGTCTGTTCTGTGTGGATAACTGCAATTGAGGGAAAGTATAAGATAAGCCACCATATACATCGTATAGATGTCTATGTACTCCCACCGGTTTTCCTTGGAGCATTGTGCCGAGCGGTCTGCATCGTGTGTAGTAGGGGTTTGACTCTGTTGCAATTGGAATCTTTAACTTGGGGGCTTGCGAGGCGGACCTGTGGCATGGTTGGGTGAGATCTATTTTCTTACGCACTGGCGGTTCGGGTTCTAGCAATTTTGTGATCTCACGATTCACCACTTTAACGACCTGGACATCCTGACAGTTGCCATTCGATGGCTGTGAACAGCTTTGCGGACATGCTCGATGTTGGCCAACAACTTTTAAGTTCCCCCATACGCGACAGCTGTTGCCAGCCATGAACCATGGAAGGAAAATTCAAATTTTATTAAAGAATAATAAAATTGTCAAATATATAAAATAAATAAAATTTGAATTTTCTCTAGGTTTTCGAATGTGACTTTCCGTCGGAAGCATCGGGGCTTAAATCTAGGCATCAAGACGAGTCACATTTTTATTTTCAAATATAAATTGACTAAAGATAATTATTTTCCCTGATTCTGCATCATAAATGGAAAACGTAACGTATTATAAATATATAACGTATATATATTCAGACATCCAGTCATTAATAAGCCAATAAGTTTTATATCACGTGCATAAAGCGGACACGGTTAATAACGAATATTTAATATATATATAATTATATAGGTTACATATAAAAGCAATAATAAAACATCCGTAAGGAATGCTTTTAGAATGTTATCAATCTTAACAAAACGTTTATGATTGTATATAGGATAGAATTATCTCTCATCTACGCGCACTTTTTGTATAACAGATTTGCACTCCGAGTTGCGATGAACGCGATGATAGCTGGTTATTTTCCCCAGAGAAGATATAAAGTTCTCATCATGAGTAATGATAATCAACATGAAGTTCGATTGATATTGACGATTCTCAACGATCCGATTGAGTGCGTCGCACAGCGACATTATGTTGTCCCTATCCAGATTCGTGGTAGGCTCATCCAGGGCCAGGACGCCACAGTCGCTGCTGAATGTCTCCGCCAGAGCCATCCGAATTATGAGCGAACCAAGGACACGCTGTCCGGCACTGCAGCGTCCACGCATTTCAATCTCTGAATTATTCTTGGACTGCACCACTCGGTAGTTATAATTCTTACGCCGATCCGCGGAGGCATCTTTGCTTATCTCATCCGTCTTGATTTGTATGTAATCAATATCGTTGCCACGGTAGATCATGCGCCAATATTCCCGTATCAAAGTATTGATGATTTCCATTTTCTTTGCATGATACTGAATCAGTGCCCATTCCAAAGCCACACGATGCTGGCCGAGATCTTCGATGCCACGGCGCTTGACTGCCACCTCGAATTGGGCGCGCATGTAGTTCTTCAGTGACTCCTTATATTTTGGTTCATTGATTTCCTTTTCTAGCTTGTTCACCTGATTGTTGATCTCACCCTGCTGACCCAGTAGTTCACCGCGTCGCACAGCGGCAGCATCCCGTTTCTCCATCAGTCCGTTTTTCTCCTTTGTCACGCTGCGGTAGTCTAGATTTCCCAATTGCTTCGAAAGTTTTTGACAAATTTCATTCAATTCGCTTTCCTTCAGTTGTAACTGCTTCAGCTCGCGATTGTCTTTTAGATCGCGCTCCAGGCTTTGCTGATTGAGGCACTCGGTTTTAATAGTTTCCAACTTCTCGCTTGTGTCCTTAATTTGTGTATCCTGCAAATGAGGTGTATCTATACAATATATAATTGAATAGGTAAAAATATTATTATAGGTCTACCAATTTGCTGAGCTCCGCTTTGGTTTCAGTTATGTTCGCATCATACTGTTTGATGGCATTCACTAGATTTAACTTGGCAAACTCCATCGCCTGTTTGTTCAATCTAAGTGGGATGTGGCACGTTATAATTGTTATGAATTAAAGTAATATTTCCGCACCTTTGAATATCCTGATCGGTGCTCTTGTATTTTTGGTATTTACTCTGCAATTGGGCCAATTTAACACGATCGCTTTCCTTGAGACGCGCCTTTTCCGTTAACGCTGCGCTCAATCTTTGTTTCATGGGCTGCAGCTTCGATCGAAGCTCATTGATTTCCGTGCTGACTGTGATGAGCAAGCGTGTGAGTTCGTCCAGTCTGTCCTTCAACTGTGGCAAGCTCTGAACGCCCTCCTGCAACTTAATACGCTTGTCTTTTAAGCTAAGAGAACAAATTTATAAATATATTACAATGTTTGAGTAGTCTGTATTCACAAGTGAACTTTACCCATTTCGAAATTCACGCAATCGATTCAACGCTTCCATTTGCTGCTCAAAAGTTTGTTGACTTATCTCTAGAGACTTGGATTCATCTTCGAGCTGCTTGGACACCTCTGCTTTTTCCGCTTGCAAAGCCTCAGTTGATACGCTGGCATCGTAGCTTTCAGGCAATTTAAGCTTCAGCTGCTCCAAATCTTTTTTTACGCGCACAGACTCCTTGAGTGCCTCGTCCAACAGGGTCATATCGCCCAGCATCGAATTTGCCAAGTCCATATTGTGCGTAGGCTCACCACGACGCGCCATTAGCGTCTCGTATTCGGCAACTGTGTCGCCGAGACTCTGCTCAATCTTGCGCAGTTCCTCCTTTTTCGCAGGCAGCGTTTCCTTCAGTTCTTTAACCTTATCAATTGCTGGCCTAATTTGCAACAAGTTCTCATATTTCAATTGCTCTGCCTTCAAAGATTTTTCGGTACGGCTTATATTATCCGGTAGCTTTTCAATCTCATCGGTTAGCTCTGCAGTCAAATCGCAAGCCTATGACAAAGATTGCTTAGTTTGATGATTAAAGATTTGGTTGATACCAAACGTACCTCGTCGCCAGACATATTGTGATGGCACAATGGGCAGCTGGGCGCCTCATCTATTTTTTGAATATACCTGTAAGGGAAATTTCGATTATATATCTAGCTAAACCAGCTGCTGTCGCCTTCTCACTTTTTGTACATGGCATCAGCGGATTTTAAAGCTCCGTGCTCCAGCTGTAGCTTGGATATGCTTGCCTTGCTACGCAGCAGCAGCTCTTCATAAGGTGTGGCATGGCACTTTTGGTAAATGCGCTCCTCAAATTGTTGCAGTTCCTTCTCCATGCGCTTAATCTCATCAATTAAGTTCTTGCGCTTGATCTCATGTGATTGCTCAGCGAGCTTCTGGCTATTGACAGCGTCATCCAATTCCTGGATGTCGTGACGCAGTTTATCATATTCATTCTGCATAGCTCGACGATAGTTGCTTGAAATGGACTCCTTGAAAAACTTGCCTAAATTATCGCTATGCTTACTTCTCACACGATGAATCTCCTGGTTCTTCTTCTCTAGCTCCTTCTCTTTGAGACCAATCTCAGCCATTAGCTTGGCTATGGAGCTGAGCAGCGTAAGTTGCTCATCTAGTTTTTTAAAGGACTTCTGTTTCTCAGCTATGCTTGCCTTCTTTGTCGCAATAATCTGACGACAAGCATCTTGATTGAAGCTACGCGTTGTACGTTCGTATTTCTCATCCGTATCTGTGATCTGTTTCTCCAGCGTTTTAAGCTGATGCAGCGAGGTTTCAATTTGTTTTATCTTAATCTCCAATGATTCGCTCTCCCGCTCACTGGCCGTCTTTTGTTTCTCCTGCGTACTGATTGTCTGTTCCGATTTCGTCAGTTCTGTGCGCAGCTCATCGATCTTCACCTGACGCATCTGGTCCGCCTGATCATTTTGAGCGCCCAGTTCTGTAATCTCACACTGCTTGGCTAAGAGATTTCCATCGATATCATCCAGTAAATCGGCCAATTGTTCTGGATTCTCAACCACTGCCCTTTCTACCGTTATTTGCAGTTGGTCACCCAAAATCTGAATACGCTCCGCTAGTTGTAGCTTGCATTCCTGCTCGTTCTTCTGCTTCTGCTGTGCCATGCAACGCTCCTTGTCCTGTTTGACCATTGTTTTTTGTAATTCCTCATTCGACTTGCGCAGAAGAGCCAGTTGATCCTCGATATCGGTCCGTTGAAACTTCATTTCAGACATTCGTTGACCGAAGCTTCGCATTTCCAGCTCCAATTCAACGAGTGAGCCCTTGAAAGGGTTCTTGATATTCCTATTTAGCTTGGCAATTTGTTCCACACAGTTTTTATGCCTGCATAGAGTAAAATATATTTTATTTGATTTGTCCAGCCTATCAAATGATATCTCCTTTACTTGGTATCCATTTCGACTTTTTCAGCTTGGTGTTTGCCAATCTCGAATTCGATATCGCGTATTTCTTTCAGTCGGGCATTAATTGGTTTTACCTCCTCATCGCATTTAACGCATTCCTCTTTAATGTCCTCACATTTTTGCTGAGCTTTTTGTAGGCTCAACGTTTTTCCATCCATTTCTTTCTTCAAGTGCTCCAATAGCTTCATGTGAGCCTCTGAATACGGGATATATGTATGTTAGTGAGTGGGTGAACTAAAAACTATGCCATAGTGTACGTACCCATTACCTTGAGCTCCTCCGAGGCTGTCTTGCGCAGTTTAATGATCCTGTCGAGCGCTTTGTTATACTCTGTTATATCAAAGATTGCATCAAATTTTTCCTTTAGTTTCTTGGCCTCATCCAGCGGCCAACTGGAATCCTCTTGATGGCAAAAGAGTACACTGTTTATTATGGCTTTAGATACCCCCATAAAATCGCTGACGGCCACATCAGTGTTTACTCCCCGAAAGCTCATTGACTCCTGGCTATTCTTTGCGAGTTTACCATCGGTTCCCAAGAAATTAAGTGTGGAGTCAATTGTTTTGAATGTGGGCTTTCCCCGCACTATGGAAACCTTCATACTGCGACAAATGGAAAGGCGAGCATCACGTCTATCGCGCACCTGCATCTTGACCTGAGCCAAGGATTCATTTTTGCCAAATATCTTGGGATCGTGCACGAAGCTTTTGCCGCTGTCGCTGCCTGGCGGACATTCACCAGTAAGTGCATACTTCAGGCATTCGATAATGGTTGTTTTGCCACAACCGTTTTGGCCAAGGATAAGCGTTATAGGCGAGGAAAAAGTGATGCTCTAATTGGAAAGGATTAGCAACAGGTGCTGGGTTAGACCTGATAATTGTTACCTACCTGAACATCTTCGGCATTTGCTCCAAAGCTGCGTACGCCCTGTATAGACAATTTCTCAATCGTAGACATATTTATCCCAACTACTTTCAAACAATTTCGCAACGCCAAGAAACAACGCAATTCTGCCGGTTTTGCGGTATTTGATGAACGATAACTTCTTTGTAGTCGATAACTAATTAGTAATGGGAGACGTTAACGTAACGCAATAATGCACTACGCAATGGAGCATATCGTAAAACCATCACAAACAGCTGTTGTCCATATTTTAGTTTGCTGGATATGGTCACACTGCGTGTTTTGGAACTCTGCATCGCAGAGCGTTTTTTCGCCGTGTCTTAAAAGTAACTATTAATAAATGTAAAAAGTGCAATACCTAATAAATCAAACTGCGCAATTGCCATTGACGTAAACTGTGCGTCGTACTTGTACTCGTACTCGTGCAAGTGACCGTGTTGTGTTTGCCTGCAGCGTCGTGTGGGTGTTTTGTGTGTGAGTGTGTTTTAGAGGAAGAGACAATCAGAGAGGGGCGATCAACGCAGTGCGCGAGTGCGAGTGCAAAGCAGGCACTGCGAAAAATCAGAAGACAAAGGAATTGAATGTTGCCAGTAAAAATAATTGCATTCTGATTACGTTTCCACACCCCAGAGCGCATCAGCTACAAAGAATTAACCTGCGTGCTCTGTCATTGTATTGGTGCAAGTGTCTATTTATACCAGAGAAAATCAAATGCACAGCATTGAATGCACCAGCAGCAGCAGCACTGCATGCATGTGCGTGTATGTGTGAAACGAAAATAAAACGGGATCTATTGGCAGCGACGTTGCCACCCCGCTAAGCTAAAGCTCTTCCAGGCAGCGCATGGATGTGTTGATGTAAATGGGGAGTGTGACAACGACATAACAACAATTGCAACGTACCCCACAGCAACAACAACAAAAACAACTAAATCTTCCACCACCACCAGCAGAAGCAGCAGCAACACCACCACCAACAACAGCAACTGTTACAAATATAGCAGCAGCAACAACAACAGCAACAAAAGAAACCCCACCTACCCCCTTGCTCGTGCAATAGCCTTGTAAAGAATTTTTTTTACGATTTTGCTTTACTCGCCCTTCAATCGTCGTCAGGCAAGGCAACGGGCAAACGGGCAACCAAGCGAGAAACGCACAAACACACACGCAGAGGCAAGGCAAGGCAAGGCAAGGCTGCCCTTGTACCCTGCTGCCTGGCACACTTCCTTCTCCGCCACCGTCTTCCCCTGACAGAGTTGCAATGGACTCGGACATTGAAATGGACTTGGAATCGGACAACGATGGGGAATTTGATGACGATTATGATTACTATAATACAGGTAAGCGGGGGGACGGCGCCCAAGGACGCTTTGTGCAGTTTATCGATTACACAAGCGCAATCGATTTAAGTTAAGCGTACGTATACAATTGCAGCTTTTTATCTTTCTTATTGGTCTGAGCCTTTTCCTATATGTATTGTGTTTATGTGCGCTGCTTTGCTTTGGTTATTCACCTTTGTGTCACACACAAACAGGCATATGTTGGGCCTAGTATTTGCATTTAACCTTCTATAAAATCGCATGCACGTAAATTGGCTCTTGACATTCGGCTTTTGAATAGGCTCCCTCTGAACTCCAGCTGTACCTCTTTGTGGTTTTACACTTGAACTCTTTTTTCCCCAGCGTGCGAGCCTCCCATTTGTTTTGCCCGTTGCGGCGTCTTCCATTAAAAATATAACTTTAATGTATTTATTATTATGGCTGTGTGTCGGTTCGTTACGTTTTGTCTTCTGACCATGAAGCTTAAATTATGAAATTGAACTTGAAAAGATTCGTTCGTTCAGCTCGGCCAGATCCAAAACATGCGGGGACAGCTCGAACAGCTCTGTTATTATTATACTCTGTATTTATTGAAAATTTAACAAAAGTGGGTGTGTTGTGGTTGTTCGTCATAATGTAAGAGACGTAAGAAGGCATTTGTAATTAGTATCAAGGATGGAAAAAATGCGTTGACATTCTATTACAAGATTCACAAGATTAAGCAAAGTTTGTATTTAATAATGTAATAGGAGCTCGGAGCTTTGTGCAGGGTATCTGGCAACCGCCCATGCATCGCTCTGTATATTCTGTTTGTTAATTGTATTATTGCCACCACTACTATGTACTCTTTGTACTGGTATCTCGTACAATTTTTACCTGCTTCGGCTGCTATTCCATTCCCCTTCGTTCCGAGATGCGTGCTCAAGTGCTCGGTGTCTGACGTCGCGACGCTTCGGTTAGTGTCTTGCTGCTTTTGACCTGCCTCTCACTCTCTCATATATAAACACTCACGTTTTGAGCTGGCTGTGACGTCATGTCCAAATCTCATTTGTAAGCCGACGAGGTAATATTCGGCCTTCAATTCATTTCCAGCTTGTTGTTAAAATGGCAATCAATTGAACCATCGATCAGCGTGTTTTTATTTTCATTTTGTTTTGTTAAAATAAAGGTTTTCCCATTTTCCCCCTTGTCCCAACTATGATTCTCTGAAAAGAGGTTGATAAAACAGGTAGCAAATTCTATTGAATCATTCATAGATTGCACCTGGTGCTAAGTCATTCTTTTTGGAATATGTAGAAAATCAGGGTGAGATGAGTTCAAAAGAGCCCTCTGCAGGGGTGCAGGGCTGATAAATATGTGAGAGGCTACCAGATATCCGGATCACAGTTCGGCTTTCATACGCTTTTCAATGCATTACAATGTTCTGAACCCTTTGGCTAATTGGCATCTATTCGGCTTTGCATACTTTTAGGCGAAGACTGCGATGTCGAAAGACTTGATCCAAAACGTGCTGATCCCGAGTATTTTGAATACGACTGCTTGACCGTCGAGGACATTGAGAAGCTGCTAAATGAGCTGGTGGAGAAGTTAAACACAATACTGCAAATAACACCTTCGTTAGCCAAAGTGCTGCTCCTCGAGCACCAGTGGAACAACACGGCGGTTGTGGATAAATATCGCCAGGATGCAAATGCGTTGCTGGTTACAGCCCGTATCAAGCCTCCCACGACAACTGCTGAATCGGCCTCAACGAGTGCCGCGGCGGCTGCCCAACTGATACGTCTGAGCAGCAGCAGTGGGTACAGGACATCCACGACGACGCTGCCAACAGCTGCCAGCAGCAACACCTCCGCATCGCAGCAGCGACGAATGTGTCCGGTGTGTGCGAGTACGCAGCTGAATGACAAGTTTTACAGTTTGGCATGTGGACATTCATTCTGCAAGGACTGCTGGACCATTTACTTTGAGACGCAAATCTTTCAGGGTATTTCCATACAGATTGGCTGCATGGCCCAACAGTGTAATGTGCGGGTGCCGGAGGATTTGGTCTTAACGCTGGTCACGCGCCCGGTTATGCGTGACAAGTATCAACAGTTTGCTTTTAAGGACTATGTGAAATCTCATCCTCAGCTGCGTTTCTGCCCCGGACCCAATTGCCAAATCATTGTGCAATCAACAGAGATCTCCGCAAAGCGTGCCATCTGCAAGGTCTGCCATACCTGCTTCTGTTTTAAGTGCGGCATGGACTACCATGCGCCCACAGATTGCCTGATCATCAGGAAATGGCTGACGAAGTGCGCCGACGACAGTGAAACGGCCAACTATATTAGCGCACACACCAAAGACTGCCCCAAGTGTCACATATGCATCGAGAAGAACGGCGGCTGCAATCACATGCAGTGCTTCAATTGCAAGCACGACTTCTGCTGGATGTGCCTGGGCGATTGGAAGACGCACGGCTCTGAATACTATGAATGCTCGCGCTACAAGGACAATCCCAATATTGCCAACGAATCGGTGCACGTGCAAGCACGCGAGGCACTCAAGAAGTATTTGCATTATTACGAGCGCTGGGAGAATCATTCCAAATCCTTGAAACTGGAACAGCAGACGATCGATCGCTTGCGTCAGCGCATCAACGCGAAGGTCATGAATGGCAGCGGCACCTGGATCGATTGGCAATATTTGTTCAATGCTGCCGCGCTGCTTGCCAAGTGTCGCTATACTCTGCAATACACCTATCCCTATGCCTACTACATGGAGGCTGGCTCGCGGAAGAATCTATTTGAGTACCAGCAGGTGAGGAACACTCATTCTATATACACCTGTTACGGTATTAATTTCTGTTTAACTTATTCCTTTTCAGGCGCAATTGGAGGCTGAAATTGAGAATCTGTCGTGGAAAATCGAGCGGGCTGAGACAACGGATCGAGCTGTACTCGAAAATCAAATGGACATTGCAGAAAAGCGGCGCACTACACTTCTCAAAGACTTCTTTCCCGTAATCGGAAAGGCATAGACTTCCTTCCCTTCCCCTTTTCCTTCCTCAATCCCCCTCCCAAATTGGCTAATTTTAGTTAAAATCGAGTAGCACAAGAAACATGATTTTTATGTTAATTTCATGACTCGCCACTGACAGTATAAGGAGACGCTTATATTATAATAATCCCATATAAATGTAGTGTATCAATTTGTAGCTAATTTTTAAATTAATATTCAAGTGCATATGTAGCTATAATCTAGTTTCTACAAATTAAAGTACGTCTAATTAATAATAATATAGTTGTGAATTTCGATGTCACTCAAATATCGATTTAAACTGCAATACAACGCCTTGCGCAACCAACAATAGCGATAAGGGCACTCAAGCAAGTGCCCCAAACAGTTTTCCAAAAACATCTCCTAACCCAGGCAAACTCCAACCACAATAACAACAACAATTAACAATGAATATTGTTTGAGAGAATTGCAGGAATAAATCATGATTTAGTCCTAAGTCGTATTTACGTATTGTAGCTGAATGCTAAAAACAACAAACAACAATATTAATAATATTCAAGTATTCGCATCTGTAACTGCAACAAAATACACACCCACACACACACACAGACACTCTCATAACGAAAGCGAAAGTCTTAAATTGTAACAAATTATACAAGGAAAACTATCCGATCATCAAATTAAGTTCCCCTTTTTCTACATATTGTAAATTGGCAGCGCTGTTTTCATATTAAGCTGAATTATACATTTTAGTTATTAGGTTAACGCTAAGTATGCTTATGCGACTGAATTTAAATTAATTAAATGCAAATTGAAAACAGTAAAAAAGCCCAATTGGAAGCATGACTTGTAGTCTAATTGGACGCATATTGCAATTGATTTACAGTGCTTTAAATCTATCGAGCTATCGACTACGTATTGGGCACTGATTGGAATTCCTTCTCTTCAAAAATCGATAAATTTGCAATTATTACGGGGGATAAAATAATCTTTAATATCTATTCATTATCGACACAATTTTTTTTTGTTTTTTTGAAATTTTGTTTTATAAAGATCAATACTTTTTAAGTTTCGTGTTATTCCAAACTACTTTTTCTTTCCTTTTTTCCCCTTTCCTTTTCCTTTCGGCTTAGCCGGCTTGGGTGTGTCTGCTACTGGCTTAGGAACTTCAATAACAGGTGGGACTTTTTTCGGTTCTAGTTGGCATACTTCGTTAATTGTTTTCTTTTTCATAGTGTTCTCCTTTGTTATTGAAAGGATGGGCACCCGATGCCAGTTCTCAATATACCTGTCGGTATATACCTTAACATCGCAGCAGTTTGTTAGCACAACTACGCTTGAATTGTCCGTAATTGGATCACGTAGAAACAAGTGCTTTCCGCAGTCGTTACAATTTGTCGTTTTCCGACGTATTCGCAACTTTACGGGAAAAGCACGACCAGCCAACATTTCGTTATTAATAAGATGACAATGCTTATAAGTTGGTTTGGGTCGAGGACGTTTTGTCCACTATTGTAAAAGGGCAACTATATAACTAAGTAGAAAGTGAGTTAAGAATTGAATATATACCTCCTCTAAATGAAGAAGTGTACCAGGCGGCCTGCATTCCGCAGAGCATAAATTATTTTTATGCCTTGCATTTTGGGCATCACAAAGGTCGCAGGACCTTTCGTACAGTTCGTAACGCTTGGCATACAGTTCCTTTTGATCTATTATACGTCGTATAGGCGGTTCCGGTTCGAGAATGGCTTTCACAACGGTGGTTTTCCGTTGCTCCGGGGTGTCCGGACATGGTTTTCTTAACGGCTTAAAGCAATCCGGTGGACATTTGGGCAGAACATTTTTGCTTATTATTTGTTTCCATCTGACGCAACTGTTTTCTGCCATTGAAGGAAGTGGATTGCTTAAATGTCTGGATAGTCAGGATGGAAAGTAAGTAAGGAAACCAATGAACTTAAGCTATTCCATTTGGATGGTGAACTTTAAGGTGTAATTTTTTTTGGAAATAACAAATTTATAACAAATAAATATTACATTTACAACAATGCAACTGAGATAATACAAAAAAAAAACTGTTGGTGCTTAAACTAATTATATATCGATATATTATTAACTGTAAAATGAATAAGAGAAAACAGTTTTCAGCACTGATAATTTGGCGTTTTACCACACTGTTTTATATCGGTTCACCACTAAATTCGCGGTTCATTATTTGATTGCGGTAAATTTTTAACGAAAACTGCGCAATGGAGTTGCCGCTGTCCGATTTGAATATACGGGACATGATAAGGGAGCTTTACGGCCGTGCGTTAAACACCAAGGGCTCCAAAAGGGAGCTATATGAGCGTCTACAGATTGCTCGGAATGAGAAGGCTGAGGCTCAGGCGCAGGGCTATGAGCGACCTGGAAGAGCACCAGTCACAAAGTTTGGAGTTTCTGTGCAGCCGGATGACTTTGCGGATGTCGAGTGCATGACGGAGGATGAGTACACAGCGTACTCGAGGAAGGTGCAATGGCGATTGCGTCGCATACGCAAGACCTTTGATAACGACGGCTTAGAGTACTATCATCCCGGCGTGCTGCATCGAATTGACAAGACCAAGACGTACACGCTTAATATAAGTGAGTTTTGGGTGCGTCAGGAGCCGTATTTGCACAAGGTATGTCAATATGATACATATTTGCATATTTATAATAGCTCAATGGCTGTCGCAGATGTTTGTTGTCTTTGTTACGCGGACACATGGCGAGGAGCAGCGTCTTTGCTATGCCAGAAGCATTGTTAGGATGCGGGACAAGCAATTGAATGTGGAGCTAATGAGGAAGCCTGTAAGATGTTTTTCTGCATACAAGTGCCTCAACTAATCACAATTTTTATTACAGCTAATCACCAACGATGAAATTGGTAGAGCCCTTTCCAAAATATTTCTGGAAATCGAAGACGATGGACTGGAAAATTATGTTGCTATCATTGCGGCCAAACAAAAACAAATCTTACAAACACTCAAGGACATGCGAACGTTATCTGGAAAAAAGTTACCACCAATTGTTTTAGATATGGGCCAAGTACAAAACTTATTCGATAATTTTTTTTGCTCAAAATCTGCGCATTGCTTATTTCAAGTGCAGCATGAGGTGTTTGTGGAGAGCACCCACAAGAAGCAGCTGGAGGCTATTCCTCAAAATTATACACAAAATGTAGATGCAGCTGCGCTGCTAACGGAATTTATGAAACCCCTTCCAGATGTATTGTTAGCCATGTGGAAGGTTGAAGAACATAAAGACAAATCCATTTGCTTGGCACGACTGAATAATGAAAGGCTGAATGCCTACTGCGCTCAAGCCCAAAATGATCTACCACCCATTGTATTTGAGGAGTGCAAATCAGGCGGAGGACTCTTGCAATTGATACTCTTTGATGCCTTATGGTGCCTTTGCGATCCTAATGAAATAGAAGAGAACACCACAACTGCTTTACTAGAGCCTCCGTTACCAGATGAATGGTTGCTATTGAACTGAGTTAATTCTCTTATCGGTCATGCGACTGAGTTTGTAGTTGAAAGTAATGCAGCCCATAAAGCTGTTTGATAAGTGCATAAGACTTTTGATAAGCTCAAGACTTTATACAATCTAATTTCTTAATTGCGGCAAATGACGTTAATTGAGAATTCTTAGATATTTTCTTCCAGTTTTTGCAATTGTAGTGTGCTGCCGAGATCTTTGAGAGTAATATCCTCCAGGCTCTTCTTTTTCTCCTCATCAAATATTTTAAGATCCTTGGCATGATACCAAACCACAATGTTCATAAAGCCACCTAATAAAACAAACGAGCCAGCCGCAAGATTCAGCGCGTATCTATAAATATAATTGATAAACATCGCATATATGAAAGACTCGAAAGACTTACCTTAACGCAACAGTATCGTATATCCAGCAGTTCCCCTTATTGCTGCATGTCTTGCCCCACACCAAGCAATACCTATCTATGAGCCAGCCATAAAAAACAGGACTAGGAATGAAGCCGAACAAAGACGCTACCATACTGCCAAAGCCCAAGGCAAAGCTCTTGTCCTCGGGTGGAATGCAACGCAATGCTATGAGCAAGTTTGTTGACTTACTGCTGGCACCGACGAGCTTAAGGAAACACATGACGCCCAGGAAGATGAGGAACTGATTGAAGCAATCAACATGGCAGGCTCCATCCACTGCATACTGTAACTGCAATTATGTATATAAGTTTACACAGGGCGTTCCATACGTAAAATAAGTTACTCACCTCCGATCCACCTGTTATATTTGCTGGACTTATGCAGTCACAGCCTGTAAACAACGTGCGTCCGAGCTGATCCTTTGTCTTATCTGTGCAGCCGGCATGGCAGGCAGATATATAAGTGACATTATCTGGACTGCAGATCGGAGCATAGTGAACATAATCGCAGTGGCAGGAGGCGCTGCAGCCATCACCGGTCGTTGCAATGGAGCTCAGTTGATCGCTTCCTTCGCATCCAATGATCACATAGCATAAAATACCAGCCACAGTGAGAAAGTCGACAACAGCATTCCAAGCAGCCATCGCCCTAGCGCTCGGTTTATACTTGGACACAATGTAGCCAGAAAGGAGCACGCCGCCAGCAGAAAAGCCCAGCGCAACGGTTCCAGTAGCCATTGTGGCCATGGATGCCGACTGCTGATATTGGGTCTCAATGTACTTGGGCGTGAATATCCAATAGACCATGTAGCCGAAGAAGTAGAGAATTGAGGCGCAGGTATTGTACACATATACCTTGTTGCTTGCCAGGAGTTTGACAGAGTGCCACATGTAACCCAATGAGAAGTCCATCTGATCATTTGGGTTGGGCTTGTTAGCTCTCTCTAACTCCAAGCGTCTGGCTCTCGCACTGGGCAGTTCCTTGGGAAACAGAGTCATGAGGCTGGCGATAACAAATGTAAATGCAGCCAAAATTAGCCAACCCAGCCACCAGGCGCCCAACCATCTCGGATCTTCTGGCTTAATCAAGGGCTCTGCCGTAGGTTCAATGTACCAGCGCAGACAGAGCGAAGCCAATGAATACCCAATGGCCGGACCCAGCATCCGTAGAAAAGTGGAGAAGCCTGTAAGGAGGAACAAAATATAGAGTCCTTTGGTATCATATTATTAGTTGACTTACTCAGCATAGCTGGGGTCTTCGACTTGGTGGTGTTGTCATCCATGTAGGCGATGCCAACAACTATGAAAAGAGCCTGACCTATGCCTAAAATAAACTGTGCAACAAACAAAATCATTTGCGGCACCCAAACACTGTCCTCCTCTATGCAGCTGGACGGCTCAGTCAAGCATAGTTTTTGGTCTTTATGTGAACTGCTTGAACGTGCCGTTAGATTTTGGTAATCTCCATGACCACGAGTTAGCTTTAAGGCATCCTCTCCAGCACCATAGATGAAGTGCAGCGAGCAGTTCAATAAACAAAATATAACAATGGTAAAGAGACCTAAAATACAACTTATGGAATTTTCAATGTCTTTTAAATCCTTTTTTGTAATTACCCAATCCCATCCAGCGTGGTCGATGCACCTTTCGTAGATAATATCCTGCCAGGGTCGAGGCGAACATGGTGCTCATATCATTGCCCACCGATATGATGCCCAATGTTTTTGTTGGTATCTTGTAGCGTTTCTCCAATGTTGTAATTGTGCCATTAAAATAGGCGAAGCACATGGCCATAAAGCAACCCGATATGCCATATATAGTCACGTACATCGTTTCCGTGGCGAATCTGACGAGGTGGACTTTTTAGAATTTGAAAAGTAGAGTTCACTTGTAGCAATACCTTTGCAGAAAAGGTCCCTTGAATATCCAGAACCCGCAGGTAATATCTTTAGTATCATCTAAAGCTGCCCGAATATCTCGCTCCTTCTGTTCAATTGCATCCTTGAACTTTTTCTCCTTGTTCTCTATGGCTGAAAGCTTACTAGCGTCAGCTAGAAATGGAGACTCCTCACTCTGATCCTTTGTATCGACGCGCATTCTGAACTACCTGCATTCAGGCGGTTAACTCAACTGAACTCTATTTGAGTTGAATATTAAGATGAGTTTACATTGCCTCCCGACGTTAATTAAAAATAAACTTTTAGATTACGCGGATAGAGTTTATAAATATAGCAGCTTAACTCCTGACATGATAAGATCTTTGTAGATCAGTTACAGTTAATATGATAACGCTGTCTAAACGCCTGCTATTCGTGATCACTCAATAAAAGTATTTCACCAATTAAGTAAATAACTATTGAATGCTACCTGGGAAGGCCTTCAAAGTTTCAATGATGACCTACATGCATGAGTACCATTAGGATATGCTTATCATCTTAGTCATAAATTAGATTAATTAATTACGAGCTACTATTATAAAACTAATGTGATAAATACATGTACTTTTATTTTTTAGATTTGGGGGAGAAAAAAAAAGACGCTTTCATGCTGACAGATTGTAGCTGAAGATTATATTATCTTGCTCTTCTCTTATCTGTTCTTTAACTATATCTTGTTATCGTAGAACTTTTTATTGGTTTCCAATCTGAAGAGATTGATTTTATGTTTTTTTGAATGAAATTTTGTTTCATTTTTTATTCTGAATTTCGTTTACTTTTTCTAGTTCTTGTTTTTATCTAAATTTTTATTTTTATTTTTGATTTTATGCTTAAACTAAATCTGATTTGAATTTATTAATTAATAATACATTAATTCTTAGACTTTTCTGGATCTTGTGTTGCTTCAACTTCCTTAGCGCTAGTAGTTAAGTTGAAACTATTTTCTTTGCTGTCTGATTTTTCAGTTTCATTTTCCTCGTCGTCGAATATCTGAAGATTCTTAGCATTACGCCATACACCAATATTTAAAACGCCGCCAAGGAATACGAAGAATGCTGCAGTTAGGTTGAAGGTATACCTAAAATGGAAATAAGTAGGATATAGGCTGATATTCAGGAGTGGCGGATAGTCCTTACCTTAAGGACTCCGTGTCGTAGAGCCAGCAGTTGCCCTTGTTGCTGCACGTCTTGCCCCACACCAAGCAGTATTTGTCCAATAGCCAGCCAAAGAAAATTGGACTGGGCACAAAGGCGCACAGAGAACTGATCATTCCACCCAGACCCAGAGCAAAACTCTTGTCCTCCGGATGAATGCAGCGCAAGGCAATGAGCAAATTTGTGGACTTACTGCTGGCACCCACGAGCTTAAGGATACACATCACGACCAGAAAGATGAGAAACTGATTGGTGCAGTCCACCGGACAGGCGCCATCCACTGCATACTGAAGCTGTGAATACATACAATCAGATCATATTCGAAATAGGGAATGCAACATCTGAATGTTTACCTCTGAACCATTTGTTGTGTTCGTTGGACTTATGCAGGCACAGCCTGTGAATAAAGTGTGTCCTTGTGGATCCTTCGTCTGATTCGTGCAGCCGGCATGGCAGGCGGATATAAAGGTGACATTATCCGGACTGCAGATGGGAGCGTAGTGAACATATTCGCAGTGGCAAGAGGTGCTGCAGCTGCTGACTGTGGCCATGGAGCTCAGTTGATCGCTGCCTTTACAACCGATGACTATGTAGCCCAAAATGCCCGCCACGGTCAGGAAGTCCACGATTCCATTCCAGGCTGCCATCGCCCTGGCACTGGGCTTGTACTTGGACACCACGTAGCCGGAGAGCAGGACTCCAGCTGCAGAGAAGGCAAGTGCAATGGTGCCTGTGGCCATGCTGGCCATGGAGGCCGACTGTCTATATTGGGTCTCGATATACTTGGGCGTATATATCCAGTAGGCCAAATAGCCAAAGAAGTAGAAGCTGGAGGCGAACGAGTTGTACATGTAAACCTTGTTGGATGCCAAGCGTTTGATCGAACGCATCATGTCGCTCATGGAGAGCTCCTTCTGCTCCTTGGGATTCTGCTTGCCGGATTCTTCCAATTGGAGGCGTCTCGCGTACGAGCTGGGCAACTCCTTCGGGAACATAAACATAATGACGGTGATAACAAACATTACGGCAGCTTGGATAAGCCAACCGAGCCACCAGGCACCAATCCATCTGGGATCACCAGGCTCGATCATTGGTTCCAAATTGGGTGCTACATACCAGCGCAGACAAATGGAGGCTAGGGAGTAGCCAATAGCAGGACCCATCATGCGGAGAAAAGCCGATATGCCTGGAAGAAACAGTTGGACGGGTCTTAGAATGTATTTCAAAAGGGGGAGTCTTGAGGTCCTGGGCCATGAAAACTTACTCAGCAGTGCTGGCGTATTGGCCTTCTCCGTGTTGTCGTCCATATAGGAAATACCCAAAATCCAAAAGAGGGCTAATCCAACGCCCGCTATAATCTGAGCCACAAACAACAGAAAAGGGGGTACCCAGGCTCCATCCACCTGAACACAACTCGATTCCTCAGTCAAGCAGAGCTTGTGAGCCTTGTGTGCACTGTTCAGGTTCGCGCTGATATTAAAATCTCCGTATTCGCGGGTGAGTTTTAAAGCCGCCTCGCCAGGACCGTACATAAAGTGCAAGGAACACGTGAGCAAAGAGAAGACAAAAATCGAAAAAAATCCTGAAGTAAAAGATTTGTTAATAAGAGAAACTTGGGGAATACCATAGTTCAGTTTACCAACTGCTATCCAACGAGCGCGATGTCCTTTGTGTATGAAGTAACCAGCCAGGACGGAGGTAATCATCATGCTGACATCATTTCCAACTATGATAAGGCCTGATGTTTTTGTTGGTATCTTGTAGCGCTTCTCCAAGGTCGTGATTATGGCGTTAAAGTAAGCCAGCGCCATAGATAAAAGACATCCACCTATTCCATAAATGATGACATAAGACTTCTCCGTTGCCAGCCTGTAAAGCAGATAAGCTGCTCAGATCATTGTTCATATTGCAATGGAATTATACTGATTCACCTCTGTAGGAGATCTCCTTTAAATATCCAAAATCCACATCTGATATCCTTGTGGGGTTTTTCCTTTCGCAGTTTCGCATTTCGATGGTTTAAGTTATCCAGAAAAGGATACGCTTCTGCTTGATCTAGTTTCTGATCGACACTCATTTTCGAACCGACTCTGGCAAATCAGTTAACCAGACTAACTGAGAAACTTCTTTCAGACAATTATATCTAAATATCAGTTGCCAGATGAATCCATAAACTTTTATTACCATAAACAAAAATTCTAATCTAAATACGATTGCGATTCGAGCTCGGGTATATTATAGCATGAGATTTGCGATTCGTGGGGATGAGACTGCAAGATTAAAGAGAATATGTAAGTCTAATAGGACAACTACGCTACTTTTAAATGGACGGTTACGTTTTTTATGGCATTATAGCACCCATATAACTGAACCCCGATACAAGTTTTCGCTTGTACTGAGTGAGTAGCTCACTTAGACAACTTTTTAATCAAGATGCTGGGAAAATGTGTCTCACTTCCTCTATTGACCATCTTTTTGCATTTTATCAAAACTCGCGTGTCTTTCTTCTTATCTCTGGCAGGGGCCATAAACCCCAACGAGCTGAAAATGATTAAGTAAGAAGAAGAGTGTTTTTTTTGTGTTAATATTTATGCGTAAAATATGACCCTTAGCTTATGATCGTATTTAATTCGGTTTTATCTCGATTGATTTTTCCTTTAATTCAATTTCTTGGCCGTTATTTTGGTTCTGCTTTTCTTCTTCAGGCTCGAATATTTGCAGCTCTTTGGCATGATACCAAACGCCAATGTTCCAAAAGCTTCCACTAAAAATAAACGCGGCAGCCAAGAGATTCATCGTATATCTGTATAGAAAAAAGTGATTTATATATATGATAAAATTGATAGTTGTGAAGACTTACCGCACGGATTTTGTATCGTATAGCCAGCAATTGCCTTTCCCGCTGCACGTTTTACCCCAGACCAGGCAATAGTTGTCCAAAATCCAGCCAAATAATATGGGACTGGGTATGAAGCTGAGCACGGAGAAGACTACGTTGCCCAGACCCAAGGCAAAGCTCTTGTCCTCGGAGGAAACACAACGCAAGGCCAACAGCAAGTTCGCAGTTCTGCCGGAGGCACCCACGAATTTGAGGAAGCACATTACGCCCATGAAGATGAGAAACTCTTTGTTGCAATCCGCCGGACAAGCACCTCCGTGGACATAGGGGAGCTGTGGGAGAGAGTGAGCG
Organism: Drosophila pseudotalamancana; assembly: GCA_037075185.1. Classification (NCBI taxonomy): domain Eukaryota; kingdom Metazoa; phylum Arthropoda; class Insecta; order Diptera; family Drosophilidae; genus Drosophila; species Drosophila pseudotalamancana. The sequence goes on along the minus strand of JBAMCK010000953.1, from coordinate 655,964 downwards.
AGAGCAGTGGTTATAGACTTGTTCTAGACAAATAAGGAATAGCTTGTTAATTCCACAAAACATACCTCTGTGACATTTGCTATGTCCAACACACCAATACACTTGCAGCCGGTGTAGGTGATGCGATCGGGGTCGTCCTTAGATTTGTGTTTGCAGCCAGCATGACACGCAGATATATAGGTGAGATTATCTGGAGTGCAGACGGGCGCATAGTGTACATATTCGCAGTGACAGGAGGCGGTGCAGTCGTTGGTGCTTGGCGACATGGACGTCATGGATGTCGCCTTATCGCTATCAGCACAGCCGATGAACACATAGCACAATATGCCCATGACAGTTAATATATCAACGACGCCGTTCCAAGCGGCCATTGACCGAGCACTGGGCTTGTATTTGGAGATGACATGGCCGGACAGCAAGACGCCAGCCGCCGAGAAGGCCAATGCAAACGTGCCCGTGGCCAGTGTTGCCTTACTTGCGGATTGTTGGTACTGGGTCTCGATATACTTCGGGGTGAAGGTCCAATAAGGCGTGTAGCCGAAGAAGTAGAAAATGGAGGCGATGGTATTGTATATATAGACCTTATTTTTGGCCAAGCGCTTGACCGACTTCATCATGTCGCTCAGGGAGAGCTCGGTTAAAGGTTGGCCTGCGGGCTCTGCCTCGATTGCTCTCAATCTTCGGGCTCGGGCGCTGGGCAGCTCCATGGGGAAGATGTATAGGAAAAATGCAGAGGCCAGCATTATGACAGTCAATAAAATCCAGCCAAGCCACCAGGCTCCCAGCCAACGGGAGTCCTCGTTGTCGATCAGGGGATGCATATCCGGAGCTATGTAAAAACGCAGACAGACGGACGACAGGGATAAACCAATAGCCGGACCGAGCATACGAAGAAAAGCGGACCAACCTGTCAGGGAAGAGAAGGGATGGGATGTAAGTCACTATATCGGTTAATATAGTCAATCACTCACTGAGCATAGCGGGCGACTTGGTTTTGGTGGAGTTATCATCCATGTAGGACAGTCCCAGTGTGTAGAAGAGGGAGCAACCGATTCCGGATATAAACTGAGCCACAAATAGTATAAGTATGGGCGCCCATTGACTGACATCTTGTACGCATTCCGGCTCTTTGGACTGACATACAGTCTGATCGTGCGTGGCATTATCAAATTCCGTGTTCACATATTCACGGGTGAGCTTTAGAGCATCCTCGCCAGAGCCGTAGATGAAATGTGGAGAAGCCATCAGTAGGCAGAAGACCGCAATGATTAGCAGACCTGTTGAGGACAGGTTCATAGGGATTTTGTCAAGGAGTGCTTAGAGCTTTGGAGAGGTTTGTTCTAAGTTGGGTCTTACCTAGCGCCACATATTTCGGTCGATGTCCCCGAGCCGCATAGTAGCCCAAAAAAGCGCCGCTTAGAGTTGTGCTAATGTCGTTTCCCACTGATATAAATCCAGTAGTTTTAGTGGGTATCTTATAGCGCTTCTCCAGTGTGGTAATCGTGCCGTTGAAATAGGCGAATGCCATAGAAATAAAACAGCCCGCAATGCCATAGATAATCATAAACATAGTTTCAGTGGCCCAGCTGTGAAACAGATTATTCAAAATAAAAACTCTCTATATATACAAAGGTAATACCGCTGTAATCGTGGTCCCTTGCATATGCCAAAACCACAGAGGATATCTGGATGTGGTGGTTGCTCTCTCTCATCCTTTTTTGGTTCCATATCCTTGAGGAATCGAGTACCTTCATTCGCTTCATCTGCCATTGTGAAACAACGGATTCCAACTGCACTTTGGCTATAACTGTCACTGAACTAATCATAAAGTCGAACCTGAAGCTATGCACAGAATGCAACACTATCTATATGTGTATAGCTAATAACCATAGAGGATTGTAATTTACAATCTAATCCTACGAGATGAAGATACATTTTCAGATAAGTTCCTTTATGGCTGGCTGCTATATATGCTTTATGCACTCTCGGCTGCTATATACGTACCTTATTTTTAGATTGTTCAAGTACAGACATGTGTTGTTATTTATATATAAATTAATACAGTAAAAGCTCCATTAAGTGGACTGACTTTCCAGTCCCAAAATACATGTTTACGCGAACTGATTTCTTTGTTCGTCTATAAAAGTATTCACTGTATATACTTATAGATTTTTGAGCTTGTATATACAGTGGTCGCTCACTAATTGCAACGTTGAAATCACGCTTCTCATAACTGTAACTAATTCAAGGTAAATAAAACAAATAAAAGTACGTTATAAATTTATTGATAGTTTATATAAATTGCTTAAGGTTCTCATTAAGGAGCGAGCACTGTAGGTATGTATTATAATAGTGAAATGAGAGCCTAGACGGTTGCATTTATCACACGATCTTTACCGCCATAATACAGTTTATTATACCGACAGACTCCATCATAAAAATGTCGCACATATACGTTCTAAACGATAGGCACCAAAATCACTCACAATCTTAGTCTAAAAGATAAGATTATCTTAAATATATATTAATTGTATTCTAGTAACTTATATTTCGGTATTCTTTTCGGCATTGACCTCCTCCTCGTGCTGGACTATTTGCATTTCGACTTCCTTGACCTCCTCGTCGAATATCTTAAGATCTTTCACATAATACCAGACTCCAAAGTCGAAGATAGCGCCCAGAGATATGAAAATAGCTGCCGTAAAGTTAAGCGTGTATCTAAAGGAGAATGAAAATTGGATTATTAGAAGATCGTGTTTGTATGGAGAGAGATAGAGAAGAATCTACCTCATGGACTCCGGATCATAGAGCCAGCAGTTGCCTTTGTTGGTGCAGGTCTTGCCCCACACCAGGCACATCCGATCGAAGATCCAGCCAAAGAAAATTGGTCCCGGGATAAATGCAAACATCGAGCATAACATCATGCCAAAGCCCATGGCCGCGGTCTTATCCTTTTCCGGCACACATCTTACAGATACCAAAAAGTTGGATGCTCTGCCCGCGGCGCCAACAAATTTCAGGAAACACATGACCGAAAGGAAGGCTACAAACTGCGTCCAACAATTGACAGGACACGAGCCCGGCGTGGCTTGACCAGCGGCTAAAAGCTGGAAGAGATTAAAGATTACATATATTTATAACTGATTGATTGATTGATTGACTCCACAGGTCGAATAGTGAAGAACTGATCAAAACCGAGTAGTAATTGACGATCAATTCGTATGAGACTTACCTCCAAATATGCCGTAGAAGACGAAATTTCTAACGCTTTTCCGGATAGATCCAGAGTGCTGTTTTCATTGGTGAAATCGAGCGGGGTAAGCCGGTTGAAGGAGGTATTATTTCCGCCTGGTATGCAGGAGCAGTCATAGAAGATCTAGGGAAAACAGACAGACCTTAGACTATATCATATATAGATACACACACGACTTACCTTTCGACCATCAGGATGCACGTACTCACTCTTGCAGCCCGCATGGCAGGCGGATATATAGGTCATACTGTTCTCTCCACACACTGGAGAGTAGCGTACGTAATCGCAGGCACAGGCTGAGTTGCAGGTGACGGAATCATTGACAGCGCTATTGTGAATATTCACAATAACCGAACGCTCGTTGTCCGGACAGCCAATGAAGGCATAGGTCACAACCCCGACGACAACCAAAACGGCACAAATCACATTCCAGGCGGCCATGTATCTAGCCCGCGGCTTATATCTGGAGATGATTAGGCCGGAGAGCAGTACGCCTATTGCGGAGAACGCCAAAGCCACTGTGCCGGTGACCATGCTGGAGGTAGCTGCCGATTGTTTGTACTGCACTTCGATATATTTGGGCGTGAATATCCAGAACGGCGTATACCCGATCAGATAGAAGATTGTTGAGAGGGTATTGCACATGTAGGTGCGGTTCGTGCTCAGCCGTTTAAAGGTGACCAGCATATCCTTGAACGAAGCCTGCGGCTCTGATGGGGTTTGGGGCTCCAGATCTGAGGTTAACTTCTCCATTTCCGGAGTCTCCTTCTGCTTCAGTGAGTAGCGTTCGCGACGACGTTTTTCCTCCACCATGCGCCTGGCTGCGGCACGGGGCAGCTCCTTGGGAAACATCGATAAGAAGATGCCCGAGAAGGATAACAGACCACCCATGACTAACCAGCCAAGCCACCAGGCGCCAAGCCAGCGCGGATCCTTGTTGTTGATAACCGGATTCAGTTGTGGTGCAATATAAAGGCGCAGACAAAAGGAGGCCAGGGCATATCCAATAGCTGGGCCAAGCATACGGAGGAAGTACGAGAGACCTGCAGAACAGCAATGATTGTGTGGAATCAAATAACAAATCTATGTTAAAATCGGGTATATTAGATTTTCGCCTTTATATGAGCTAAGGTAATTTGGAAGAAATGTTTCGTGGAAGACTTTCGTCTCTTAATTAAGATCATACGATCAAGCGAATTCTCTTAACTTTTTTGAGTGCTCCTTAATTATGTCTTTGCAATAACAAAGTTAATTTGTTTTCAAAGATAATCAATTTTGTTGCATAATTCTACAACCCAAGCGATAAGAAACGGAAGCGTTGTTGGGGTATATGAGGGAGTTAACTTTTAACTTATCTCTCGTCGTAAACCTCTAAAAATAACTCTCCTGTGTAATTAAACGGGCTTAAGTGGATACTTACTGAGTAAAGCTGGAGTTTTAGATTTTTTGGTATTATCATCCATATAGGACACGCCGAGAGTATAGTAGAGGGAGCCTCCGATTCCAGATATAAACTGTGCCACAAAGAGCAGCACTTGGGGAGCGAAGTTTCCCTCCCCCACCTCGCACTCGGCACCGCTTCCTGAAATCCGACAGAGGGTCTTCGAGCGCTGTTCCTCAATGGCCTCCAGGGTGACATTTTCATCGGGCAGAGCGCCAAACTCCTTGGTCAAGGCCAAGGCATCCTCGCCGGGTCCGTAAAGAAAATGTGGGGAGGTGGTCATCACGCAGAAGACAACGATAGTCAGAAGACCTGTGTGGACAAGGATGTACAGCAATTATATCCGAATTAGGTCAGTAAGGAGAAAGAGCTGTGTAGGGAACTCACCAAAACCTATCCAGCGAGGTCTGTGACCCTTGCCAGCGTAATACGCCAAAACGGCGGAGACCAGAGTTTGGCTTATGTCATTGCCCACAGAAATGATGCCCGTATTTTTAGAGGGTATCTTGAAGCGCTTCTCGATGGTGGTAATTGTGCCATTGAAGTAGGCGTACGTCATGGAGAAGATGCAACCGACAATGCCGTAAAGCAGGACGTAGGCCGTTTGATTGGCGCAGCTGAGAATTAGAGTTGGGCGTAAGGAGTGAGAGAGAAAAGGGGTTGGGGGTTGGGGGATGGGCTTACCGTTGGAAAAAGGCGCCTCGAAAGAACCAAAAGCCGCACGTCACATTTTTCTCCAGCGGCATTTCGTTCAGCAGTTTGTTAATCTCGGCGGTCATCAGACGATCCTGTTCGCTCTTCTCCTGCTTTAACTTGGCCTTGATGCGTGCCTGCGACTCTTTGCTTTGTGTGTTGCCATGTGCATTGCCATTGTTCAGCAATTTGTGGCGTTCCTGCTGCTCCACCTCTTCCTGCTGCTGCTCCTGCTGCTGCTCCTCCTCGATGGCAACTGTCACCTGGTCGACGTCCTGCGTCGATTGCTCCTGCAGCTCCGCATTGCTTCGCTCCTCGCTCTCCACCATTGCTTTTTCTTTCTCTTCTTTTTATGGTTTGTGCCTCACAGTTGATTCAACAGCACATTGGACTCTTCCGGCAGAGGCACACACCCACTCACACTCACACACTCACTCACACACACCCACACACACCCACACACACACCCACACACTCAAGTCCGACGATAATTGATATGCACAGTAATTCTTAATTTTCAAAACTTTCACAAGCAATTAGCTGGAAATGGACTTGGACTTGGGTTTGGATTTGGATTTGGATTTGGGTTTGGGTTTTCAGTGGCTGCGATCGAAGTGCTGTGTGGAACGTTGATGCTGGAGAACAACCGCACGCGTAAAAATTTGCGATACGAATGGCATGTTGTGTCCAAATTACGCGTGATCTTAACTGAATGCCTTAACCTGCCTGCCAGTCCGTCCACTTGTCTATCCGAATGATGAACACACTTTGTTTACAGTGCCTCTGCTTCTGCTTCTGCTTCTGCTTCTTGTTTATCTTATTATTATTATTTTGTTGCTGTTGTCACAGTGTCTATCAAGTTACAGCGACGGCTGTCGTTCTTGAAAGATTATCTTTAATGGGTTATCAGCTGTCTCTATTCTTTTATATTTAAGTAAGACGCGAATCTCATCTATATTTATCACAAGCCCAACAAATTCCAATTGTTATCATTCATTGCTTCTGTTAAATAACATTGATTGATTTTAGTATTGCAAGAGATATGTGTGTGAGAGTGTATCCTAAGTATTTGCTAATCCTAATCGCACACTCGCTCACATAATCTCACTCACACACACACGCACTCACACACACACTCACGCTTCGTATCTTTTAACACCAAGTTCTTGATAAGTTTTTAACGCTGTATCATTGTTTAGCTTTAGTTTTTATATTCGACAGATTATAGTTAACTGTTTTTATTTTGTGCAAATTCATTTATCTGCTAAATTAATAAGATAAATCGTTTACTATTTACATTAATCTTATAGAAGTTCTATATGAAACCAAATTTTTCCATCAAGTTTTGAGAACATCCTTTGATTTATCTGCATATACATTTGAATATATCCTAGTCTATATACCCTTGCTTAGGTTTTCGTTTTTAATTCTACCTCCGATTCCAAAAAGTATTTCTTTCTATCTTTACTGTTAATTAAGTTCTAGAAGTTCTTTAGGCGCTCATTCACAGTTTTCCATTTCTCGCTTACTTTCCACATTTAAATCGTTCTTATTTATCTTTCTGTCTATTCGTATAGCATTTCTTAATATTACTCTCAAATATTTTCGGATAATATCCTAGGTTTTCAATCGAGTTTTAACTAGCAGTTCTTTAGGCGCTTGTCTTCAGATCTCAATCTTTTGCTCTCTCTCTATTCTCATTCTCATTCTGATTCGCATTCTTTCTATTATTATTTTGATTTTCAAGAACTGTGCTTGTACGTGTGTGTGTGTGTGTGTGTGTGTGTGTGGGTGTGAGTGCTCAACGTGTTCTATTATTTAATGCATGTAATGTATATATGTATATAGTATATACATATATATATTAGATATATAGTCGAGTAGTTGACTCGCATGTTCTCTCGTGTTTATTGTCAACGCCACAATTCACTTAGCATATTTAAATTTTTGCGCTGCTTATCACTTGAACTTTATCTTGATTATGTTGTGCTTGAATCATAATATATGCCATACAAATATAACTATATACATATGTATATATCACTATGTATGTGCAGCATTTATAATTGAGTAAGCTTTTAAATTAGGAAATTAACACTTATTAGGCAAACTTTTGGTCACAGAATATTTACTGAATTAAATTGTTTGGATTGCACAGAAACCAGAGCAGAGATTTATAGCTATATGGTTAGCTACTCAGATAGTGAGCTCGCCTTGAACACGACGATATCGTAACGGTAACCGAGTCGAACTAAACTAAGCTAAACGCTGGACTTATAAGATCTGTGGAAATGTGCTCTAAGATGAGCTCGGAATGGAAGTCGAGTCGAGTCTTCAAAGCTAATTCCAATTCAGCGATCCCCTTGTATGTGTGTGTAAGTGTGTGACTATGTCAGTGTCATCAATTCCAAGCAAAAATGTCAGAGTGTGTGTGTGACTATAGCCCATCCAGAGCAGAATTCTTTATTAGATTTGCCAGGCGGTGCTTACACTTGGATCCGAGGCAAATTCAAAAGTATAATCAAAATATATACTTTCCAGGGTTATCAAGGTGAAACTTTATGGAAAATAACTTACACTTTGAACCATATATAGATATGGAATAACATCAAGTGTATTGTAGTGTATTAAACTGTTTGTTATACCCAACAGAAACTTAGCTATCGATAAGGAAATACTGAGTGACAACCTTGTTACGCTTTATATAGCTATATCACCTACTACATATCCAAATCAGTTTGTGGTGGAAACTATATAGTGTAAATATTTATACTATATATAATATTCATATATATGTATGTGGATATATACTTATAGCAACCCCCCTTCCAAGTGCTTGCCAGCCAAATCAATAGAGAACGTTGATTTGCCTTTTAACCCCCGCTGTTTCTCTGTGGTTAGGCGTCTGATTCAATCAACCCCAAAAAAGAAAAAAAAGAGATGAAAATAAATAAACCTTATATCGTCTGGTATCTGGTGTCACCCGATGCGAACCAATACTAAAATGCTGAAAAGCTAAGCCCAGATCCAGCTACAGATCGTAAACGATAAGCGATTAGCGCTCTCTCAGCGGGTGAGCTTTCGCAGTCAACTACAATTGAATTGAAACGGAGCAAATTGCGGGCAGTACACGGCTACGAGGTACCCTGTGGTGCAGTAAGTTAAGTATTTCCGAGTGTGAGATGCCCTATAAATTAAAATAGGTTTTAAAAACTAATTTTGTTTTATTTCCAATAATTTCATATTTGATATGATGGGGATATCACGGCATATACGACTAAACGTTACCCTAGAATAGCTTTCAAGAATATTCATAGGGTAAGCACTTGGCTTATTAAATATAAATGTAAGTATACGATTATCAGAAACCCTGTAAGAGTGCGGCGCAAGATATATTTTGCCTTAAAATTGGGTAGATACGTCTGACTACTAAAAGTTAAATACAGTCTAATAATTATGTCTCCAATAGTATACTCGATTTAGATATACCCTGGAATAGCCTCAAATATTTTAAATTACTATATAAGAGCTAAGTAGATGGTCTCTTAAGGGGTTTACTAACCGTAGAATATAAACACAAATAACAAAGCTGTCTAATGCGACTTTTAGATGCCCTTTAACAACTTTCCGCTTGTCAATTAGGGGTTGGCACAAAATCAATTGAAATGTATCCGAGTCTTATGCCCTTTATTTATGTATTTGCGGGACTTATGAATGTAGTAAGTGGAAATTCATGAGCCTCATGAGCCTCATGAACCACATGAACCACATATGTGGCTTAGAAGGCCGGAGAAATATGCTTATTAAAATTCAAGCTTGAAGTTGAAATCGAGGCAATAGGCAAACAAATGAAAACGCTTACAAATAATCCCGCCATACGCAAAAGCAGCGCCATAATTGGCCAAGTATGTTCGTGTGCATTTGTGTGTGTGTGTGTGTGTGTATGTGAACATCATATGTTTGGCAGCGCAATAAAAATCAAAAACATAATTTCATGTATCAATTGAGCGGGCAATAAAAAAAAACATGTTTATTATTACGAGTTGTGTGTGTGTGTGTGAGGCATACAGCTGTGTCCTTTGCACACACATTCACATATATGTAGTAAGTGGAAATTCATACACATACATATATATGTATTTGTGTATATGTAATTGCAGCATGCAAAGCAGCGAATGTGGTTGTACTTAGCGAGAGGACATTGTATCTCAGCATAAATAACAACAAATGAGGCAGCGGCAGCGGCAGCGGCTGCTTGCAGACAACATCTTTATCTCTAGTGTGTGCGTGTGCGTGTGCGTGTGTGTGTTGTGGCACTTTTGTGCGCCGCCTGGAAGTATGCCAGAAAATAAAGACAACTGCAAATTATGTTTGTGGCACGCGACTCGCTGCCATTTGGTCGCGATTTTTATTTCCGCAACGCTTTCCCTTTGTGCTTCTTCGTATGCAAATGACATTCAGAGTTGGCCTTATCGCATCCAACACACACACACACATACAGGGGCACGCACACACACTTGTGAGTATCTTGGACAACAAAGTTTGCTGACAATAAATAATATTTTGCAAATCACATAAATCGCCATGAATTTGAATTGCGGTCTAAATGCGTGGGGCGTGGCTCAAGCAAATGCTAAACAGCACACACACACACTTCCTCCCATACAATATATGTGTTTATGTGTGTGTGTGTGTTGGCAAGACGAATGCTGCGGCTTATGAACGCCTCGGTTTGTGTTAAACCCTTCCCGCCAACTGCTAACTAAACCGCTTAAGCACTCAATTTGCGCGTGAAAAGGAACTTGACACCCACAACACACACACACACACATGCACAAACGCACGCACACGCCGCGACATGCATGTGTGAGAGTGCGGCACATGTCAGCACTTTGTTGTGATTTCCGTTTCCGCTGAAACCCCTTTGGCACGAGCGGCGTTTATTGATATTGCCTGCCATAATGGCATGTAGCATACGCTGCTCTGCTTCTCAGCTTCTTCTTTTTTGTTAACCCCTAATAAACATATATGTGTATTTATTTGTGACTTCCTGTGTGTCAAATTAGGGTTAAATGCTGTCAAACACCAAACCCCACTCTACCTCACCCCCCCCCCCCTCTCCATTTCTCGTACTTTTCAGTCACTTTTGAAGGCAGCTTTTACCTTGGTATTCATTTTTTTTATAAATGGGTAACAGGGTATTTGGGTAAACAGGGTATGATCCCTTATACCACTTGTATGACCCCTTATACTATTTGTATTATTGATCAGCATAAAAAGTTAAATCTGTTAAATCTGTCTGTCTGTCTGTCTCTCCTTCCGTCTGTCCGTATGTATGAATGCGAAGATCTCAGCATCTATTAAACCTAGAGACATGGAACTTTTTATGTCGGTTCTCAGATATTTGTAACAGTGCTTAAGGTATCATCTAGTCGAGCACAGTCGACTAGAGTTTTCTTACTTGTTTTATTTTTTTTTTGCTTCGCTGCTTTGCCTTAAGTAGGTCTTAAGTCTTCATTTGTCTGGAGCTTCAGCTGTAGCCGAGTTTAATATGCCGACCGCATGGAAAACCCACAATTTAGCTGCCCAATTTCGCTGTCAATTTAAGTTGTAATTAACAGTCGAGCCGTCGGCTCCGTCTCCGGTTCCGGCTCCACTCTAATATACTAAAAACCAGAAAAAAGCAAAAACAAAAGGCGAAGCATATGACCCCAAACCCTGAACTTTTTGCCATGTGGCATGCAACTCACGTGCGCTCATTACGCATTTCATAAATTTACTCTAAAAGTGGGGGTGGGGCGTGGCAGGGTGGTCAGACAAGGTGCGTCCGACCTAATCACCCAAACCAAAGCCCAAAAGCGAGACCAAATGTCAAAATAGACAATGCAGCGATTACTTTCGAGCTCCCAAACAAGGACTCGCAGCTCGAGCAGTTCAAATATGCTAAAAAGAGAGGCTAAACAGCTGAAAATAAGCTAAAATAGGGTGCTCTTTGAGCTAAAAAGTAGCCAAAAGTCAAACACGTATCGAAAGTTTAGCTTTAAAAGGTTAAAAACTAGTTAACTGCTGTTTACCCAGATTCTAGCTAAAGAATTATTTTAGTGGATAAAGATAAAGGAGCCAAAGAAGAAGTTACAGGAGCTAAGTCTCTGTCTTCTTAAATTCTGGCCAGAAAAATATTTTTTAACAGCTAAATTATACGTTAACCTAAATACATTTTAGCCGAAATTTCCCATAACTACTTTAAAGTAATTTCTAGCCGCTAAAGCCTTTACAACTATATTCCAGCCGCAAATGCATTACGTAAGCAGCCAAGTTTACCGCTAAACAAGCCAAGTGAGCAGCTCTGAGCCCAGTTTTGAGTGCCCTTCAAATTCGGCACATAATTAATCAAAAAAGCTGCGTAGTTTTTCCATACAATAGCGCCGACTCCGGATTTGGGCCATTAAAATTGGCATAATGAGCCGCAGGACGAAAGTTGGAAAGGATTAAGCGTAGCCTCCATTGGCAATTGTTGTGTATGTGCGGGTGTGTGTGCGGGACTCCTGGCTAGCTTTCCATTTGTTTTGTTTAGCCAACGCCGTTCATTTTTAATTCCTCTCGCATTTTATTTTTGATTCTTTTCCTCCCACAATTGTGCGGCGGGGGGCGTGGCATTTGCCGAAAGCCGCTAGGGAAAAAATAAGCTTAGGTTGCGGCAAACAAACCGCTCGAGTCCTTTTTGTCCATTGTGGTGGTATTTTTATTTGCCTTTCCTTTGGTTTGTGTTGTTTTTTAACCATTCTTTCGATTTTAATTCTTACTTTTTACGCCGGAGTCGCATTTGCTCAATTAGAGACGTGCTTCGGTCTCCGGGCTGTCGCCATAGAGCGTGAACGTTTCTCCATTACATTTCATATCATGCTTTTCCTTTTCTTAACTTGGGATAGGGCTTAATTTTTTTGTTGGTGATTTTTTTTTATTTGCCGCATTTGTTTTGTAAGTATCCTTGTCCATGCCCACTTAAGCATTCTAAGCCTGCAGCTTAATCCGGCACGGGGTTGACCTCTGACCCCCGAAAATCACGTTTTGATTCGCTTTTTTATTGTAATTCTGCACATTATTCTTTGTTTTTTTTTGAGAAATTTTGGCTATCATGGGGGCTTAGGCAAGCACTTAAAGTGAGCCTTTCTTTGCGATTCTCATTAACTCAAGTATTTGCCACCGCCTTTATGATAAAGTTTAGATTTTCCAATGCATAAACTATCTAAAATTCATACGTCCTAATTAATTTTACGAAAATGCCACCTTTCTATGCAATTTGCATAGTACAAGTTATTAATTTAAGTGCTTCTAGTATGCTTTTAATTAATACTAATGCCGTATTGAAAGATATTTAAAAAACTTCTTGCTTAGGGCCTTCTATGCGCTTCTCATGATCTGCTAGATGCGTTCAAACGCCTGGAGTTCGTTTTGCGTTAAGACTTTTATATATTGAAGACATTTCTGAGTTATGAGCAAAGCCGTTGGCCATATTTCACATCTGCCTAAGCAGCTAATTTAAAAAGCAATTTCAAAAACTTAATTTTTCAGCGATTATGTTTGTAAACAGCGGCTGCTGCGGCTTCTGTCCAGGACAAACCAGTTGGCACCAGCAGCAAGGCGTATCCTTCGCATTCCATTCTGCTTTTATTCGTCTCCTGCTTGTTGTTGTTTCTTTTCTTTTTTTTTATCGTGGACAAACATTGTAGCTGCCGTTGTCTAAGCCCACATTTCACCCACCCAGCGAAATGGTCTCAAATATGAATTTATTTTCCTTACTTTTCATCTCATTTTGTTGTTGTAGTTGTTGTTGTTGATGCTGTTGCTGTTTAAAAAGCATTTAAGTCCCTGTAAAGTGACCCTTTTAATTTTTCTTACGCTTCGTCGCATTGTTGCCTCTTAACAGCAGGAGAAACCCAGAACCCACCCATATTCCCACCCACTCTTTAGGATTGTGATATTTCCGGCGTATTCTATCTACTATTTTATAATTTAATATATTCACTTCTCTTTTTTTTCTCTTTGCGGTTTGACACGCTTGTTCTGTTATGATTCCTCGATATCATCTGGAAAACTGTCATTGAGCATTATCAAAAGTGGACAAAAAATACGGAGAACTTCTCAAGGATATGCTATGAAAAGTTTTGTATGTATTTATTTTATTCTGTTGCAAATGTAGCATCAACTTTTTAATTGCAATTATTTCTGCGAATTAAGTTGGAAATTATTTTCCGTTTGCACTGGCAAAAGTTTCAAATTTACTTTTAATTAATATAGATTGAAGTCGTCCAATGATTTTTTCTCTGTTAATTGGACTCGAGATGAAGCTGGAAGATAGATAGATGATATACATATATGTGTATAAGTATACACATAACTCTCCTATTACCTTTCCCTTATGTAACCAGTCTATATATAGTATGTATAGAATATATATCTTTCAGTGTGAAAGCCGCAATAAACTTAATTAAGCTGGCAAATAAATTGTGATTGTAGCTTAATATAATTCAACTATAGAAACTAAATTATTTGGAAAATTACATGTACTAAGACATTTTCTCGGGAAAAGCTGAAGCAATTGGAAAAGTCTTACAGTTCGACCAGCCAGAAACCGCAGAGAAGTTACAAAATTAAGAGGGGTTGGGGGCAGGAAAAGCGCCTCGGAAAATGCAAAAGTTTAGAAAACATATAAATTTCATAGCGATTTTCCTTATAGTTGGGCAGACGCGAGTCCTTGTCTGGCAACCGAATTCGATGGCTTCGCCGGTGACTGTCTTGACGTCCTTTCGTCCTGCCGTCCTTTCGGTTCAAGGAGCAGGACAGACGAGTAGCTGGCATTAAACGTTTTCTAATTAAGTGCGCCAACAGGCTCTCATTGTCCTTTATTTTATTATATTTTTACAAGGATAATTATTGTTTTTCCTTCAGATTTGATGCCAGCGTCCAGCGATGCGTTTCATTCCGTTTCCATTTCTTTCGATCTTAGGGGCGCGTTTTTCGCTCTCTCAAGGGTGCGCGACATGCATAAAGGGGTAGCATATTTTAAAGACTGCCTCCCATCCGGGCTTATTGGATTAGAATGCGTCGCTGTCTATTAATTCCTCCTCTTAATGGTTCCTCCCAAGAACTGGGGCTTCCTCTACAGCATTTTCTTTCAAAACGTTTTTTTTTTGTCTTCTTTTGGGGGTTCTTAAAAAGAAAAATTGTAAGAGACGCGATTATCGTTGTTCCGTTTTCCATTTATAATGCTCATTGCTGCTGCGTCTTCTTATACTTCTTCTTCTTTTTTTGGGAATTATTTGGACATTTATTGAATATTCTGTTTTGTGTTTGTTTAATTATGAACTTTTTCTTTGACAAATACATTCGAATTTTTCCTATATATAAGTACACATTTTTTACGCTTTTTAATCTGCCTTTTAATTTTCTCTAAGTTTTCTTTGATGTTTAAACTTTTTCTTCAGATTTCTTATTTCCACGCTGTTTACCAATTTGCACGGCAAAAATCACCAAATACAAAAAAATAAAAGATGACAAGCTTATGTTTTTAATTAGCCTATCATTTGCTCTACAGCGCGTTTAAATCACAGTAAACAAATATACATATATAGCTACTTAGCTAAGAAGTATAAATGAATACAATTTAAGTATAATTTTGTTATGCCTTAGAGGGAGGGAACTTTCAATTGATGTTGCAAAAAGAAAACCATTCCACCTATAGAATACTCTACATATGCTTAACATAACTTAAGTTCAGTCTGTGCTTAACACTATTGCTACACAAATAATTAGATAATGCTCTAATTTGGGAACTACAGTAATAACTTGACAAATAAACCAGCTGTCTTCTAATTCGAAAAACAAACTTTGCCACAGAAATGATTTCTCTCGGTTGAGATCTTAACTCGAAACTAATTTCAATTGGGACGCAGGCAGCCGTGAAATAAACAAGAAATCACTTAATGCCAACAATTACATAACCAATTAGGACTTTTGGCCTTAATGCGAGCGAGGAATCAGAAGTCAGGAGTCAGAAGGCGTAGCGCTTAAATTTTGGTTACAGCACTCGCAGGACCAAACAGGACACTCGCTGTCATTGTGCTCATAAAAACCAAACAGCAGAAAACTTTCAACAATGCAGAGGGGGAAAACTGAAAGAGATGGACATAGAGAGAGAGAGAGCAAGAGCGAGAGAGGGGGACAACATATCAGGTCGATTACGTTTATGGAATATATAAGCGAATGTATTTGCTGCAAAATTTGTTGTAAGCTGGTCAACAAAAGGTTGCCAATTTGCTGGCTTGTTTGGCAGTTGATACTTGATATGCTTAGCAAGGATAAGGGCTGCAAAACGAAGTCCCGTCGAACTGCAATAGTTGGCATGGACAGCAGCAGGACTCGACCGTTTGATAAGCTACTTGAGCAAAAGGCGATTGCAAGGACAACGCTGAATAAAACGCAGACAACTTTATTTGTGTTTCTTTTTTTCTTAAAATATTTATGAAAATATGAAAAGCTGCCCACCCATAAGCACACACACACATACATAAGCTGATATTGTCAAAAGGCAGCAGGCTTAACTAGGCGTATGCGTAATACAAACCAAGCAGCACACACATAGGCATGTGTGTGTGTGTGTGTGTGAGTTGGACGATAAAGTCAGTAGCATGATAAATCATCGCTATAATATTTATAAAAAAAGAGAAATAGAAAAAGGCAACGATGCAGCTACTATTTATGTATCTAATATGTTTATATGTATGTGTGTGTGTATATACATATAATCGAATTTTTATTGATACAAGCAGCTTACGTTGAAAGGATGCGCCCCAACCGACCGTCGGGCAACTGAAATAAGTGGAGGGAATAAAAAATAATACACCTAATGCGCATTTTTTATCAATTGGTCAAACGTTTGCGTTTTACTTTGTTATCAAGCTTTAATGTTGACCATTCGGAAGGGATTCGGGCTATGAATATGTTAGCCCTAGTTTATGGGCCGAATCAATTGTCTGGTAATTGCCACAGCTTAAGTGCAGAGACACATACATACATACGTATAGATATACATATTTACATATATATGTTTGTATAAACTAGTCTGAGACTCAAGACATTTGGCTTTTAATAAGAGTCCACAATAGCGAGCGAGCACTTCAAACTGTTTGTAACTCAATTAGAACAAAGGCTACGTTGTTCAATAAAGAACCGGAGCTGGAGCTGGAGCTGGAGCTGGAGCTGGAGCTTGAGCTTGGTGCAGCAGCTGCTTAGAAGCAAGCGAGAGCAAAGGACTTGAGTCAAGGCACAACCCATAAAGAAAAGGCAAAAATTGTTGATAATTCATTTTTGATACCCTAACCGAGAGCTTCAACACTTTTGCTTGAAACTTACTGACGGCAAAAAATAAATAAATAATTTTAACGGACATTAAGATTAGCATATTGTAAGTGAAAAATATGCATAGATGAAGAAAGGTTCCATATAAACTCATATATATATAAATTGTTATACTTATAAATCATATTTTATCTTTTATAATTCTAATTATGAATTTTAGTTCTTTATCTAAAAACAAAAGAATTTCAATCGTAATTCATAATGGAGTGTTTTTTTAGAGTATGCAAAATTCGTTATTCCGATCTCAAATGAGTTTTTTATTGTTTAGAGCTTTGACGTCGACGCGTCGACGTTTGCTGACAAGACGTCGACGCTGAGCTGATGATGATGATGTTCTTCCTGTTTTACAGTTATACTTTACCGTTCCACTGTTTGCCGATGATGTGCTCTGCAACCCTTTTGCCAATTGGGGGTGGGGGGCTTGTGGCTATGTGTTTGGGTGCGTATGATGGAAGAAGCGCCAGTATCTTGATAAGATTAATCAAATTTTCATAAAATGCTCTGCGGCACAAAGCAAGCGAACAAAGTAGCAGAAAATATGCTCGGCGTGTAAAAGGGATTTATGCGTAATTATATAGGAATAGCGTAAAGGATGTCCCCGTCCCCCATTCTTAAAAGTTGTTGGTGCAAATATAAGTCGCAAATCAAAAGCTTGACGTTGACAGCGCTAAGAAGTCCTATTTTGCAGCGGGGTCCTTAAATGGTGATAGAGAGAGAGCGAGAAAGTGCGAGAGAGGGGGGGAAGAAGAGAGATTCACTCACCCGTTCATTAGGCGAACGGCTTTTAGTTTTACCTTTCGATTTTCTTTTGTGTTGCATACTTTTAAACAGCGCTCTTAATTAGCAAGGTTTTCCACAGGGCTGTCGCCGATTTCACATGTGTCAGATACATATATCTATTTATGTATGGATGTATGTGTACATTCATATGAAAGGCAACGTAAGCACACAAATTAAAACCACAAAATAAGTCTTGAGGCAAGTCCTGCGTACTTCTAACTTATAGTTGTAGTTGTAGTTGTAGTTGTAGTTGTAGTTTTCTCTACAAAGTGCCAGTCATTGAGTATTTGCATTAAAAATGAGCGACGTCTGAAAGCCGCTTACAGTGGTACGACATTTATTTACCAATTTGTTAAGAAAATAACGCCTAAATGCGAATTGGAAATGGAAATAAGAATGTTAAAAGAAAATTTAAAATTTGGTATTTGGCCAATACTTACTTTTCATTTTCCTTATAATTTCTTTTGCAGTCGAAAGCTATAACTAACATACAATTTAGTATATAAACTAAATTAAAGTACATATATATATAGATGTTTATATAACTTTTATATATCTTCTTATATTTCTACTGTATTAGACTTGTACCCATTCTTAAATTTTTTTTCCTGATACTCCTGAACAGCATTAAGAATTTGAATAATTTTCACCACTTTGCAACACTGAATTTGTACTTCGTCCATTTCTTTTAGCGTTAAGCCTTCTTCGAAACTATTTTGCGGTTTAAGTAGTTGCCAAAAACTTGCGCTTTAACCACTGTGGCAAATACCCAAAGATTTTCGGTAGCAAATATAAAATGTAAAACTAAATTTGCACATTACCTGGAGAACATGTTCCATACAACAACAATCCACCAACAACAACAAGGTGAATGCTGAAAAGGTAACCGAAACTGTTTTTGGGTTTTGGCTATAGTCAACGCTTAAAGAGCAGGAAATAAACAGACATAAATATATTTATATATATATATATATATGTATGAGTATGTATGAGTATGTATGTATGTATGTCTGTAAAACAGAAGCTATTAGAAAGAAATAAGGACTTAACTATCTTGACAACTCCTTTCCGCCTGACAAGCAATTTCCACGTAGATAAATTGAAGCAGAAAGTGCAGAAAAAACACAATTTAAATTTGTAGCTAAATAATTGCAGCAAACACTGCGTATACGCAACGTATGCATGAATAAACAGTTCATATATATATAGTATATGTGTATAAAATGTATATATGTATTTCTATAGAGTTGGGAGCAGACCCGAAACTCTGAGCCAGCGACATGAAACGGAAACCAACTTGAAAGCCGGCACCAAATGCATTTCCAACTCTCTCCCTCTCTCTCTCTCTATTTCGCTCTTTCTCTCTTTCGCTCCGTGGAGCACTTAAAAGGCAGCCGAAAGCGAGAGATAGTTAAGTCGATATCGCAGTTTCCGTCCGAAAGCAGGAATTTACTTGACATTTTCATTAGTGCGGCACAGCCACAAACACTTTGCCAGGCGAACAGAGGCAGGACGATGAGGCAGGATTCGGGAGGTAGTAAGAAGAAGCAGAGGGCAGACAGCAGCGTGAGGCAGACGCGATGTTTGCGGTTTGATGCTGAAATAAAAATAGCAATAGCAGTCAGCAGCCTGGCAAGGATTCAGTGGCAAGGACTCGCACCAACACACACACACACACACACACACACACACACACACACACACACACACACACACACTCACACATAAACCCATTTGGCATGGCTTATTATTGGGGTTTTTGCTGTACGAAAATAAACAGTGCGGGTTGTCAACCACCCGGGCAACATACTGTGCAGTTATTGGGATGTCCTAGTCCGAGTCCTTTTGCTTCGGCTCACATCTTGATTTCGCACTCAGCGGCAGGACTCTGCCTAATGTTGTGGGAAATTGCATTAATTATTCTATTAGCAGCGTAATTCGTTCTTAATTGCATGATAAACTTTATTGCCTTTTAGGAGGATTGTGTGTGCCCCACCCCCGAGTCCCTGCCTGTAAGGATATGCGTGCGATTCGCACTGCAAATATGAGTCCTTAAGTAGTCTTTGGTATTCTAGTCAGCGAAGCACAAGTACACATTTATTTCACTTAAGTGAACATCTTAGATGAAGCAAATGAGTTCAGTTAAGATACATTTTTGATTGTCTATGGATAGTTTCCTATGGCTTCCTATAGAGTAGATTGCTTCGTTTTATGAAGTCTCCAGCTTATACTACTTATAATTACATATAATATATTAATATATTATTAAATATATATCATAAGTATTATACTATACTTTTTGAAAATTCAATGATCTATCTACATATCTTGACTCTGAATAATTTCTCTTTATCTCAGTATATCAAGTTTCTTTTGCAAACCTGATTCCAAAGTGGAAGCAATTATACCCCATTCACTGGGTACACACAGGGTATAACTAGAAAAAATCTCCTCACAATTCTAGTAAATAATTGTAGGCAGGAACAATAAATAACAAAGTGTTATATTAAGAAATATATTTCCTAATCAAACGAAATCCCAGTATTTCACCTATTTATAGCGCTTATCACTCACCTTTAAATCGTCGAAGTGCAACCGGTTGCATTTCTGACTTTTGTTCGGTTTGTTTTTTTTTTTTTCGTCAGCTACTTGGTTAATGTGTCAACATATTTGTTTATAACTTTATTGATTAGCTGCGATTTGATGAGCCAGCGTGTTGTTTGCACTGAGGCACTTCAATCTATCTCTAGCCGTGAATTGTCATTATCTAAGCGAAATCCAATTAAGCTTTATCGCCCCAATTAATCAAAATGCACGCAACAGCTGAACACAATAGCTAAGCAAATACAATCGCAACTAAGTCAATATTAATCAAATCGCAGCGCCTTAAGTTGCAGCCAAACACCTCACAATTTCAGCTCGGATACAGATAACAGATACAGATACAGATACAGATACAGATAGAGATAGAGATACAGGTAGAGAAAGAGATACAGAGATAGCCGTAAGCGTTCTTCACATTTCAGCTGAATGTTTGATATTTCAATAAACTTTTCGACTTTCATGGGCTGTTTATATAGACAAGAGATAGAGCTGGATATATAGATAGGGATAGGGAGAAATATTGTGATAGAAACATAGTTAGAGATGGACACAAAAATATGAAAATTATGAAATAAGGAAATTCAGTTAGTGAGGCAGATATATTAGGTGCTAGAGACACAGTTAGAAATAGTGATGAAGGATAGAAATAAAGATAGAAGAGATACATATACAAATCAGTAGTAAAAATATTTATATTTATATATTTATATATTTATAAATGGAGATAGAAACAGAGATGAAATACATAGGTATAAGGATACAGATTAGATTTAAAGGCAGCGATAGATAGATAGTAATAGACAGAGATAGAGATATGTATGGAGATGCAGATACAGATCAGAGTTAAAGATAGAGACAGAAATAGATATGTATAGAAATACAGACCCAGATCAGAGTCACATCTAGAGAATGAGATAGATTAAATAAATATATAAAGATAGGTATATATTTTGAGATAGAGATTTGTTGAAATTGTTTGCACGAATTTTGCATTGAAATTTGTTTTGATTTTCAGCCCAAAAGTTTTCGATTTTCCCGGCCTGTCTACTTGAGCCACTCGAGAAGCGCTGGTGGGTGGGGCTTACGGGTTTCTATGGGAGGTTTTGCAGCCCGTTTGTATTTCGACCGCGCTGACCAATATTTGCTTTTGCGGCTGTTCTAAAAATTTTGCATACGCCGTTTGCTTTTGCCCGTTGACCACTTCCTGGCTTTCACCTGTTTCCGCTTTTCATGCAATTAATTTAATTATGTGGTCGCTACCAACTAGGCTGAGAGGGCGTCCCCTCTCTCCCCTTGTCCCACTCTCTCTCTCACTCCCTCCCACTCTTTTATTCTCATTAGCCCTTGCGGGAACTACAAACTTGACCAGCTTTTGTAGTGTGCACTAAATGAGATGCTTTTAGCCGTTAATGAAAATGTGCAAATTGAGTTGTCCAGCCATGTGAATATATATCTATATATATATATTTATATATTATATATATTATATTATATTATGTATATTCATTATCTATATGTAGGTTAGTACGTTGCGTTTGCCTCGGCTCTGACAAAGCAGAAAAGAATAAAGCAAAACTTATTGGAAAAAATTACGTTTGCTGTTGATGTCATCTATAAAAATGTGATTAAAGAGTTGTTTTATATAGCAAAAGATAAATTGAATATGTGTGCTTTATTTTGAAAAAGTAACTTGTTTACAGTGCATTTTCCTATTCAAGAGAATTGTATATTCAATTAAATAAATAGATTAAGGTACATGGAATGTGGGAATGCATTTACTGGACGTTTTAAATGATACTATTCTATAACATGCTATCTAGATTATCCCCCATATATAGAGTGTATGGAAAACTATAAGTTAAGATAGTATATACCAAATATACTATGTATATATGATATGCAAAAGTGACTTTGATTTGTTTTGATGAGCTAAAAGTTTTAAAATAATTGATTAAAATTGAATGTTTTTAAGCTCAAGTATTATTGTGGAAAAAGGCAAATAGATATCGATAAGTGAAACACACGTCGAGTCCCGTGGGAGGGAGAAGGGGAAGGGGGAGCGCATGAACAGATTGTCAGACAGAGTGGCAGACGGAAATGCGGAGCTCAACCAACAGAGCTCAACCTCAATGGGAGAGCAAACAAAGTCAAGTGCTGCCGGAGTGCATGAGGTTGCGGCCAGAGTCCGGCGGAGATCAGCAGGTAGTTGGCATCATATTTGGTTGCTTTTGAAGGATAAATAAACGGAACGGAGATGTGTTTGCAGATAGCAGCTATCTTTTTAATTACGGATTTGTCAAACAAAACGGCAACAATGTCGACAAACAGCGGACAACCTCAATGCCGCATCCCCAGTTCGAAGCCCAGCACCAACCCGCAACCCGCAACCCCAACCCCAACCCCCAATTCCAATCGCCAATCGCCAATTGTGGTCTTCCACCTGATCACGATAACCGATCAACACGGCTGTCAACATTGTGAACATCGGCGGCGAAGACCAAAGAGTTCAGTTACGGCTATAGCCACGATTTTATCACTTACATAAGCAGCAGTGGGAGCGAGACGGCAAGAGAGAGGAAGAGGGAGTGAACTAATGATATATTTTTAGTCAATCTTCGCTCGTGTGACACACCAGCAGCGGCATCCATTGAAGTACAGTGTTCACTCGCCAGCATCAACTCTTGAAGTTAAGAACTATTTATTGAATCAATTAATCTGCTTTAAAAACTTGCTTTACTTGTCGAATTATTTAATTGAAATAAGTATAATTAGTTTATTAATTATAATCGAATATATCTACATATAGATATGTACATTATGATTAATCATCAATTATTTAATTGTTCATAATTATGGAAGAATTATCACAAATTTAAACTGCTTCACAAATCGAAAACCTTGAAAGGTTTCGCACTGCGAGCGTTCACTGTACTCGCTTACTTTTCATTGTCAAAACGCGAGCTGAAAGTCAAGCGCTGCTTCTTCTTCTTCTATTTCTTCTTTTATCTCTTATCAATTGGGAAATTTACAAATCGATACGCGGCGTATCTTGTTGAATGCCGTGTTTTCTCTGCTTCTTCCTCCATATTCACGGCGCTTTTGAAGATGCCGTGACGCGTGGAATGGATCGGAAAAGCGGCTGCGAGGAGGTGGCTGCGGGGCTGGCTGAATTTGTGGTTAACGGTAAATGTTAGAGGAGTTGGAGTGGGAGTGGGAGTGGGAGGGGGAGTAGGTGCGGGAGAGGGGGCAGGGAGTAGGGGGTTGATGGGATGGGTGGTGGGGCAATCAGTGCCACATCCGATGTGGAAGATACGAACCCCGATATTAAACAGCCGTCGCATTGAATTTATCTATTGATTTGTTGAGTGTTTCTCTTTCGCCTTTGTTGGCATCAGTATATCAGTTAAATCAATTAAGGCTTTCAAGTGGAACTTTTGCCGATCGCCGAGCAATCTATATATATCTATCGGCTGTGTGTTGTACTTGCGCCTTGTTCTCTAGTCGCTTTCAATTACCTCAAGTGGCAAATGTGGTTATTCCATTTAATCAGAGGTGGGGCATGCGACACCTGCCCCGCCCCCAGCCCCAGGCCCAAACATTGTCAGCTAATGTGTCACCTTCTTCTATACTAATTGAAGTGCGCTTTTTGCCGCCTCAAGGTTGACTCTGCCACGGCTAAAAGTAACTGTTCATGAAACTTGCAAAATGTGAAAAAATGCAAATTGAAAATTTATGAAGTAGTCGTAAAAGTATTTAAATACAAGCTTAACATTATGATTATTGAAATAGAATTCTGCATTCATTAAAAAACTAAACTATATCACTTAATATTTTAATATATGACATATTTTACAGCTATAATATATCACTTGTTTATCTCTTATATAAGAGTCTTAGCCTCTCTCTTGGCCTTTAATTACACTTCACTATATACAAAATTCCCTATATACACACATAGATGATGCAGATACATATATATATACATATAATTCTCATGTATACGAAAATATAAAAACAAAAAGGACTCGAGAGGAATATAAAAATCAAGTAAAACCCAAAAATTAGCGCAGGCGCATTTGAAAGCCGCTGCTTGCAACGAGCTGAAGAGCTCCAATGGCACCGCCAGGCGTCGGGCGTCACATGCTCCACACCCCAGCCACGCCCCCGCGCCCCTGTACGCCCCCTGCCTGGGAAATTGTGGCAATGTCAATACTTGAGCCAAGCGAATGGCAGCACTTCAGTTCGGCTATATACATATGTACACACTGTGGCAGATCCACAGCAAGGATAATGCTGGCACACACACACACACGCACGCAGCAGAGACACATGTGTGCGTGAGTGTGTTGGCTGTGGCTTTAATCAAAATGCTGGCAGCTCGAATTGGTTGGCTGTTGGCCAAAAAGGCAGCACATAGATGCATACATATACATACATATGTGTATGTGTGTGTGTGTTAGTTACTGCATTGCCCTTTCCAGGACAACGGGTGATAAGCCAGCAGCAACAACACGCACACACACACACACACACACACATTTACACACACTTGGCCACTCCGGCTGGGTGGGCTGCCTGCCTCAAGCGGTGGCAGAGACAACGGCAAACCGAAAAAACGGAAACGTCAAGTTGACGCTCGTTGCCGGAAGTGCTCAGCACGATAGAGAGGACAATGGCAACGAGTCCTGCCCTGCCAGGGTGTTGCCGCATCCTCCATAAGTGCTCAGCATAACCGTTATAACCGTTACCCGGGCTCAAATGGGGGACTGGCGTTTAATCAACAATCAAATCAGAAATCAAAAACTTAATGAATGTCCTTTTGTCATTATGTGCCGCAGCGACAGCCACACTGCAGCTCATGACGACGATGATGACGACGATGATGATGATGATGATGATGTAGTAGATGTCCCTCTGTTATACCGTTACGAGAAGCTGGAGCGCTGAGCGGGCAGCCGACGACGCGGCTGACGGCAACGACCGTTTATGCGGCTCATGTTGCCACATTGAGTAATAACTGGACACACTCTCCATCTATATAAATGTGTGTGTGTGTGTGTGTGTGTAGGTGCGGTTCGCCACGGCTCCATTTGCCATGTTGAAAATTGCCACACGTTACATTTTGATGTCGCGGTTGACTCCTCTGCTGCCCCTCCCATTCGCCCACTTGTCCGCCCATTGCTAGCAAAATATAAATGTATATAAAAAGGAAAACACAGCAAACGCTTTTCCCGCTTTCCCGCACAACTTTAATAAAATTATTGATTTTCCCTTCGCGGGCTTCGCAGCATGTCAAGCACTTTTTTTATTTTAAGAATGAGTTTTCAGAAATGTTGCAAAATTGTAATTTATAAGTGTTGTTAAGCTGTTAAAAAAAAATAAATTAAACTGTATATTAAGTAACTTGCTCTATTTATTCCCTAACTGAGTTAATTAACACCTAGATTGGTACTTAGGCTTAGATCTGTGCTGCATCTTAATTTTTGAGAATGTATTGAGGTTTTATTGATATATTCTATAATAATATTAGTATAGATTGCGTATGTATATAATTTATCCATCTGAATCTATATTCATTTTGGCATAGAATACATTTTTACATAAATTATCTATCTGAATCTATATTCCATACTCATATAAGAATATAATATATAAGAATATAATATCTGTATTTATATACGAATTGAATACTTATTCAAATAATCTATCTATCTGAATCTTTAGTCCATACTTATTTAGATTATTTATTAATTACATATATGTAACTATCTGAATCCATTTTCCATATTAATCTAAGAATATAATATACATTCATATTATCTATTAATCCGAATCTATATTTAGATACGAATTGAATACATATTGGAATATTCAGATAGATTGAATCTTTAGTTCATACTTATGTATTTAAGTATAGATTATTTATTTCTAACATATATTTAACTATCTGAATCTATATTCCATATTCATTTAAGAATATAATATATATTCACATACATAAGTTATACATATAATATATGTAGATCCTTACAAGTTGCTTTCAGATTACATTTCCTTCATTCATAAGGCTCTTCCGTCCACCTTATCTTTTCATATCCTCCACATAGAAGTTCGCGCAGTCTAAGCATAATTTCATTTATTTATGTTCATGTACATATTATTTATGTATTTCCATTCAGTGTTCCAACAGCTTCCCTTGCCACTTTTGCCCCCACCTTCGCAATTCCCATGTACACGTGCCTAATAAGCTATCTACACACATACATATGTACATACATACATATGTACATATAAATATGTATATGGAAGCACACATGGTTCGATTTCATATGTAAATATGTGCGCACACCTATAAAATTCAAGGAACGGCAAAGATTTGGGGCTCAAAATTTTGTAAAGCCCTCCCCTGGAGTTGGGGAGTGGGAATGTCATGAGGCTGTTAACTAAGTGGAAAGACGTCGACGTCGCCGTCGTCGTCGTCGTCATCGTCGTCGTCGTTGTCGTCGTCGTCGTCGTTGGAGGCGATAAAACCGCAGCCAACAAAGAAACAACAACTTAGCACAAGCAGCGCAACAACAACAACAAAAGCAAAAACAAAGCAAAAAAAAAAAAGATGAAGTCTT
Source organism: Drosophila pseudotalamancana (assembly GCA_037075185.1). NCBI lineage: Eukaryota > Metazoa > Arthropoda > Insecta > Diptera > Drosophilidae > Drosophila > Drosophila pseudotalamancana. Next base: position 629,152 of record JBAMCK010000953.1, on the reverse strand, counting down.
GGGCAAAGGCAAAGCTTAGCCAATCAGCGTACGCCGAGGGCGGAGTCTATCCGAACTGGTTTGCCGGCGCTTTTTATGTTTATTTCGTGATATTTTTGCTGCTTGTGTTGTTGTTGCACGCTTTGCTGTTTTTCGTTTGCGTTTACGCTTTGCTCATCTTTGCTTTTGCACGAAATTTTTATGGGTTATCTCGCTCTGGCACGCTCGTGTGAGAGCGAAAGGGAGAGCGCGCGAGCTGCCGGAGAATGTGCGAGTGCATGGGTATGCATATGTGTGCGGCATTGAGTGTGTGCGTGAGTGAGTGTGTGTGTGAGCGACTGCTATCAAAATAGAGCACCAACAGGAAAATAGAGAGAGAAGGAGAGCGTTATAGTAGGAAGGCAGATAAGGAAGATGATAAATGCACGAGAGCTTTTTTTCTCGCGTCTGATAATCTGCACCAATTGCCAGCTACTCAACCCCCACCCCCCCTCCGCCATACACACACACATACACACAGCTGTCGCATGTATGTGTGTGTGTATTCATTATGTGTAATTATGTTTGAGAATATATTGTTTTATTTTATACGTTTTCGCAGAAGGATGCGTTGGGGTTGCCAGACATTAAGGCAGCTGCGTGTAATTTTAATTATATATTATCGCCGCTTGCGTGCGATAACTCCACCCAATGGAGAGCGACCCACATACTATAGAGCGGCGTATGTATCCTGGCCATTTACTTGGCCAAGGCTTCCTGCACGGCGGTTGGCTAAACCCGGCTCGCCGAACACCTAATCACATGTAATGCGCGCGCATTATCTGCGCTCTTATCTGCGTCTCCGCCAAGTGGTCACTCGTGTCAAAGGCACGAACACGGACACTCACACAGTCACACGCACACACAAGCATACACGTACACACACCAGTCGCGCCATCCATTTCCATTCGTCGAGGTGCTAAATGCGGAGTGGGTGTTGCTACTGTTGCCGCCGCCGCCGCCGCCGCCGTCGCGGCCGTCTCCACCTCTGCCTCTGCCTCTGCCAGTGGCTCTGCCTCTGCCTCGGCTCCCCATAACGACATAATAATAATAAGCGCTGCCGATTTACTCTTTCATCCCAGTCGGGCACAGGCGCGCGAATCTATTCCCGCATCGCTCGCACTCGCGCTTAGCCGTCGATGTACGAGTGGCTCACGCCCACGCCCACTCTCAACAATAGTTGTGTGTGTGCGTGTGTACGTGTGCGTATGTGTGTGGCATAATTCCACCCGAATTTGCGGCAAATCCATTGAATTTCGCTACAGCGCACAAAAAGTAAAAGAAAACGCGCAGCCGAAGGGAAGTCGTTTAAGATGGAGTGAGGGATGGGGTGTGGGTGTGAGGAGTGGGTGGGTGCTGATGTGGCGAGGGGGCGAGCCTGTCGCCGAGACAAGTGCAATTCTGCGCCGGAACAGGTTTACCCCAGTTCGTGTGCTTGCATGTGTGTGTGCTCTGGCTCTCCGCGCTGGCTTTCGCTCTCTCTCTTTCGCTCGCTCTCGTGGCGTGTCGTTGTGTGCGTGTTTTGTTTTGGTCACATGCACACACACAAGCGAAGGCGTTCGCTCTCTGAGCATTTAAGTTACTACTAATTCTACTACGTTTTGTTAGAAAAGCAATTTTGGCTTTTGTTTGGTTAAATGGTTTTTGAATGGATGTTTATCCAAGCAAATTGTTCTTTAATATTATTCTAATAATGTATTAAAATTAATGTATTTTCAATTCAATTTAGCAATAAGAATTAATTATATTCTCGTTTACTTAGGAGCAAACCTTTTTGAATGCCCAAATATTGAGCATTTGTAATTATTGTAGTGCAGACTTTATTTATGCAAATTAGTTATATGATCTATATAAAAATGATATTCTTGGTCTAATACAATTATAATTCGTACCATTTCACAGTGCTGCTACTATTTGAAATACAAAATAGAGAGAGCCACGCCAGCTGAGAGGAATTGAGCGAGCAAGCGAGAGTAAGAGGGCGAATCGTGTTTATTCTGGTCACGCACACAAGCGCAAGAACGTAGCAGCAGCAGCAAATGAACAGAGACGAATGCGCGACCATCGGCAAGCGACGGCGACTGAGAAGACGACTGAGAAGGCGACGGCGACGGCGACGGGTGTAGCCGAATGCCGGCTGGGGCGGGTCGGTTCGGGTCGGGCGGGCCGGCTCGGGTCGGTCGGGCAGTGCGAATGCGAAAGAATTTGTCAGTTGTGCGACAACTTGTGCTGTGAAAGGATGTCTTGACGCGCGTCCGTTCAACAGCAACAGCAGCAACAGCAGCAGCAGCAGCAGTAGAAGTGAAGTAGCATACGATTCGTCAATCAGAATAGTGCTTAAACGCAGTCAGTTATAGACACTGGCATATGCACACACATAAATAGAGACACTCAAACAATAAAAAGAGAAAACAAATCGAATCACAAAGTAAACAAAAATCACAACATACTGCGCTTATCACAACAACAACAACAAAAACACCAACAACAACACTAAGCTAATCAGAGAATCTGCCTGAATATACGGAACGATATCGTTGGCTCAGTCAGTCTTCATTGGCAGCTCGAGAACGAGAGTTACCTATTTTGTACTGCTCGAGGATCTTCTTGAGGCCGCTTATCGCCGACGGTTGTTTGAATTTTGACTTTTGACACGGTGCCACGCCCAAAGCGCAACGCCCGGCTCCGAACGCCTACGCTTGTTTTTTATGGCCGGCAGTTTGCTAATGATGTCGCGTCGTGAGCCGTGCCACAACTGCAACTGCAACTGCATCCGCGGCAGCCGCCTCATCGAATCCGTTCCGCCAAACCCAGTTGCTGTCGCTGTTGCAAGTCGCGTCGCCTCGTCGTTTCGTCACCTCGTCCCGTCGTTTTAGTTGTTGTGCTTGTGTCTAATTTGCAACTCCGCGCTCTGCGGCCATAAACTCTTTGGCCCATAATCGAAATCAAAGCGTGCTTTAGGCCTTATCGCGTAAATTGATACGTTGCCAATGCGTTTCCATCACAAACCAACCAAGACCAATTAATGCCAAAGCCCCCTTCAGCCCAGCCCCACTGCCCAACCCAACCCTACTTGAGAAACAATCAACCAGGGCCTATAAAACAATATAAAAGAATCGTCTTTAACAAAAGGCAACACAAAGTGCACTCGAAGAACTCAAATTCAAGCTAACGATCCACCTTTTCACGATGGACTTTCAGAGCGCAATGGAAACCTTTGCCGAGGCCTGGGTGGCAGCCAATGCCGGACAGCAGGTGAGTTCTATATCGAACTATAAATCTTAATACATACCTATGTGATCCTAGTAGTAAAATTAGAAGGTTATCTAGTATTATTGTGAGGATAATGTTTATTTAATACATAAACCTCAAATATATCCATGATATGCTGGAAGAATGTTCAATTGTTCATTAGGCAGGCTAACCAGTTGATTCAGACTATTCTATCTATCGTATACCATTAACAAACATGAAAAATAGATAAGATAGATATATAAAAAGCACGAATCCCTTCGATAGCTGTCAAAGTAATTTAGGCAACGATTGAAAACCCGATCTAAGTCAGTAAAATAGCAGATTGCTTACTTAAATCTATTTCCTCGAGTGAAATTACTAAAAACGGATCAAAATGTTAGCCAATAAAGGCCAAGTTAGCTATACTTTCAAATTATATACATCAATAATAATTATCAAAATACATTTTTGAAGTTCTTCATTGATCTTCTAAAATTTTCATCAAAATTTTCATCAAAAGTGTCCTTATAAGAACTTTGAAAATATCTGAAAAATCTTATTCCATTTCATTCCCCATAATCCCCATTAGAATAAGATCCGAATCCAAGCCAAATCACGGCGGTCTTTCAATAGCATCGAGCGTATAATTTGCTTCACGCATAACCCAATTCGATTCAATTTGGTTAACCCTCACATTATGTCGCAGCTCAGTTTCTGAGGCTTAGCCATAAAGAATTTCAATGGTTTCTACACCTATTACTCACCCCACATACAACTTAAATAAAAACCATAATCTGCCGCCTTGGCCAGAACAAACTGAATCAGTGCAAATAAACACAAACGCAAATAGGCTCAAGAAGAACGAAATTTGTATACCCTATAGAAAAGTTAGGGTTTAAGTGTGAAACATACAAAAGGAAAGTAAAACTTCAAATCTTTCTAATATATTTCTAATATATGTACACTTTATTAAAACCTAAAATTATATTTGATATAATGATTTATTAAAAACCCAAATATAACAATTTTTGGAAAGTTGAACTTGAAGTTCTTTCTTAGATGTAAAATATGATTTAAATAATTTTTTGTCTGGTTTTAAAAAGTTTAAGTTTTTTAAGTATAGAAAAACATAAGATTGGAAAGAGTTTAATAGCGTTTCAGTATTACCTGATCTTCTTTACTTTTTTGTTCAAATGCGGAACCGGATCTTGAACCTAACCTTAACCTGAACCTGAACTGATTTTCCCTTGGTTCAAGTTTTAAATGATATTTCAGTTGTAAACCGAATCATTAAAAAATTACCTAAGATATAGAAAAAGATTGATTAAAAGTGTTGAGTGTTACACAAAGTGTATCTATATTTAGTTAGAGCATACACACACACACACGCACGCACACATGCTTGTAGGGGAAACGTTTTCATTTGCGATAAAAAATAAAACAAAGTAAAAAGTGAAAAGCATGCGCGACAACATTTTTGCTATTTATGCAGATTAAGAGATAATCCTTATCGGCAATGTTTCGAGTTCAGATTGGAGCACGATAAGCGGGTGGTTCAACTGATTCGAGTGGTTCGTGTGGATCGTGTGTGGTGCAGCTGTCGTAAATATTGCCTTTTCTTTATTTGTATGCCAAGTGGGCTAATTGCCTTCTTGTAAAGCGACTTGGCCAAGCCCCACGACTCGACTCGACTCGACTCGACACCCCCTCCCCCACTCACCCGCTGCCCCACTCCTCCACCCTTTTACCTGCCGCACCACTCTAAGCGATATCCAAGCTAAAAGGCTTTTAGCTCCAGTCGAGATAAGATAATCCGCTGTGTGTGTTGCGACTTGCTGCTTATTGCTAATTTGGGCATAAGGTGTTCACCCACACACACACACACGCACGCACACGTACACACACATTTTAGATATAGGCACGATAAGTGCCGATAACACATTGTAAGTTTACTGTAACTGTAACTGTTAAAGGTGAACTGTATTTGACTTTTGCTCGCAGCGCGTCATCAGCTTTATTTTTTTTTATCGGAATTGGGTCTGCTGACTGCGACGTTGGCTCCCAGCTGCCCCCCAGCTCCACCCCCCGGGCCTACCCCCACCCCCTTTGCTGTTATTGATATCGCAATTAATCCAACTAAGTGCGATAAAATTGATTATGAACATGCTGGCGTGATTAGTGCAACACACACACAATCTCTCACACACACATACACATACACATTGATGAACAACATGTGTCTCGTTCATTTATTAGCAGGCATAATTGATTATGTTTTGCGTGTGTAATTATTATTTATCTACCGCACAACAAATTCTCTTTGCATGTGTGTGTGTGTGTGTGTGTGTGTGTGTGTGCCATATGGCTATATACAGTATATAGCCGCATTAGTCAGTTCATAATCAGCAGAATATCATTTCCTTTCGATTTGGATGGATTTACAACTAGTTTTTTTTTTGTCTATGGTACAAATCAAAAATTCTATAGAATAAAACCTCAAAAATTGTGTGTTATATATTAAATAAATCAAGGCATTAACTGAATATTGATATCAACACACACACACACACACTATTCGACTTATCGTCATTGTCTTCTTGCCTAAATCAAATATATATATATATATATATATATATAGGCAAAGCTCGACAAGAATGTTATTTTTTTTATTTTTGACAGTTTTATGTGTGGAACGCAGACGCTTAGTGAATCGTGAATGGGATTAAGATAAGGCTAAGTTGGGCCTTCATAAGGCAGAGATAATAAAGCGCTTGTATGGTCTACCTTTTCTCTATTTTATAATTTGTGAGCGTCTATAAATAAAAAATAATGAAAAAAATTGTACAATCAAAAACATAAACTATAACAAATCATTCGCTTTATAAGGTGTTTCTTTTCAAGAACTCCGATTTGGTTTTTTGTTTTATTTTTTTTTTTTTTTTCACAACGTTCTTTGATTTTGCAACTAATTATAAAGCATTTAGTTTTCTATTTTGTTTTTATTTTATTGTTGTGCTAATTTGTCACACGATATCGAAAAGACAGTCAAAAAACCAAAAAAAATTAATAATAATAATCAGATAATGAAATGCGGCTCTGTCTTTAGTTTTGTTGTATTCTTTTCGTTATATCAGCTGCTGATTAGGCAAGTTTTCTTTTAATAATAGAATTTCATTCAGATTAAACGACGATCGCTTCCAAAATTTTGATCTGAAAATAATATTTGAAACGCATTTTTTTTTTTGAGTTTCTTATTTGCGCATCATTTCCGGTTTTTGGGGTTAATCAATAAACGAATCATTCACAGATCTTTAAATCTCCCCCACCCCTCAGCCTCTGCCTCTGCCCCTGCCCCTGCCTTTGTCGCTGCCCCGCCCCTTTTATTCGTTGCGTTAAATTCCGGTAGTCAAATGTCCATTAAATGCTGCTCATAAATGTCCAAACTGTTTGTCATCTCACATTAAGTGTGAAAGAGAGAGAGAGAAAGAGATCGAGCGAGTGGATAGATCCCCGCTCTCCCCTTTACGCACACCTCTGCTTTTTCATTGTTGCCTTGGCTTTCTTTTCGGCAGGTGTGCGTGTGCGTGCGTGTGTGTGTGTCTAACACCTTTTTTAAACTCTTGACGCATTTATCAGGGCTTAAGCGTGTTCCTTTCACACACTCACACACACACACTCGCAGTTCTCTTTTAGCCGCTTTTGCTTTTCTTTTATATTGTCACACATTTTTAGCATTTCATTCTTCGCTTTCTCGCTCTGACTCTCCCCCTCTTAACCCAAACTCTTGACCAAGTTCAGCGCCTTTTTACGTTCCGACCTAATATATATACGTACATACATACATACATGTATATTTATTAATTATTCAAAGCCGATTGGATTATAATAATTTATAATCATTATTAACATAAGCCGCGCGAAGCTCAACTCGAATTGGAACTGGAACTGGAACTGGATTTCGGAATTGAAATTGAAATTGGAATTGGAACTTGAACCTCACAGCTAAACATGGGCAGGGCCCGGTATTACGCTAATCTAGACAATATTTAAAAGACAACCAGTTATTGGGCTTTGTTTAATAATAAATGCGATTCGAAAACAGAAACAAGGAAAGAAAAAGATTAATGCTACGAATTTCGATAGTACAAAAGATGAAAGGAACGAGAAACAAGAAGAAGAGTCGCTGGGGTCTAGTTAATCCATATTAACTAGAAAACTTCCCCTAATGAATAATCTTTTTTTCTCTATATATAATCTACTTAATCTTTAGAAAAACACATAAAGTTGAGTATGTGGAAATATATAAAAAATAAAGATCATTGAGTCTATTTAAATGTCTTTGAAATATATACAAAAATGTTAAATATAACGTAAATCCCAATTGATCTATGTCAGCTCTATAAATAATCTATTGAATCGTTTATTATTGGAGATTATGCATCATAACATTTTATTTTTAGATGATATACAGATTGTTTAGTTTCTTGTGCTATTCACTTTAAACGCAAACCCCATAAGTCTATACAACCCCAATTTGTGAAGTGTTGGGTATTATTTTCTAACTGTAATGCTCTCTCTAGAACTCTACAAAATTTTCTTGCTTCATTTTATATTCTTTCATCAAATTCCTTTCCATTTAATACATCCTCTACAGTGACCTTACAGGGTATCTATTTTCTAGAGTCTAGTTGAATCCAACCTAATACTAAGAATTTCTGTTAAGCATAAATTTCTGTTTTTCAATTGGCTTTCTTAGAGCAATCACCAATAAGCCCGTTTCACTTACCCTACAGGGTATAAGAGTTGGAAGTACTTGCCGAAATATTGTTTATTGACATCGGGGAAACGCTTTAAGTTAATTACAACTTGTCAAGTTGTCTGTAAGTTTGGCAGTTGCGGCTCAAATGAAATGGCCTTAAATCAATTTCGTGGCATGTTTTCTGATTTTCTATTCCGCTCCGAAAACGTTTTTGAAAAATGCCGCCCAGTGATAATCAGCACAACAAAATATTTGTGTGCTGTTGTTTTTGTTGTCGTTGTTGTTGCATGCAGCACAACGAGTTAGGTTTGGTTGTTGTTGTTGTTATTGTGGAGCTGGCTGCAGCTATCGTAAAACATTTTCTGTTTCGCAGCTAATGACACATTGATAAAACGATTTGTAAGACATTGCGATAAGTGCGGTTCAGGCTTTGTAGCTTAAGGTTCTCTCCCTCTCTCTCTCTTTCTCTCTCTCTATCTGTCTATCTCCCACACATACTCTCCCTCTCGCTCTCTCTGAGAATGACGTGTTCAGAAAATAAATAGGTGTGTGATAATACAAATTAATACAAAAGCCAAAAATTGGGAATGAGTTGGAATCGGAAGAGCTGTGAAAAACCGGGAATTAAGCGATAAATAATGTGGAAAACTAAAGCTTCAATCAAAAATGATTGATTGGGGCTTTGTGTGGAGCTAACAAATTACTTGTCAACTTTTCCAGGTAAGGTGTAGTTCAAATGTACAATAAATATGTGAAGATAGTTCAGAATAACTCTTAAAAAGGGTTTCAATCAAAAGTGATTGACCAAAGTCCTGTTACGTGCTACCAAATATATTTGATAGGTTTTTAGCCAAACTTTCGTTTATTTGCATAAATAATAAATCAAATTTGAAGTAAGGCAATGCTTAAATATGTGAAATATCAAGCTTTCAATCAAAACTGATTGATAGAAGCCTTTTAACGAAACACTGAACATACTTATAAGGTTTTCAGAACAGAATCGGTTAACATCTGTGATATATACGTAAAAATTGTCAAAATTTGTAGAAAACTGTGTCAGCAATGTTTGAAAAAGAAGAATAAGAAGTTCTCAATCAAAACTGATTGATTGGATCTTTGAAACGAAAAAGTGTTTCAGCTTCAGATGCAGTTAAAATATGTGATTCATTGCTTAAGAAAAGCGCTTCAGCAATGACTGCAACGAAAAGTTCTCAATCAAAACTGACTGACTTAACCCCTCAACCGATTCTCTGATCATTTTCGTTGCTTATTCATTTGTGATTTACTTCAAATAGTCCCTTTTTATCATAAGAATTGACTTTTGGAGCTGTCAACTCTGCCATTATATATTCTTAAACACATTTATTAAACAGCTTAATCAGCAGTATGGAAAATTCAGTTCGGGAAAACACGAGGAAAAGAGGAAAAATAAAAAACATTTACAATATGCGCATTTCTTAATTTCTGAATTTCTGAGTTGTGTGTCTCCTCCCCCGCAGAAGACATTGTCACCTATCTTCCTTAATTAGTGGATTTGCCGTCTTCATATATTTTCCCCCTCGAACATTGTACTATATTTATATATATATATAGATATATGTCTGTGCATACAAATCCGAAACTGGGTTGGGGGAACATAAATTTGACTTAATTTCTGTTTGAAAATTATGACAAGTGGGCTGGCATTTTATTTGGGCTGTTCTTTTTTTGTTTTTGTTTTTGGTTTTTCGTTTTTGATTCCCCCAGAAGTCAAGTGAAAATAAATCCGGAGACGGGACGATTTCCGATGTTTTCATATAGCAAATCATTTTGGTTTTTGGGATATTTTTGCCTTCTGGTGGGGGATGACGAAGATTTTGTTGAACAAAAAGCTAAAAACCAAACAAAAAACTTACATAAGCCGCAATGATTATTTTTTATATTTCTTAAATTCCGTGTGTAGTTTCTTATAAATTTCGGTGTGTGTTTTTTGTTTATTTGAAAAGATTTATAACATTTCATTTCGTTAATTTGGAAAGGGGCTCGACTAAGTCGGCGGCGCATATTACTAATACGTCCCGTTGAAAATCATAAGCCGGAGCGGCCAACAAACGATTTCTACAAGTCACAGCGACAATCGGCTTAAACTAATACTCAGCCAAGTCTCATTCGAATTCTCAGTCTCAGTTTCAGTCTCAGTCTCAGTCTGTTTCTGTGTCTCTTACTCTGACTCTGGCTCCCATTCCCCTTCTCGGCATATTTTCGTTAATAGCGGCCAATGATGGAAAAATGTCGGTAACCTCGTCTTATTTAAAGTATTAACTGCTAACTAATGTGCGACACATTATAACGAGCCAAAAACAACAAACAGCAAGTGAGCGAAAGAGGCGAGAACAGTGCAAGTACCCAGCTAAGCAATACCCTGTATTCGATGTTGGAATCGTGTGTTGATAAGTTAAGAGAGATAAAGAGCGCGTATATAAACGACAGATAGAAAGAAGGAAATCATTACTATTCACTTTATTAGAGACCTTCTCTAAAATGCTCTTCAGTGTAAGTCAGCATACCCTTACTGAGTGAAAGATACAGGGTATCTTCAGTAAATCTGTGCTGTTCGTATCAATAAGCCCGACCAACGTGCAACTCCCGGCTAAGGCGCTACCAACGCCAACGCCAACGCCAACGCCAAACCAAATACAAACAGGTGGAGCCCAACCCGAAGATCGGAGTGTAGCTGGAGCTTCTGTTGGGGCTGTTGTTGGAGCTGGCTGAGGCGCTGATCATGCGAGCATCTACAAAAGAGATTATAAAATATTTCCTAAGCGCGACCAACAAAATGTGAACGAACATCTTTTGCCAGTGAGTGTGTGAGTGTGTGTGAGAGTGTGAGCAATCGCTGAGCTGCTTAACTAAATCCGGCTTAAGATCCGACACAAAATTAATGTCGTTGAAAAACACAGCAAAAGTCACACATTAACGCCGACTGCGACGCTGACTTCGACGCCGACTTCGACTTCGACGCCGACGCTCAGGAAGTCGCCCGGACGGAGCGATTACCCCCGATCTTGAGGCTCCATTCGGGCAAGTCTGAATCTCAACTGAAAGGAAATGCTTGTGTGCACATTTTACAGCGGATTAGTTCGAATTTGTATCGCAAGCGCAATTGCTAACAAAATCGATTGGGAGTTACTTGCTGGTGGCTTTTTTATGACTAAATCGATTGGGTGTATCAATAAAAATTCTAGTGTAGATTCTTATGAGAATTCTGTAACTTTTACTCTTTCATTCTTTTCCTTTGGGAAGTTACATCTTGGCAATTCTATCAATAACTAAGTTGATTGAAGATATATGAATAATGTTTTATCTCTGTCTCTGTCTCACACTCATTCTCTCTTTCCCAATCGACAGACTTCCCATTATGATATACTAGTTGGTATCCATTTATTCCTTCGACTCTCTCAGACTCTTTTTTTCTTGGTTTACTTATTTCTCTCTCACTCTAGTGGAAGTTAAAGCTTTCCTACTTCAACTCTTCCTCAGTCTTGCTTTCCCCTTCTCTCACAGTGTCCAGCTCTCCTCCTAGTAGAAGTGGGATATACTGCTCATTCTCTTCTCTGCTCTATCTTGTTTTTCTCTCATCTCTTTCACTCCCCTTTTCGTAAATTAACAGCTGATCATTTGGCCAAAAATTTCATGAAAAGTCTTTTGTTTTCGGGCCATAAAGTCGCGTGTTAATCACAGTCGTAAACTGAACCATAATCGTCGAGTTGAACGATATGGAAACGGCGGGCCCGGCTCCGGGCAGCAAATCGGTAATTACTCTAGTTTAATCTATATAATGGGGCCGCCTTTTATCCAAATCTAATCAATGCCATCCGCCGCCTTTGCCTTCGACTGTATCTAAATGCGTTTCTTCGTTCAAATTTATCAAAGAGCTTTTTAACTGGACAGTCGACCGATCGACCGATCGACCGATTGAAGCCCATATCTTATTTTTTTCCTTTTTTTTTTTTCTGCTGTGTTCACATTACGATATAAGCATTTACCCCGTTACTTCCCCACTTTACCGCACTTCGGGTTAATCTAATCGAGTTTTGCTGAGAATTAGGCGCATGTTGACCAGCCGCTGGGAAAGATAACCGGAACGACAGCCCGGACTTAAATAGGGGTATACGGCGTGGCCTAGGTTTCATATTTTGTTTTTTTTTGTTTATCAAATCGAATTTCGATAAATTACATTTTATCTTAATGAAGTGCCTTAATATGGTGTCCAGAGCCCATCGACACAAATAAAAGCAAACACAAGCAGCGCTTGATTGATTAAACACAATTATCGAATCACTTCTCGTAGTACCCGAACCCGAACCCGAACCCGAAACCAAACCCTAACAAAATATCAGACTAGCTGGATAATGAGTAAGCCAAATTGTCACATGTTCCCATTAAGTGCAAATAGATCAGTTCTTACATAAAACTGATCACCAAGTCGAGTCTTAACCTAAATGAAGGAAATTCCAGAGAAGGAGAAAATATTGAATTAAGATACAATTAAAAGAAAATTCTCTTTACGTAATATATTAGGTTTATCGAACTAAAATCCACTAAGGTTTCTATGCTATATGATTATATTAGTAAGTTAGTTGGATTAGCCTTAAGAGATACTTAAAAGAAACTTCGCTTGGATTTCTTTACTAAGTTGCTTGTACTAGAGATATGCTAAAAACTTGGAATTTCTTTTGCTTTGCTGTACATATGTATATGTATCTGCAAGTTGATATATCTGTGTGTGTGTGTGTGTGAGTGTAGAGGTGTTCAGGGTCACTTAAAAGCCAACTTAAGTGACCGTTGCAAACAGGCGGCCAAGCCAACGCCTCGATGCACACAAAGCCAATGTCTGCCACCTTTTTCGTGTGCCACACGAATATATGTATATATATATATACACATGCACATCTGTATGTATGTATGCATAGAATAGAAATCAATTCGCGAACAAATTGCAACCTTTTCAGCTGGCGGTTTGCATGTTTTGTTTGGACTCTCGATGTGGACACACGATATGCAAGCAGCTAAGCTTTGCGTGTTAGCTAAACCTAATCCAGGGAAGGCATATATACACACTCGTATCTATACATATATATGTGTATGTATATGTTTGTTTGTTGTGTGTGAATGTCAGCTAATCTGAGGTACGTGTTGTGCCATTTAGTTTGATTGCGAATTACACAAGCCAAACGCTAATTAGCTGCTGGTGCTCAGTTGCGAATCGCAATGCCATTTCCATATCCCAGCGAATGTGGCAGGAAGTTGTCAGCATTTAACGAGTGCTTGACACACACACACACACGCAGAGAAAGAGATATACATAGAGAGAGAGAGAGAGAGTGAGAGAGACACACTTGGAAGCAGAGCAGATCATGGAAATGCGCTTATGTCGGATTATCCGGTAATTTATGTTTTGCTGCGCGCTGCAATCACAATGGATTCGCCTTCAGCTCACACACAAACACACACTGACAGCTAATTGCCACGATCATTACACACACACACACACTCGCAGGCTAATGACAAAGCGGCGCACTGCGAGAGGAAACGTCGTCAGCAATTGCTGCGAGCGTTTTGTCTTGGCGGAGGGGCTGAGGCAGAACCAAGGCTCGAGGGTAGGGGTAAGGGTAGGGGGTAGGGGGTAGGTAACCGGGGCCAGGGGCTGATGACAAAACAGAATTGTGTCATTCTGTACGCAGTTGGACGCAGGATCGCAGCCAAGAAGAAGAAGAGAATAGTAGGAAGCAAACAGCATTTGGTTGAGAGAGCGACGAAGAAGAACAGGCAAGGGGGGTGGGGAAGACGGCGAAACACTAGCAGGAGCTGGAGAGTGCGAGGAAGGGGAGGAGGAGGGGGCACCCATCAACCGGAAGCGTAATCGAGCTAAACGGACACACAGCCAGGGAAGTGAGCAATGTGCGTGTGTGTGCGTGTGTGCGTGTGTGTGGGTTAACGTTAACCCATTGTATGAAAAAAAACAATAAAAAACGGAAAAGACGACAAAAAAGAGCGGGAAACATTGAGGAAAAACGCCATGAGGAAATTCAGCCAACAGACAACTGGCTGAAAAACGTTTCTTGGCCAAATGGCAGTGGCTAAAAAAGAAGAAGTAAAACGTCAAGACAAAAAAACAAAAAAAAAAAAAAAAATAAAACAAAACAGCAGCTAGACGAGGGCCGCAACACGTGCAATTAATAAGACGCAACTGCTGAATTGTTCCGGAATGCCCGAACAGCAGCTCAAAACAGGTGAAACGCAGCTCGAAAGGTAAAGAACGCACTTTCAGTTTTTTTTTTTTCTTTTGAATAGAAGAAGTCAATGTTAGGGTGAGTTCCGAATAGATAAGATTCTTGATAGGGCGATGAAGTACATTTTAAATAGGGTTTGCAGAAATTTATTTAAAGAGTTAAGGGCTTTTCCTTTATACTCGTTGCATATCTAATTAAAAACCTTTCCCAAAGTTGGGTTCTAGAAGTTAACTCTTAAATGGGGTTTTCTATATACTTATGTTTATGTTAAAATCTTAATTGACAGATCTTTAAAGCACGACTTAGAATGTAAATCTGCAAATATCTAATATATAATATAGATAATATCTACTATGATACCTTTTTTTCTTGAAAACTTAAATTACATAAATTATATATGTATAAAATAACTGTATACTTTACTATGTATGCATAGCAAAAATTAAAATATATCTAACACTTCTATTCATCAGTAAGAGTATTTAAACTTCGGCTAATGCTAAATAATTTATTAGCTTAAAAAAACTTGATCACAATTTGTCACTTCGCACATGAATATCGATTAGTAACTGTTTAGTAATCAGCGATAATTATCATTAAAATTAGCTATCAATTAATCAATTTAACAGCTGAGCGAACATTCGAAATATTATTTGAGGGTCGAATTTTGTTAAGTAAGATAAATATCGCGATTGAAACTTATTCGTCAAGCATGGCTATGTGTGTATATGTATATAGTGCTGTAGATCTGAACAATATGCGTATATATGTATATTTAGCTGGCGTCGAACTTCCTGAAGTCGTAAAGTGCGTGCACTAAAAACTCAGAAAGTATCTGCAACTGCAAAAGTATCTGTGGCTGTGTATTTGTATCTTTAGCTGCGTATCGGTGTATATTTCGGTCGCGTATCTGTATCTGGAGTCGCGAATAACATTTTTTATGCATACGCTGACAGTTGTGGCAACAATTGATTGGCTTAATTTCGGTGGCTGCCACATGCGGCGAGTGCAAATGCCGGCAGGTCAGCGAGCAAAGATCTCGGTTTCAAGTGCGCATTAGGCATAGAAATGTGTGGCAGATGCCGCAAGGCGGCAGCAATTAAAATGCAATGCCGTTTGGGGCATGCAACTAATGCAACAACAGGCAAGAGGCAACAAGCAACAAGCAACGAGCAACGAGCAAGGAGCAACAAGCGAGTGGCAAGCAAACACTTATGGTGCCTCGACAAACTGTCAACGTGTGGCACGCGCCGCGTTCCAAGTTATGCGTGCGAAAATGTTGCAAGTGCGGCAAGCAGTGCGGCAACTGCGGCAAGTGTGGCACCTTTAATGCGTTTCTTGGTGTGAATTAATTTTATTGCCCAATTGTGTGTCTGCGGCACATGTTGAAACTATTAAACGCAACGCCCAACTCCCAACTATGTAAGTTTATGGCCCAGACCCCCATTTAACGAGCCCGATTTTCAGTGCTTTTCAAATATGCCTAAATACATATACACACAGCTAAATATCGACATATATGTATATATAAATATATACATATACATATATATATTTCAATATTTGACAAAATGTCTTTATTTTATGCAGAACTTTGGCAAATTGTTTGACTAAACGTCAAGCGGAAGCGTCTAGCGGTAATTGCCAGATCTTAAGTGTTCCAGCGAACAGGCACAACAAAAAGATATATTACTATATACAACTGTGTGTGTGTGTGTGTGAGTGAGTATCTTAAGTTGACAGCACGTGCGGCTACGCGCGTTTCCTGCCGCCGCGTTTTCACTTTCAGCTGCAGGACCTCTCGCTCCGAAGTAGGTTAGAGAGCTGCACCCTACGACAAATAGAGTAGTGGTTGGGGTAGAGGTAGGGGTAGGGGTAGGGGTAGGGGTAGGGGTAGGGGTAGGGGTAGGGGTTGCTCCCCCTCAGATGCTCTGATATGATAATCTGTAAATCGAGAGCTCGCACCTCATTTTTGCGGAGCTCGCAGAGCGCGAGCCTTGGGCCCATTGTCTGGCCGAGTGCTTCCTGTCTCGCAGTCTCTCTCTTTCAACGGCAACTTGTAAGCCAAGGTGCAGACAAGCAGCACACACTTGCACACACACACACACACACACACAGACTCTAATCGCCCCCGTGAGGCGAGGGCTGTTCGTCATTTGGTTTTTTATCATTAACGACTTTTGTTGCCCGTGTTTCTTTTTTTTTTCGCCTTATCTGCAGGCAGGGATCTGCCCTCTCATGCCGTCTCTGCCGCTCTCTCCCTCTCACTGTCTTGAAAAAAAGTGAAAACAAAAGGCCTGGCAGTTACTTTGCATTAGCCAACAGCCAACAGCCAACAGCCATCAGCCACATTAAATAGACGAGACTCTAGACCAGGAGGAAGTCGGCTCTCGCGATTGGCAAAAATGTGTATTTTAATTGGCCTCAGCTGCTGGCCTAGACTGATCTAATCAAGTGGCCGGCTAGCGGTAAAAGCTAAGGCCGAAAGTAAAAGCCAATAATGAAACGATACATAAAAAAGGAGACAAACAAACAGAGACAGCCATCCTTTGATGTCACATGTGTCCTGCGGTGTCCGTTGGCCATATCCTGTGCGCTTTTGTTTTCTTATTTGGTTTCTCTTTGTGGCCACAAATTAAGTTAACTTCCTGTCTGTCTATCGCTAATAGCAAATTAATAAGGGCTTCCGCTCAATTTGCCAAGGAGTGGGTGTATCCTTCCCAGGACTCTGACCGCTTTGTTTTGTCTGCTTAGTTGGGCGCTGGGAACAGCTGTTTGATCCTTGTTTTTGGCGCCCGTCCTTGACACACATCGGAACGAACGCCTGCCTCCTTTCCACTTGAATGCAGGAGGTCCTTGCTTGTCGCAGGACACGTCTGTTGCACTTCCAGCTCGTTATCTATGTAGGGCTCTCGGTTATCCACTCTGCAGCCCCGTTACCTGTCCTGTCGAGGGCTCCGCTCTGCTTCCTGTTTTCTTACTGTCCCTTCCTCCTGCCTTGCACCCATGTGTTACCTGCAACTGCAACTGCAAATGCAACTGCAATTGCAGCCGCAGGAAGACGCAAGCCACAGCTGTTCACGTGACCCAGTTGCATGTTGCGCACCGAGCTCGACAGTGTACACTGCTCATTGGGGCTTAGGGGATGACTTTATGCAAAGTTTGGGCATCTTCATCTCGGCGATAAGCTCCTGAAAAATGGATCCATGATCATATTTGATTCTATTGCCGGGCTATAATCAGTTTATATATTCATCAGTCTTCCATTATCTTTTACAATCCGATTAGCAGGGCCCGAAAATTTCATCAAGATCGGTCAATAAACAACACATTTATTTAATAAAACAATTTTCATAGATTTGGAAAAAGAGAAGCACAGCAGCTGCGTCACGCATTTATTCACGCATTTTTCTATTTATAATCTACAATTAACACAGCAAACGGAGTATCTTCAAGTCGAGCAAGCCCGACTTCAACTTTCAGACCTTATTTATAAATCTTAAAGCTTCACTCCATATCTGACAGTCTTATATCTGTGCTGCTTTCCTTATCCTGTTCCGATTATCAATAATACTTCATCTAAAGCTTTAATTAAAACTTCTTCAAGGTTTCTCTCTGCGCTTTAATTGCAACATAAAAATTCAGCTCTGCAACTTTTTATTAATAACATAATTAAATTTTAATATTCTAAAAAATGATGCTAATAATTATTCAGAGTCAGATAGGGCGAACACAATCATGAGGGCTACACTGAACGAAATTCGAGGTGACACCAAAAAGTTTAATTCAATTGAAATAAATATTGAAAAAAACATTTAATTTCATTTACTGTTAATTAAATTTATTGATAGACTTTTGATTGATTAAGGAGAGATTTGTGCCTCAATTAAAGAGTTACAAAATTGTTGTGGCGCGTGTATTTAGTGGCAGGCATGGCTGCAGCTTGCCACAGAGATGCTGTGGCATGCCTCAGCTATGCCGACGGCTTTGTGGTTGTTGCTGTTGTTGTTGCGGCTGCTGCTACTCGTATTTTTCACATTTTTAGCTTAATTGCATTGGCTGGCCGCACGTTCCACTGGCTGTTGGGGCACAATTGTTTGGCTTTGCCACACGTGCAACAGCAGACGTGCAACTGGTATTTTGCTGCCAAGTAGCTAATAGATGCAACAGACACACACTCAAACAGACTTCAGTTGTTTTTTTTTTTGGGGGGGGGGGGGGGGCTGGTGTGGCAGGTGTGGCAAGTGGCAAGAGTGGCAAGAGGCAAGTGGCAAGTTGTTTGCCTTGCTGCAGGTGTTTGAATGTGTTTGTGTTTTGGCTTGTTAAGTTTAAGATTGTTTGATATTGTCTTCCTCTTCTTGCTCTTGCTGTTGTTGTTGTTGTTGTTGTTGTTGCAACGTGTTGTTGCAAGCAGCTATTGGCGCTAAGCGACATGTTTCAATTATGATTGTTGGCGTGTTTTATTAATTACGCGCGGCAAGCGTTGCCATTTAGCTAAGCATTTGGTGCACTCCCCAAACAGCTGTCACGCCCATCTAAACGCCCACTTTTAAGCTGGTGTGTGTGCGTGTGTGTGTTTAATTGTGCATTGCAATTGTTGTTGCTGCAACAGTTGGCAAATTGCAAGGATATGGCAACAATTTAAGCAGCTAGCCAAGCAAAACAAACAGGACAAGGCATATCACAAATATATATATAGAGTGTGTATATACATATATAGTATATATATAGTCGGCCCCTATGCTAAACAGAATCAAAGAATCGTCATCTTAAGCGCGTCAACTGAACAATCTAACTGATTGCTTACAAATGAATCTCAATTAAAATTAATTCAAAACATGAGCACTGGGTATTATTTACCCCATTTGACACACGCTGCTGAGTATGAGTGTGTGTGTGTGTGTGTGTGTGTGTTAGTTAGATATATATGTGCCACACCACAGATTGACACACATCTGCCTCGATCAACTCTGCCTCTCATGACATTGCAGCAGCACTCGATAAAGTCGAGTTAAAGAAGCAACCAACACACACACACACATATCCATATGCTCGTGTCTATATATGGGGTATCAGCATCAATTAATTTGGTATTCGTGATTCTACTTAACATCGATTGACCCCAACAGATTAGTGGAACCAAAGTGTGGCTGTGGAAGCGCCTTCAGCATTCTTCTTGGGGTCGCGAGCAAAACAACTGACAATTTGCGTCACAGGCCTTTAATTTATTTGCTCGCTTTTCCACGATTTTCACAGTCATACTATATATGCATGCATGGTTAAGTGTGTGTGTGTGTGTGTGTGTGTTAATTGTCCAATGCCAAAGCTTTTGGGATGCGCCTTCGACTATCTTTTGGCTTAATTGGTGCGATTGAATTAAAATCGTTTGCAGCCCGTTGTTCGGCTCTATGGCTAGAACCCCCCTTCTATGGTTATAAGGCCCCCTCCTAACTTGCTCTTGGTGTCGATTAGTCTCTACACAGATCACTTGAGTGCTCTGATATTCGCTTAAATGATTGATCAATGAGACAATTGTCGTGATGCGATCTCTCGATCGACTTTTTTTAGTAGCTCGAAAGATGTTGGCAATCAGTGCCCCGATTCGCGTTATTCGTTATTGAATGTGCCGTTATTGATTGATAAATAAATATATATATACACATATATGTCGTATATAATATAGGCACTGATTGTGCACTAATTTCTATATATATGTGGGTATAGAAAGCGTTTACATAACGCGTTTACTTTTTGCATTTGAAGGCGACCTTTGACCGATGGCAGGTGACCAGTCGAATCTACAATTTTCTCAAAGATGTTAGACTAGGGTTTTCTTTCTGCTTCTTCATCAAAATTTAATTTGTTTTATATATGTATTATATTTACAACAATATTTTGATTGCTTATAATTATTCTTCATACAAATTGAGTTTGAAACAGGGTAGTTGCTAGCCGGGCATGCCCCAGTGTTGCCACTCTTCGGTTGTCACAACAACGTTCCCAGATCATTTAAGCGACTCGCAAAGAAAGTGTCCTGTCAACCGTATTTTAGGGGTTGCATTTTACTTTGTTTGCTGTCCTCGGGATGCGACTCGATTTGATCCTTTCAAAAGTCAACTACATAAATTTTGCTGCTGTTCATTCGGCCCTGACAAAATGTGTCCCTGTTTGCCTCTTTTATTTCTAACTTCTTTAAATGCTAACCTATTTAATTGACTTATAATTGGAGAAACCCACAGAGAGAGAGAGTGAGAGAGTGAGAGAGGGAGAGGGAGAGACGGAGAGTGAGGGAGGAAGAGATAGGCTACCAGCATGTGTGTAACTAATAATTTGTGTGCGAGGAATTCGTCAAGCGCAACAGAGTCAAATGAAATGAAGGGACCTGATCCCTAGAGCTGGACCCCCGATCCCTCCCTCCATCCTGTGGACCCTTCTGGCCAGGATCGCAATCACATGTGAAAAGTTAGCGGCGCGGCAACCGTTCAAAAGTTACACTTGAACGAGTTTCAGTTTTCGCTTTCGGAGGAAACGACAAACGGGCAGGGAAAACAGTCACACACACACACAGACACACACATACATACGTACATATATGCATGTATGTATTTGACTAGGGTGCAATTTATGCCGCCCGCCATGTTGAACTTGAAATTGTAATTGGCATTGGCAAGGGCACCTACATATACCTATTGACAAAGTGTCCACCACCAAACAGTCTGTGAATGTCAGTCTGTGTGTGTGTGTGTGTGTGTGTGTCTGTGTCTGCCCTTTTCCTGTTTCGGTTTCGCCTTTAAGCTGGCTTCACTGTCAGCTGTTCGTTTGCCGTGTGCAAACGGTACAAAAAATATTGTGACCAAATGTCAAATGTTGAGCAGGCTGTGAGGCAAGTTACGGCCAGAAGTTTATGGCTAAAAGGTAGCTTAACAGTTGCCAACAACTGTAATTAAGTATGTGAGGATAGACTTTTAAATATTGAAATTACAGTCAAGAGTTTTGTTTATGGATGACAAATTTCTACTTGTAATAATAGAGAATTTGAAAATGGGTTCAAAGCTGCCAATTTCCTTAGTTTGGGAAGCTTGGATTAATCCAAAGCTAACAAAATGAGCTTTAACGCACATAAGAGCTTTAAGTATGTTTTATTCTAGTAAATATCACTATGAATCTGGATGCTTTGCAACATTAGACTATCTGCCTAAAAAGCTTTTGATGAGTTTGAAAGTTCATTATTAACTGCGAATAGTTTTAATAACTCATGGGTTGGTCCTAATACGGAACTGTATTTCAACATGAAAACAGAAACTTCAAGCATTAAGAAGCTTTTAATGTCCATATGATTGTTAATCGAGCTTTAATCATATTCAAGCTTTAAAGCTTGCCAATCAGCGATTTATTTCTCATTTACATTCGATTGAAGTGCATAAAAAGAGAATATTATTAACTTTTTTTATGATATTCGCTTAATTATTCGTTAATTAACTAATTGAACGCCCAAAATTGTATTATTTTTAGTTATATTATAGAGTTTTCTTAATACGTGACACTCATGATTTATCAATTGGCAGCCTAGTTTTGGCTTGCAACAGTTCTCTATGTTGTGTGTCAAACGATACCCTGTAATTGTCTGTTTGGACAAAGTGTTAAGTTAATAATTTGCGAGACCGTGGATGGTGGTTATAATTGAAAAATGCCAACGGACATTTCGCTATGGCACGAGAGAGCTTTATTAATTTTTGTATTTAAAACATTTCAAGCACTCGACACCTTCCCCATGGATCGCACTTGCAACAGCAACAGCAACAGCAGTGGCAGTGGCAGTAGCAGTGGCGGTGGCAGTGGCAGTTGCAGCAACAGTAGCAGTAGAACCAGTAGCCAATGATCTCAAATTAATGCCCAGCGAGTAGAAATAATGAGCCTGCAGATGCCTGCAGATGGAGTTGCCAAAGGAGTCGAAGCTGGAGCAGAGCAAGAGAAAGAGTGATTGTGGAAGGGGAAGGGGGAGAAGCGGGGCAGCTGCAATTGGGGCAGAGCTGGCGACGTGCGACGCGCATAATCAAGGCCTGGAAGATGGACATGGACATCGCTGTGGATATGGACATGGACATGGGCACCCTTTCGAGGCAGCCTTTATGATTATTGTTATTATTGAGTGTATTGGCCGGCAATTCAGGCCAAGACAGCATTAATGCAGCGAGCAGCATTACCAAAAACCCAGCACTAAAATAAAATCGAATGAAATATAATTAAATGTCGCTGCTGCAGTTGCTGCTGCTGCTGATGCTGCTGCTGCTGTAGAAGATGCGTAATTTGGTAAACATTCTTTCGCCGGCTATCGGGCAGAAGATCGCATACCGAGAGACGTTCGAGCATTCTGTCAACCGGTTATGCCTCTCGCTCACATACTCTCTCTCTCTCTCTCTCTCTCTCGCTCGCTTTGTCTTTCTCCACTCTTTTGCTTATCTGCGGCTTTAAATGGCGTTTTTTCGCACTCGCAGAGGCGCGGGAGGGCCCGAAGCACTGGTGGAAGCAAAACGCTGGCTGATTTTTAATTATTTTGCACCGATGTTCGCCATCATTTGGCCAACTCTCAGGGCCATGGCCCGAAAGGCAGCTAAAGCTGCAGCCCTGGCAATCAGCGAGCTGGGCCTTTCGTCACTTCAATATTGAAACACTTAATCACAATTTCTTTAAGGGCATGCCAAGGAGTCGGAGCTGGAGCCTCGTACTCCGACTTGGACTCCGACTTCGACTCCGAGTTGGACTCGGGTTTGGGCTGGTTGCTGCATATGCACATAAATGGCAAATGTTAAGAAATTCCAAATATCTCATACAAATTACCAAAGGCAAAGCTGACAGGGACAAGAAACTGAGCTCAAATGAAATGATATTTTGCGCCCCAAAAGCCAAATGCCACATACCCATGCCACATACTGTTGCCACATACTGCTGCCCCAAAAAGCTGGCGATCTGAAGGTCTGGGTTGACCGCTTGGGAATTTTCGCTTTGGCTAAAACATGATGACGAAGACGATGGATCGCTCGATGATCGTGGCTCGTCTGCGACGTTGATAATTAATAACAGAAGGCCAACAGCCAACGGCCAACAGAGTCGGAGGGAGCATAAAAACGGGCCAACACCCAATCACAAAAAGCGCACGCTACAACCGCAAAAGGCCAAAACCAGCCAGCCAATGGTATTGGTATTGGCCAGATCGCGCCGCTAGCTGCCAACCCATTGGCCACCAACAAAAAATAAAAAGAAAACTAAAACAAAAACCAAGAGAAAGAACGAAACGAAACGAAACCAGCAAAAAGTAAACCAGAGCCAGACAAGTCTAAAGCAGACATAATCTCAGACAAGCAGGAATGTCAATGGAACTGGTAGCTCGACTCGACTGGGAAACTTGTGCGCAGCAGCGAGCGATTAAGATCACAAGATTCGACGCCCGATCGCTACTCCCCAGTTCGACGATCACCGATCAACGATCAACGATCAACGCCTACTCCAACTGATGACAGACAACACGACAGCAACACGATAACTGACAGTGACAACTGTGCAATTAGAATCCATGTTAGCTATGACAACTAATTGAGGAACCCACACGATCACCGGAGATCAGACTTAACCGCAATTATCTCTTAGCCCGAAGAGCTTATGTTTGCTCTTCGAGTTGTTATTTTGTTGTGTTATGTTGGGTGATTAAAGAAACACACACTGATCAGACAGTCTCATGATCACACGATCAACTAGATCAGCTAATCTTAGCAGACAATTCAATCCATTAGCCCAGATCTCTTTACAGCCAGCAACTATGTTAGCTGTGATAACTAATTGTTGTGCTTACACGATCTTAAGATTAGACGATTAGAAACTAGATCAGCTTATCTGCTCGCGCAGGCTTATCTCTTAGCCTCGAGTAGCTCTGATAACTTATTAAGCAAAATAAACAGTTGCAAGATCACACGCTCTCTTGCTACTAAGTTGGCTAATCTTAAAGCTTAATTCTTTAGTCTAGATTATAGTTAGTTACAATGTTAGCTGCAATAACAGAACCACACGATCACCTGATCAACTCTTGAAATGATGACTGGAAAGTAGAGCTGAGAATGCAACTGCTGTCATGTCTCTTGATCTAGATAATAAATAGTTCTTAACTGTTTATTTAGCGAATCCTTGCTAATCCTCCCTCGCCCTCTGATCTGTTTAACCAAATGGAACCCACTGATCAGTCGCTGATCGACTGATTCTCGAATGTGATCAGAATTCACATCACGCAGCAGTCGCTTGAAAACTGATTAAATGACACAAAAACAATTAATGCCTATGGCTGGTAAATCAAATGTTATTGGACAAGGACAGCCAGAAAGGACAAGGGACAGCGATAAAGAGGAGCGCCTGGTGCCAGGGCCAACGATTTATAGCCCAATGGAATGTGCCACGATGCACAAAGGATCAGAGATGAAAATCGCGAGAGCGAACGATAATAAAAAACAATTTAGCGGGGCTAAGGTGGGGAAAAACTGGGAGCAGGCTCCAACTGCTGCTGCTGCTGCTGCTGCTGCTGCTGCGGCTGATTAAAACACATTAAAAGTGCACAAAGAAGAAGAAGAAGAAGAGGAGGCAGAGGAAGAAGCAGGGTCTGAAGACAAAACTGAGGACGGGAAGACTTGAATTTCAGTTTCAGTTGCGACTTTGACGACGAACCCAACTAATTTCATATTTTTCATGCAATTGCTCAAATTCTCCAAACGTGTACATGTGTGTGTGTTTGTGTGTGTGTGTCGCAATCAGATACAGTCCGTCCGTCCAAGTTGATGGCCGGGGACTACCTGTTGCGACGTGTTATTAGGGCGACGTATTGACGACAAGCAAACGTCAACCCAAACGTCAGCTCATCATATCATCGATTGATGCGAGAGTCCTCCTGATAGATCCCCCCATTCCCCTCAACCTTCTTTTAGCCCCCCCCCCCATCCCACTCGCTCCCCTTTGGGGAACATTTTTTGGCTGCTGCTGTGCAGCTTGTTCCGTCTGCTTGTTTGGAATTTTGTAGTTTGTGCAGCCCAAAAATGTTGGGTCCCCTCTAATTTTGGCCAGGTCCAGTTTCCCAGTTCCCCAATCGAGGTGCTGGTGATATTTATATACCCTAAGACCCGCGGAAAATGGGTATACTGCTCATGTTTAACAGCCAGACGATCCATGGCAGCCTTCGTTAGGTATATATTCGAGTCGGCAAAGCCATCTACGTTTGTATTAAGGCGTCTATGTCGAAAACTACAACGATTAGAGACTTGAAATTTGAAATATTTATTATTCTATATAATAGATACAACACATTTAACAGTTTTACTCAATATCTCTTCCCGTTCTCTAAATATTGAAGATAAGAATAATCAGAATATCCGATTTCTTGATACAGAAGGATGTAGTTTCTAGGCCTTACATATTTCTCTCGATTTAAGGTATCTACAAGTCGAGTCGAATAGAGCAGCAACTCGCGCTTAAGCATATTTTGATACCCTTTGCTGTTGGCTGCCGCGACGTGATTTTGCGCTTTAATGAGGATTATTAAATGCGAGATTATTATGTGCTGCAATTACTTTTCGCAGCCACTGTGCTACCTGTGCTTCATCTTCTTCTTCTTCTGCCTGTCTTCTGCCTCCGCTGCTTGATTTATTTTATTGAACCATAAAAATGTAAATTTTTGACAAAGTTAAACGTTGTCAATTATGGCCTTTGACAGGTTAATATTAAAGATGGCTCAGATCTGGAGCAGAGCGATAGGCTTTAGTTATAGTAGAACCGAAAGATTAGCATATTAGGGATCAGCTGCACAGGCTTCCATATACACATATACATGTATATATATATATCGGAGTTTTACATTGTATATTTTGGATGGCCGATGGCAAAACAGTTTCCGGCTGCGCTGAGCGCCAACTAAGGTGGGGTTTACGCCAATATTCGTATATGAGGGTAGAGGGACTACCTCTATTAACATAATCACAACACGAGTCTCTCGTCTGCGTACGAAAATTACGCAGAGCGAGATCAATTTTGGAGACCGCATCACTGCAGGGCGATCAATTAAAATTTTGATCGAATTTTCGTCAATTTTTTGACATGTGGCCAACAGAAGCCAACAATGGGGCGTGGCTCGGCAGCCGGACACAGTCGGAGTCGTAATATGCACTCCGGCCAAGATCAATGTAAAGCTCAAATTGTCTCGCCGGTTGCCTAAGGCCAAAAACGAGGCTTCGTCTTCAGCCGCAGCACCATCTCGATCTGCAGCTCCTTGGCCCAGCTTTTGAGTCTGGTTCTTCGGTGGCTGCCACTGAATGAAATTGATTAAAGCGTAAATGAATTTTGCTCCGGTTGAGGCTCTCTTCATCGATGATGATTATAACACAAGATCGATCGCTGCTGTCGCTGATCGCTAACTCGATGCGGCTACTGTAGAAACCAGACGCCGTCGATCGGGTTGTGGATGTGGATGTGGATGTGGCTCTGGAAGTGGATGCCAATGGACTAGTGACTACCTCTTATTAAATTCCACAGCATGTTTTATACCCTGCAAAATAGAGGAAAGACTTATGAGGCCGTTACTTGAGTGCTAGAAAGAATGTTGAAATTTATGAAAATGTTAGACATAATTTTTAAGTGATAAAATTAGATATTACGAGTAATATTCAACTTAAGTCAATGCTTACCTAACTTCCCACCTAGGGTATCATTTAGTTCATCACTGCTGCTCAGCACTTCTGCTCACATTTTTTGGCAAAGTTTTTGTCTGGCATTTGACAAACTAGCCAGCGGCAAAGAGAAGCGCAGGAGCTGCAGCATCCACATTTATGTTCTGGGTTAGGGTTCGGGTTTGGGTTCGGGTCTGGGTTCGAATTCTTCCATCGGCTCGATTTAAGTTTATCCGCACGATCAGCGCTGCGATCAGCGATCCATAATTTTAAGGGTCAGGAATGGAGAATATAAAAACTCTTAGGAATTCCTTGCGTGCGAGTCGAGGATGAAATGAAAGAGGCAAAACGGTAAACGGTAGCTGAGCCATAATTGAGGTTGTTTGGCTCTCAAATACCCTAGCTTGAAATTTCGATTTCCATGTGCCAAATGCCATTCGATTTCAATGTGCAGTTGCTTATTAATAGTATTTGAAAAGCTTGGCATGAACAGCAACAGCAACAGCAACAACAGCAACAACAGCAACAACAAAAACAAAAAACGGCCAAAACTAATGGCCGAAGAGAGCGAATGCGATGGCCAGAAACATTAATTTAGTTCCGCACCGTTGATCGCCAAATAAAGCTGCATCGGCTATCGACTATCGGCTCCGATTTGTAGCTTCGCGTCATTAAAGACAATTTCGTGATTCGCCAAATTACCTGCCAAATTATAGAAAGCAAACAAACGAGAGCTCTGCGCACACAAATCAATAGAAATCAACGCCTGTCAGAGGCACCGAACGAGGCTTAGTGCCGGCTCTTGGCCAACTTTTTTCCACCTTTTTTTACTTTTTTTTTTACTTTTTTTTTGTGTTCAACTTAATCAATACAATCAATTTATTTGGGTTGTTTATTTTTGGCTGGTGAAATTTAGACATTGTTGGCGTCTCAACACTTAGCTAGACAAATAAATAAATAGACAGTTAAATAGTTGCTCGATACTCATCTCCCCCTCTCTCTCTCTTTCTCTTTCTTTCTCTCACTCACTTAGAGCCAGGCTTTGGCGCTCACCCGTGCGGCCAATGCGGCGGCTGTTGTGGCCGCTGCCAACGCCAATGCCAATGCTAATGCCAATAACAAATCGCCATCGGCTGCCGCTAGTCTCATGGACATGGCCGTCAAGAAGGAGCATTCACTGTCGCCGACGCACAGCGTCCTGCCCGAGGACTCCGTCGTTGGCCTCGGCCAGCTGCAGCACAGGCGCGCCTCGCTGCAGGGCGTGCAGGAGAAGCTGACACAGCTGCAGATGCAGCATCAGCACCATCAGCAGCAACAGCAGCAGCAGCAGCAACAGCAGCAGCAACAACAACAGCAGCAGCAACAGCAGCAACAGGCTGCATCGGAGGCTGCAAATGCCGCTGGAAGACGTTCCGCAGAGGGCAGTCCGCCGGCTCTGGGCCTGCTGCCTCATCAGCATCAGCAGCAGCAACTGCAACAACAACAACAACAACAGCAGCAGCAGCAGCAACAGCAACAGCAGCAATCACAGCAACAGCTGATGCTGAGCTCCGAGTCCGGCAACGCGTTGTCCTCGTCGACGGGCTCTAGTCAGAATCCCTCCCTGGCGGCCACTCCGAAGAGCGATCGGGAACGGGAGCGGGAGCGTGAGGAGCGTGGCAGCATCTCCTGTCTGCCGCCCGCGGCGCTGGGCATGGCCGTCGGTGTGGGCGTAGGCGTCCAGGCCCAGCAGCAGGCAGAGAAGTTGCTCAGCCATCCGGCTTTGGAAGCTCGACGGGATTTCGATGTCAGCAAAGTAAATCGTGAGTACCAGAAGAAACAAAAAGATTACGTTTGAGTGTAGCTTAAGCTGAGCAATTGAGAGAGAATATATAGAAAGATACAGAGAGAGTGAAGGACAAAGATGTATAAGTGCATTAAGAGACAGATAGAAGCCATAATACAATCTTCTGCAGAAAGGGAAGCCTATGTATAGAAAGAGAGAATAAGATAAAGATAGGTATGCAAAGAGATATTAAGAGATAGTTAGATAGAGGGAAACACATACTAGCAAACGGAAAAAATGGTTATGTTAAATTGTTTTAACATTCTTAAATTTACATAAATTAAATAAATTTTAAAAGAATTTAAAACCAGTTGCCAAATGAGTTATTTTAATTGGCTAAAGAGCGCGA